>LT669792.1:5436529-5951577 GCA_900128785.1 Arabis alpina
GGTTTTTTTAGAATCATTGTAGCTATTAATTGGAAGAGATATCATAGGTGTGAATACCCGTTGCATATATGGATTGTGGTAAGTGCCTCATTTCAACTTTTTGTTGCTCTTGCTTTGTATCTATCAGCTTTAGTTCTTTTGTGTTGTTCATTTCCTCAGAATCATTAAGGTTTCTCACGGACTTGTTTGTCGACAATACTCCAGGTCGATTACACTACCGTGTTTGTCTTCCGCGTCTTCATGTTTGTTGACAATGGTCTTGCTGCTGGACTTGGCTTGTAAGTTCCATCTAAACCTCCTAATCTTTAGGGTTAATAGACTTTTTGGAATCTTCATGGTTTCCTAGAGTTTTTATTTAAAGGAGAACCTTTTGTGTATCTGATTATTGGCTATCTTTATACCTCAGATTTGCATTTAATTCATTGAGAGGGATTAGATTATGGAAAAAAATATGCTAAATAAAACTGGGAAACATAGACTTTCTTTGTAGTTCCAGTTGAATTGCCTCTTACACTATTTGATTTATCTTTAGACTTGCAAGCTTGATCTCAGACGTAGCTAGTTGCAACGTTTCTCTATCTCGATACTTGATAGGTAGCAAAGTTGTATGAATATCTGGTTCATTTATTTGACATTGATTTCTGGTATGGATATCTGTTAGGGATTTTGGAAGTCAACAGCGGAACGCCGGGTTTTGTGGGAGAGTGGTGGTCCTGTCTCTCCTATCTCTGCTGCTTTATCCATTTCTGTGGGCTTGGACTGTAATTGGTACACTATGGTTTTCAAAGGCGAGAAGCTGTGTAAGCAGTATTTACCACCCTCTCAAATGATTATTCTTGTTAGAAATCCTGTTACTGAGTTACTATGTATTATCTTGTGATAGTTACCTGAAGAAGGCCAAAAATGGGGTTTCCTCATTTGGCTGATGTTCAGCTACTGTGGGCTCCTCTGTATTGCTTGCATCTGTGTTGGAAAGGTAGATTTTTATCGAGCTTTCTTTATTGGTCTGAAGATGACACCCGACTTATATGAATTTACTTGATAGTGGTTGGCGCGAAGACAGGTACACTTATTACGTGCCCAGCAGGGAATTCCCATTTCAGAGTTCGGGGTAAGTTTTACAATCCCATTCAACTGTACTTCCTTTATAAAAGGATATCACTTGTGGAGTTGGTCATTAATGATTTCTGTTCCTATGTGCTAAGTTGCAAATAGTCTTTGACACATCTGAGTATAATTTCAATGTCTGTTTTCTTGTGCCCAGATTTTAGTTGACATGATTAGGGTACCTGACTGGGCATTTGAAGCCGCAGGCCAAGAGATGAGAGGCATAAGTCAAGATGCTGCTACATACCATCCTGGACTTTACTTGACTCCAGCCCAGGCAAGTCTAGTTGTTTAGTCTCAGCATTAAGTAACTTGTCACTAACATAAATATGACTTGTATCTACTCTATCCCTGTTTTCAATTATGGTTTCCAGTACCCAATGGACATATTCTTAGAACAGGATAAATCTTTGCCAATGATGTCAGAGATATCATTGGCGGATGTGATTATGTCCAATTTTACTTTTACCATATATGCGTCTCAGGATTCCAAACATCTAATGTTTGATGGTTTGATAAACAGACAGAAGCTGTTGAGGCACTCATTCAAGAACTTCCAAAGTTCAGGTTAAAAGCTGTGCCAGATGATTGTGGTGAATGTTTAATCTGCTTAGAGGAGTTCCATATTGGACATGAGGTACTAAACATCTCCATTGCTAGGGCTTAAGTAACGTATGCATATTTTTCTGGTAGATATTAAACACTAGCTTTGCTTCAATATTGTGCTATTCTCGTCTCAATACTTTCCTTAGATGAGCAGAATTTGCCTGCATTTTACAGGTTAGAGGTTTACCTTGCGCCCATAATTTCCATGTGGATTGCATAGACCAGTGGCTGCGTTTAAATGTGAAATGTCCTCGGTGCCGGTCCTCAGTTTTTCCCGACCTAGATCTCAGCGCATTATCAAACCTCCAGAGCTCAGAAACACAACAGCCCTCACATGGGAACACAGAAACAACAGAAGCTCGGTACATAAGAAGCCAACCTCAAAGCGAGAGCTACTTTTTGAGAGTTCAATCCGTAATCCACCCAGTCCACACAGACACCGCTCTGGAGACTGCAGAGAACGGTGGGGTTCCTCCTGTATTGACCGCCAGTCTATCTGCATCTCGGAGATGAGAGAAAGAAGTGCGAGTTTATGGAAATTCTTCTCAATACTAACACTCTTGACTGATTCTCTTCTTCTTTTTTTAACATTTTGACTCATGATTTGCCTTATTAGCCACCACCCCTTAAAAGTTTCTAGCTTTGACAAACTTAAAATGTAAATAAATTGAGGTTCAAAAAAGAGGAACCAACAATCTTGGGGGTTTACATTTGATTAGAATGAAGAAAATTATTCATATCCAAACTCTTTAACGATAGACAATGGGATCAGAAGAAGACCAATTTTCTATTTTCTTTACCCAAATCATATGAAAATACATTAATTTCAGTAACGTACACTTATACCTTGGTATACTGGAATTGGTTTATAATCACGTTCATTTCTATAATTTAATTAGCGATTTTGCTAAGATCCTTTTACAAAACAGGCAACTTATTTCTTCACCAAAATCTTCTTGACGATTTATACAACTTTTCTTGCATAACCGGATACTTCTTCCGGAGAAGAAAAATAATTAAATCAGGTACAGTACTAGGGAAATCACAAATAAAATAGCTTTCAATAATCATGCAAGCTAAATAGCTAATTCAAGAAAATTTCGTTTACGTTTCGTAAAGTTGTGATCCATTGGTAATGGATGCCTTGCAAAATCTCAAACTAATTTCCAGAACATGTAAAATAGTCCGTTTTAATTTTTTTGAAAATTGGGTTGGATTTTGGTTCAGAATCTACTCGAGTTACAACTATTATTACCTTTACAACATTCATACCAACAATGCCAACGAAAATTAAAATTCATGGTGGAAAGAGTTTCTAATCATTTTCTGAATCATTTGTATTTCACTCTATTCGAAGGATCATAACACTGGACCAAACACTACTTGTGAATAATTGTATAACACTATAACTACTGCGCTCCATATTGGAAAGAAATCCAAGAACCATACTGTGAGTCTCTAGACTTTGAACATCAGGAGTTTTTCACTATCACGCAAACAAGATTTTATTTCTGTAAAAGGAAGAAGATAATCTACATTCTACCATGTGTATAAATGTATGATGATACATTTAATATTATTTCGCTAAACTAATTGAGGTCAACGTAAAAAAGACCTTAAAAACGACGAAATAAAAGTAGATTACAAATTTCGTAGAAACGTATAATATATGTATAGATATATTCATTTATATATACGGATCATAGATACGTCGACCATCTAAACAAAGATCAAAAATCTTCACAGGATCTTTCTTCACGAATATGTGTGTATACATATATATATATATAGTTATAAACACGGGTCTCCTTTGCACTCGTCAAAATTTAAAGTTTTCCTTCAAGTAACACACTATCTCTTGCTGCAAATGAAGTCGAAACATTCTAATCAATCTATTTCAAAGCAAGCAAAAAAAAGAAATATATTGAAGAGAGAAGGTGCTTACGAGGAAGCAAAGGAGGATACAAGCGGCTGCACCAGGGAATAAAGCGTACCAAAAGTTCAATTTTTGCAACTTTGCTCCGTCTATGAACAATAGTGGTAAACTCGCCGCTGTTATGTTTTACATACAAAGCATTTTGCAAAGATTAATCAATATACGAAATCTGATTATTATTTTTTGGCTAGGATAATTGCAAAAACTTTGAAAAATTTGTAGTGAAAAGTTTCTAAATTTCCAATATACAAGATAAGTAAAAAAAAAGGTAGAATTCAATTACCAGGCGGGTGGTTGGCACGAGCAATGACCATGAACGCGATTGAAGCGGCAAGAGCGGTGCTGCGGGCTAGCCAGCCTGGTCCAAAGACAGAGAAGGCCAACACTCCAATGGTTGAACAACCTATTTGAGCCATGAACATATTGTATTTCTGAAATAAATAAATACACACCCACCCATCACCATGTTGATCAACACTAGCTAGCATTTTAAGGCTGCGTTCGCAATTAGCGTTTCAATCGCATGTAAGAAAAGACGGTTACCCGAGCAGCAGGAGCCGAAGGAGTGGTGAAGAGGATGGCAGAGACGGCACCAAGTGGTGCAACGGACATTGAGATCCCTTTAGGGTTTAACATTTGATCAATTCTTCCCATTATGGCCATCGCAGCAAACGCTCCTTTTTTCATACAAATTTTTTTAACAAACACTTTTAAATCTTTTGAGTACATCAATACACGCCCGTTCCTTACATGGTGCATAGTGTGTAATTGGACCATGTCTTTAGGTAGAGTTTAGGGGCCATTCAGTTAAAAAAAAATATTTTGACAAATTTGTTTAATATTTTCACAAAATCATACAAATTTGCACCGTATCCTTAATTTCTATGAGTCGGGCCTGCATCCATACATATATATATATGTATATGTATGATTTGATCGATCGGTTATAGTTTCAAGGTTAAAACACACGTATGTATATGAAGGTTTTGTGACCTATGCTAAACCAATGTAATTCAATTCTTTTGCATGCATGTTCAAAAATTGTAATAGCATGACATGGCTAAATTAAATAATATTATAGACGTTTCCTATTAGTTTGACATAGTTACAACAAATTATAAAATGATAACACCTTAGTTAACTTATAATCTATGCTTCCGTTGAAGAATTTAATAGATGACGACTTTTTCCGGGTATGTATAATCTTAAGAAATTCACAATACGTTTCTAAGAGTAAAGAATATACGATATAATTAAGAAAAAAATATTAATAATCATAATGATTCTTTCTAAATTTGAGAAACGGTCAACCTCAAACAGTTAAATTCATATCCTATTATCAATAGCTATTTGGTCGTTGGAAGAGACACGACCTCTCTGTCTCTTCTCTATCTTCCTTTAGTCATCGGACAAAGAAAATTGCTGTCTCATACATCTTTTTTGTTTTTGGTAAATTGGTAATTATATTGGATAAATTAATTACCTAACGCAGGCCAGATGGCGTCACTCAGTGACGGAGGCACCGAGGTCTTGTCGGGCTTCCAAGATTCCCAAGAAACCGCCTGAAAATCATCAGCAGAAGCCACCGGCATAGACACACCGGCGCTTACTCTCCTGCGACTGCTCCATGGCCTAAGGCTTCTCATATGCCTCATAGATTCATCGATAGATAGATCATGAGAAGAGAGTCCTAAGAAATGCTGCCTTTTGATTAAACCGGCGGATACCATTGACGGTGGGGTAATGAGATTCTGGCGAAGTAGCTGTAAGTGGCCGGAAGGTAGAGGCTTCACCGGAAGCGAGGCCATGGTTGTTGAGAGGGGTTTGATGTAAATATCTCAACAAAGACTCTAAAACATGTTCCCCTCTTTCTACTTATACCAAAAGTATGGGAGAGAGAGAGAAGTGGAAAATGAGATATACAAACACTCAGATTTTTATATTTAGTTTATGATGTGATTATACTAGTTCACCAGTAACAATGAATTGTATAAGTCATAAATTAACAAATAAAAACCATCAAAGGCATGGAACCCATTTATGGTATGAAACTAGAATGATTTTTTTCCAATTTCGCAACTATATAGTGCAGTTTACATTGGTGACATATTACATTTATTTAACAATGTTTTTTTTTAATATCCTATATTCAAAATATTTATTTACTATTTAGTGTTATATTGATCAAAATCAATGATCAGTTTTTTTATCGAATAGTAAGTTTAAAATGAAGATTTTTTAGTTGAAACAGAGTTCTAATTAAATTAGTATATTATATACTCCCTCCGTTGCATATTAGTTGTCGTTTAAGGTGATTTCACGTCAATTAAGAAAACATTTAAAAAATCTGTTTTACTCCTAATTAATGTGTTTTTCATTTGATATGTGTAGTTAATAAGCTAAAAAAATATGAATAAAATCGGAAAATCAATCATAAATTTGAATTGAAAATGTAAAACGACAACTAATTTTATACAAAATAAAAAGCGTAGAATGACAACTAATATGAAACGGACGGAGTACAAAAATTTATGTTTTCTCATCTCGGAATTTTTCTTCTTCTTATAATATCAACTAGTTATTTACATGTTTTTTTATTTATTTTCGAGAGAAACTTTGCTATTCTGTCACCACTCACGTCAAAAACTACTAAAATGCCGACTGAGTTTCAATTTTAAACTGATTATTAAAAAGATTATACGAAAAAGGACCTACATGTATTATAGTAACAATTAATCGAAGAATGACTTTATATATTAAAATGATAGATGCAAGTGGATATGCCAAAAACAAAAGCAGTGGCCATATAGGATGTGGATGGGGTTCAGAGGCTAGTCTCTTTGATTAGACGAAAGGTCATTTGATTACAAGAGTGTCTTCATATTAAACTTAAAATTATTTATGTTCTTCGTCAGTTTAATTTCTTTTAATATGTAAGAACAGATATTTGTATTTGTAATTGTGTAGTGCATATAGAAGTTGTCGCCTTCACATGCATACACATGTTCCATGTTTCTAATCGTGAACACCAATCATATAAATAATATATAGTAGAGGATTATATAAAGTGGTTTTAAAATAAGTCAAAGTTGTGTCCTCTCTCAAAGAGGAACGAATCTTCGATATCGGTTAATATGGTCAATTAGTTGATTAAAATTCCCATTCGACACTCGTTATAACTTCTTATAAAGTAATACACTTTTGCAGATCGAACGAAGAACAAAAATTTAAGATTGGTATTTTTTTAGACAAGACCACGTTTTTGGGGTTCAAACCCGTCTTACTCGAATAAAAGAAAATATAAAGCGCAGCAAAACATATTTATTAACATTAGTGATATTTTAAAAGAAATGGACAATTTATAATAGTATTTTTGAAAATGGACACACTAAAAAATGGTATTTTTAAAATTGTCCTTCTATTAAAAGTTAAAACATTCAACCTAACTTATCTCTTAAAATTTGATAAACCCAAAGATTCTGCTCCCAATCCCATTTACACAATTGACATTTTTAAAATTTATTTACCATGACTTCATGCACTTGTCCAAATAGCATAAACACGTATAGAAAAACAAATTCTACATCCATAAAAACTTGTATTATAAATATCTTATCACGAAAACTATCTACCATGATTTTTTTGTTCATCGTTTTTTATATGTTCAAACATTAGGTGAGGTGTGACAACAGGAATTAAAAACTAAAATTAATTAAGTTTGCGATTGTATTACGCATGCTGATAGATTGATGAGAGTAAGAACACAAAAGTGTTTGAGAAGAATTAGATTAGACTCTCATGTTACAAGAGACATAGCCTTATATAGAGATTGAATAACCTAATTTCCTAAACTAATATGGAAATAATATATTAGAGACCATGATAGATTTTCTATTCTCATGTATTCTTACATATCTTGAGAATATATTTATATTTATCTTAATCTAATTAGGTCGATCTCATCGATCTCCCAATACCCTCCTGCAAGCTCATACGTGGTAGCACGTGTGAGATTGGACAAGTCTTCATAATATCGGCAATATATCATGCCGTGAGGTTATCCAAGTAAAGAAATGGAGGAGCAAGAGGGCTTGCAGTAAGTAGAGGTAGTAGTAGTAGTTGAAGCAATGCTTAAAGTAGTGGTTGAAGGTGCTTAAAATAGTAGTAGAAGGTGCTTGAAGTAGTAGTAGAAGCAATGGTTGAAGTCTCGTTCATGACTTTTACCATGTTGAAGAGAAGAAATCAATCACGACGATGATGTTGATGTTGTTGCAGTAGAAATCTAAAGCGGCAGTTTTGAAAAACAGCGACAATAGGAGCTCACGATGGTGAAGCCTAGAATTGTAGAAGAAATCAAACACATCAAAGGCTTTTAGTAGTAGAAGAAGAAGAAGGCGGCGGTTGTTCTAATGATACAACGGCGGCATACAAGAAATATTTTAGTGTATAAGGTTTTGTAGTAGTAGGCGGAAGCGAACAAAAAAATCTAGGTCAAAAATCTATTAGGCTCGATACCATGATAGATTGATGAGAGTAAGAACAAAAAAGTGTTTGAGAAGAATTAGATTAGACTCTCATGTTACAAGAGGCATAGCCTTATATAGAGATTGAATAACCTGATTTCCTAAACTAATATGGAAATAATACGTTAGAGATAGTGATAGATTTTCTATTCTCATGTATTCTTACATATCTTGAGAATTGTATATTTATATTTATCTTAATATGGCTACGTTAATCTCCATCATAATAAACACTGCAACAACAGACAGGACAATTGGTATTTTATTGGGCTGTATATCAATATCATGTAAGTAGAATAAATAATGGGATAATGATATAAAGCTTCATAAAAATTAGGGTCTTAGAGTATTAGTGTTTTAGATTAGGGTTAATTATTTATATAAATACGAGAGTCGTTCTCTCAAGATCAATAACACAAAACTTGAATTATCTTTCACATTAACCTTTACATATCTTCCAAAATTCATATTATCTTCCGGCTAATAAAACAATTTTCTCCATTTAGAAAATTAGGTATCTTTTGTTGTACTCGAAACCCCTTTCTAAAGCGTCATGCCTATTTGATTTAGATTGCATTTAACTTCTTTATCTATTCATATTTTTATTGTATATTGAGAAAACTTACCTTTTCATTCTAATACCCAAAAAAATAGAGAAAAAACTATTCAATCGATAAACTAGAAAGACTTTGGTCTTAAGCTTGAAACTTGAAAGTACAATTTTTTTGGTTGATCTGATACATAGAGACTTTCATGAACATGAACGTAAAATTAATTTGTAACAAAGCCCACTATAATAGCCAGCTTATTTTTTCTTATATTCTGACTCCTAAAGATAATGCCACAAAAGCCCATTTAAACTATCGATTTTACTTGTTAAATTTATTTATTAGCCTCGCTTCTTTTCCTTAGGC
Source organism: Arabis alpina (assembly GCA_900128785.1). Taxonomy (NCBI): domain Eukaryota; kingdom Viridiplantae; phylum Streptophyta; class Magnoliopsida; order Brassicales; family Brassicaceae; genus Arabis; species Arabis alpina. Next base: position 5,445,616 of record LT669792.1, read on the forward strand.
TGATAATTTGGGTTGGTGGGGACTATGTTTGCATTTAAAGAACATACGAAGTTAATAAAAGTTTCAGAATATTCGGTCATCAAAGAATTGTGTCGAAGTTGGGGGTTGTCCAATAAGATCTAAACGAACTAGCATGAACCAAAAGAAAGAGATGGTTTTTGTTTGCTAAAATATTTTTTTATAGTTTATGCGAATTTCTTACAGCCTTTTGTATTTCGTTTAGACAGAAAATTTAGTGTAATTTGTGTAAATGGTTTAAGACCGATTCTAGAAGTGTTTGGGTTTGAATCACAATAACCCAGATAATTTAATGGATAAGGTTATATATAAACTTTTTTGTCTTGGAAGATCTGACCATACTACTAGATTGATTTGGATCGGGAACCGAGTGGTCAAACGTACATGCAATCAAAACTTACAAGAAGCAACACCCATTGTAAAGTACTAGAGCAAACTCGACTATGGACACGGATCTCGGTATCCTAGCCCGGATAAGTAAACTTCTATAAGTATTTCTCTTTTCCTTCACATAAACCTAAGTCAAACTTAACCACAAAAACTTAGAGTCCACTCTTTTCGCTCGAGACTAAGGCTCATTTATCTCATGACTTAGACTTTTTTGACCGTCCTCGATCATCTTTCTAGCCTATTTCAGTTTTTTGATAATTTCTCGTCATTTTTCACTCAAATACTCTATTTTTCGTTTGTCTCATCAAAAAATGTTAATATGGGCTTTAGCCCGCGGGCTTGTCCCAAGTAGGACCGTTGCGGGTCGGGCCTGGACATGTGTTTTAGTGTCCATATATTTGCGGGTCTAGCGGTTTTACCCCGTCACGGGTTATAGACTCTCATCCCTAACCTTTTACTCAATTTTATGATATAGTATCACCATTTCTCTCTTTCTTTTTTTCCGACTCTTTTCTTAGCTATCCACATCCACCATGTGGTCTTTTTTCCCCTCCTTTTTGTTGTTTTTCTAACGTAGTGTCATAAAACCGTTGGAAAACACTCTTCAATCGTGTTTTATCATGCATCACATGTTTGTTGATTGTGCATGTGCTTGTCCCCACTGGTTGTTCAAAGAACGAAAATTCCCTGAAACAATTTTAATCATGCCTAAAAGGGCATGAAGCTTTTCCATAAGGGAGTTGGATTGGATGAACAATATTTATTTGGTTCAGAATGGGCATATGAAATGATGAAACCTTTGATAGGTGATCATTTTCAATTGTCTTAACAGGAGTGAGTATTTACATAGATTGTTTGTTCGGATATGGACACCGAGTTTTGGGGTGTGGTGACCAGTCGACGTGTATTACACGACGTAACACCATTCTAGCGTATTTGAATAGTTTTTCAAATGTGTCACATATGTTTCTCTAAATAGGAATTTACTGAGTTCTACAAGGAAAAGAGCTCATTTAGCCATGGCTCTTACAGTCTTACTATAAACAACTTAAACTGATTCATCATTAATCGTTCTCTCAATATTCAACCATGCAATGATTTTTTTTTTAATAATTGAGCAAATGCTTAATTTATTCAATTTATACACTATTTTTATAGTGCTATAATCTTATAAAAATAAAAATAAAAAATGATATCATCTCACTCATGATGTTTACCATTATCTACTATTTTATTAGAAAAAGTTGCATCATAATTAAAGGTGTATTATACTAAAAATTTACAGTAGTTTTATTTTGAATTTGTTCTTGTCACGAGTAAGATAGCTAAAGGTAGAAATCAGTGAACTAATAACACCATTCAATGATCCGGTCCTGGCAATGCAATTTGTTGCGTAATGTGAATAGCAATGGAGTGCCCTTAATTACTTTGTGGGTACATCATATCGTAAGGAACAAGCAATATTAATTCTCTGTAGTTTCTAAATCTAAACTCTCATATTTATAGCCTCCTCTATTTCTTCAATTTCAGTGACCATTGACAATGCCATACACAACTGGCCATGACTAAAAACTTCTTGCTAAACGAAAACATGTTTTGGTAGATGGTAGTTCCAAAGCCAGCCCTAAACCTAAACATACCAAACATAGATTTGCGGTTTTCTAAATTTAAAGCGATTATGTTTAGAAAACGGTCCATTTTTATACTATGCAAAACTATCTCTTTTTATCTAACTTGCGCTTTTTTAAAACTCATAACCAGCTACGTAACTTGATTTGGCCTTGGGTTTGTTGACTTTTTGTTTGCCTCAGCCTAATTTCTCCAACATTTTGTCTTAATGTTTGTGTTGATTTGGTCCAGTGAGCCTCATCTAAATTAAAACAACAATAACTTGGATGCAATTCTATAGAGCACTAAGAAATATTGTATCCAACGGGAAATGGGTATTTTAATGCTGAAAATAATAGGGAAAACAGTTATTTTAATACCGAACTATCCGTTTTGAGTCAAAATAAGTACCAACTTTATAATTAGTAAAAAAATATATCAAACTTTAGTTGACTCGGCCAAATTAGGTATAAAATAAGTCAACTTTAACGGCTATTAAAAAAACGTTAATCGCCGTTTACTTTATATGTTAAGTTTTAAAACGGTGTTGTTTAGAAATTAGAAAAAATCTCACAAGGTCATTTTAATATCAAATTCTCCGTTTTGAGATAAAATAAATACTAACTTTCTAATGAGTAAAAAAATACCAAATTTTGGTTGAGTCGACCAAATTAGGTATAGATATAATCAACTTTATACCAGAGCCCAGGTCGTAAGACATGGAGAGTCGAGATCCTCATAGGCCTGATCTGCTTCGCACTTAAAGCAGAGAACGACTTCAAAGCACCAGATGAAAAAATACTGATAGTTAAATACTCCAACTAAGTAACATCATCACTCCGTTTTGGGGTCGTTAGTTTTCTTAACGCTAATACTCATGAGTCGTTAAACGTAATCTGGAAGTTTTGACAATTTTGGACGCGCCTAACAGTTTTATTTTCTATTTTATTTTCCAAAAAAAGAGAGGACATGGATAATAGTTGCTCAGGGTATCACTCCTATGCAACTCGGTCCTAAGAAGCTGGTTCACCCTTCAGGTCTCCGGATTTAGGTTACGGTTTCCAGGGATCTCGTGGCTTAACATGTCTATGGACTCAGGCTATAACCTTCGAGGATCTCGGCTCTCCATGTCTTCAGACATGGGCCCTAGTTTAAAGTTGAATAATTTTATACCTAATTTGGCCAAGTCAACCAAAATTTGGTATTTGTTTGACTCATTAGAAAGTTTGTACATATTTCGGCTTAAAATAGAGAGTTTGGTATTCAAAAGACCTTATGAGATTTTTTTCTAATTTCAAAACGATGCCGTTTTGAAACTTAACAGATAAAATAAACGGTGGTTAACATTTTTTTAACGGCTGTTAAAGTTGAGTAATTATATATACCTAATTTGGCCGAGTAAACCAAAGTTTGATATTTTTTTTACTCACTAGAAAATTGGTATTTATTTTTTTTGCTCAAAACGGATAGTTCGATATTAAAATGACCGTTTTCCCAAAAATAATAGTAGGAGAATGTGAGTGTAGAAATGGATAGGGGGGAGCTAACCCGTATAAGTTACCAAAGTTAACATGTTATTGGTATGGTAATACTATTCACTTTTCTAATAGTTTTGGTATTCACATAAACCAGATACGAGTAATAAATCCTCACTTTGATATTTTGGGACTTCGTACAACATAGTTGCCAAAACAGTACAAAGCAGACAGAATATCGCCAATAGTTATGAAAACATAATATTCCTTATTACAGAAATTTTTTCAAGAGTTCGTCTTTAGCAAGATTAACATAACAAAGAAGTTATGGAAACATGATGAATATATGGAAGGAAAGACTGTATATATTTTCTTGATAACCATGGAAAGACTGTATATGTTATATCATTTATGAGAATTCAGGCATACATGAGCTATCTTCTATGTCTCTCCAAACTAATCAGGGTCGTTCAGGCATTGAGTTTTACAGAATTTGTTTTTGCTAAAAGGCTTCCAATATTGAAACTTAAAGAAAATACAAAAGGCTGTAAGAGCATTGAGGATTTAGCCCTCACAAAATCTATAGGCGCTCATTTTCCGATAAAAGAGTACATGGTCTTTAAAGTTACAAGTAGATGGGATAGTTTAGGACTTATAGAGAAGAGACCATGATATGTTATTTTAAAGAAACTTTGTTGAATGGTCCTGTAGTTTTCTTTATCCATCAATCCAAAGAATATTAACCAGCCAATACGTGAAAATGATGCTGAAGATTTTAAGTTTTTAAAGCTAATTTTGAGTCCATAGACAACGACTTAATTCCTATCTCGTATCTAACGGAGCAACGTTTATAGGAGCTCAGAACATCATGTTGAAATTTAAACATGTATTTTAAGCATTCGTCTAGTTGCTATTTGTGGGAAAGATTCGAGTATTGACATTCCTATCGCGGCTCCTCATGCGGAATTTTACAAATTTTAAATATTTCACAATGTTAAATCTCATAACCATATATCATTCATGATTAGTCATTTAACTTTCATAAACCATATATCATGATCAGTCATTTAAATTAATTTGTTCATTTTTGTAATTGATTTTCTATTTTCATTTCTTTTATCATGGTAATCATGATAACAGACTATTAAATTAAACGTAATAATTAAATGGATAAAAAATGTAAGAAAACGAATCTTTTATAGTGGCTAGGATGTATTGATGCTTGTCTAGAAATTTCTTCACAATGTTTCTTTGTAAATTATAATATTATTACCACTTTCTCCACTTCTATGGTTCTGCAATTTTGCTCAAACGATGCTCATTAAAAGTCATAATTAAATTATTCCATTATTTGTCCCCAAAAAAAAAATTATTCCATTATGTTGAAGTGGGATAATATAAAAATGAATAACCTATTGACAAAGAATTTTCACTATCATACGAATGAGATAAAAAAAGTAAATATTATGAATTTTCTTCTGTGATGAGATACATGGCTACTGAGAAGTCATTTTCGTGGTAAACCCAGCTCCTTAAACTATTCCACGTCAAAAACACATGAATACATAGTATCAAATTCAAAACACTTTTTTTGCTCTTTGTGTTTACTTTACATTGACATTTACAAATGATATCTTTCAAAGACAGTAAAAATAGGACTTTATTCGAAAGTAAATAGACTATTTTAACATATATATAAACGTGATCGTGTAAAGCTAAACAATCAAATCACATTTTATTTAGTATTCAAAAAAGCATTAGATGCTAAACGAATGGCGACCCAAAACCTAATGTCTAAACCGTCTCTTTGAAACCTACTCATTTTGCATCGTTTATGTGTTTCTGGAATAGATAAAGGAAAAAGTATGGTCAAACAAGAAAGTTAACAAGTTATATTTAAAAACCGTAGGAACAAAATAATTGTATTATATCAAAATAATTTTTTTGAGTTGGTTAAGAAGATAAAATGTTGCTTCATTTGTTGGTTTTGTAATAATATATCAACTTCAAATTCTAGTTGTCGCATAGATCATCGCGTCTGCATTGCTTGAACCATCGCGTCTACTTCAAATTCTAATTGCCGAACAGATTTTCTAAATCTAAAATAATAACCATCTAAATACTTGTATTATTTAGACTCAAGTTCTTATCTTGAACTCTCCCACTCATCACCATTTGTTATTGAGATCATATCTCTTTATTTCATAGTTTTCTTCATTGAATACCAATCTTATAGTCGTTTTCAAATGGTATCCTCGAAGGAAGGAAAAGGATAAACTATGAATGTATGTTTTTTAAAATCGCTTTCATACAGCTCTCAACTCACACTAACCCAAGAAAACACTTTCAAGATACGTTTCGTTAAGTTACAAAAAGAAAAAAGATACGTTTCGTTTACTTATTAGCGACTAATACATAGCATCATTTCAACACATCCACCTAAGATCGTCTAATGAATTTTATGTATTATAATAAGAAACTTTTATTTTTTATATATATCTTCGTCTTATGGTAGTTTCAAGAGTCAGACTGAGTATCTTTTTTTCTTACTTGTAGCTATACAGTACTGACTTATGTCATATTTATATCGATTAAAATTTCATTCTCTCTCTGTCTATAATATTGTTTTATCAACAGTTGTTGCTACAACAATATATAATTTTATCTCGAAAAAGTGAACAATTGAACTTAATAGTTACAAGACTTCGAATAAACGTACAAGTACAAATTCCGAATAACGAGCAATTTAAAACCGACCAAGTATGAAAAAGTGTTCATCAAAATTCAGGTAATCGATGTAGTATCTTATGATCAGGATATACGTGGAATTTAAATGATGGTAATTCTTAAACTTTCTGAAAATAATATATTTGTTTTGTAAAATTATTCTTGGTTATCTATCACGATTGAAAGAGACGGCTAAAAAGATATAGGAAAAGTTTGTAAAATTTGTTAACAGGGTCCGATTGGTGACACTAAATTAAGCAGTACGGATAAAAAAATAGTGCGGTGCAGTACGGTACAACTGCGGATCGTGTTGAAAAATATATTTGCGGAACAAGTACGGTTTGTGAAAAAAAAGCGGGTGAAATAATTTTTGATTGGTGAAAAACAATAACAGCGGTTTGCAAATATATTGTAAATTATATTTTTTAGAAAATAAAAGAAAATAATGTTATACTATTTGCATAAATTAAAATTGACCTCGTAACTAATGCCCAACTTATATATATATATATATAAATTATTTACAAAACAGACTAACGTTTGATTTTTTTTATAAAGTTTTTGTTTAACTAAATAACTATTTTAACACATTTAAAATTTTAAAAATTCTATAGAATATAAATACAAAATTAAGTACGATATAATTAAAAAAATACTAACGAACACTTTGACCAACGGATTATTTTGTATTAGAGATACACAGATCCATTAATATTTTTTAATTAAATGATGATGATAAACAAGTAATTAAGATGAGAAACGCAGGGTGCGCAGTCTAGTTCCGCAACCCCACAGATACGAACGGGTATCAGATTTCATTGACCATCAGTCGGGTAGGTGGAGGATGGATAGGCTCCGTGCTTGTGTCCATGCTGAGGATATTCCACTAATTTTATCCATACGCCCCTCCTCGCACGGAACGAAGGATGATTATTGCTGGCATTTTACGAATTCGATATGTATACGGTCAGATCCGGCTATGAGGTAGCCCGACAGCAGTTGGATTCTAGCTTGCTATATGCGCAGAAATTACCATCGGTTAATCCGCTCAAGGCAAAGGTATGGCAGCAGAGGACATCTAATCAAATCCGCCATTTTCTATGGCAAGCTATTTCGGGGGCTGTTGCGGTTAATGAACGACTAGCCTATAGACATTTTCAACAAGAGCGACAATGCCTTCGTTGTGGGGACATTGATGAGACAATTAATCATGTTTTGTTTACCTGTCACCCAGCCCGACAAGTTTGGGCTTTGTCGGGTATTCCAAACTCACCACCAGATTTTCCCTCGAACAATCTTTGGGGCAATATGGATTATTTGTTCTCACGGATACCCCATCGTATTGACATCGTAGAGCAAGCCCAATGCTTTCCATGGTTGTTATGGTATATATGGAAGGCTCGGAATGATAAAGTGTTCAACAATGTTGACCGGTCACCGCAAGCGATTGTGGATTTGGCCAGAAAGGAGGCTCGAGAATGGGTTTTGGCAAACGACAGTGTGGGAATGCCGGTCCAGGAAATTATTGAAGAAGAACAACAAGATGTTTTCCGGTGCTATGTGGATGGGTCCTGGAAACAGGAAGATCGTACAAGTGGAGTGGGATGGATTTTGCAGCTTCAAGATGGGTCAATAGACCTATTGGGCACAAGGGGCCTGCGACGGGTTTTATCACCTTTGCATGCGGAGATGTATAGCCTTTTATGGGCTATATCCAGCCTTAGTAACCATGGAAGATACTGTTCGGCGTTCTTCACAGACTCCCAAGAGTTGGTGAACATGATAGCGGATCCAGAGAGTTGGCCTCGTTTCCAACCCGAATTCGACGAATTCAGGGAGCTACGTTTTTCTTTCCCAGACTTTACTCTTAAGTATTGTCCTAGGGGAAAGAATGAAAAAGCAGACTTTCTCGCGAAGAATGCTCGTCTCCAGAATTCGGTGTTTCACTATGTTAGCACTTCTATCCCGTATTGGTATAATGATGCTCATGTACTATTGTAACCAATTCGGATAAGTGTGTCTGTGACAAAAAAAAAAAAAAAAAGATGAGAAACGCACATAAACCACACCATAATTGGAGGTGGCTCCAAGCAAGTGCGGGACAGAGAAAACAAAGAACAAACAATTTTTTTTTTTTTGGGTAAGTGTGGTTCACTTACCTAATACGCCCCGCAAATTATATTTAGCATGAATGGTAACATTTGTAATTTTTCTCCCGCACCATGTCTCCCAATCAATGCCTTCGAGAAGAAAGATAAAAAAAGTTTGTGTGCTGCAAAAGCAATGAAAAAAACAATTGTTGTTTTTGAAAGGCTTTTTGGAAAAAGGACCTATAGAGTAAAGAACGTGAATCCTAATTTATTTTCCAGTTAAAAAATAGAGAGACTTACTAGAACAATATTCTTAGATTTTGGCCTTACTCAAACAATCTTCTTAGATTTTAATTACTGAGGCTATTTTCGATTCCGTTTTACCCTTTTTCCTTTGATAACAAAAAAAGTATTTACGAAAATGCCACTAATGAAACGCGCCGCGTGAGCGCGAAAATTTCCCGCCTAAAAAAATAAGTCTACCGCTATGTGTTGGTAGACTTATTTGAGTTCTGGTAGACTTATTTGAGTTTTGGTAGACTTATTTTTTTGTCCGTAGACTTATTTGAGGAGCGGTAGACTTATTTTTGAGTGGTAGACTTATTTTGTCTCTTTTGGTGGTAGACTTATTTCCGAACGGAAGACTTATTTTCTCTGCGGTAGACTTATTGTCCCGTAGCGGTAGACTTATTTTTTGCGGTAGACTTATTCTTCGAATGGTAGATTTATTTCCGTAGACTTATTTTCAGCAGTAGATTTATTTTTCTTCGATGGTAAATTTATTTTTACTGGTAGATTTGTTTCCTTTGGTGGTAGATTTTTAGTCACAGTGACGGTAGATTTATAGTGACGGTAGACTTATTTTAGTAGCGGTAGACTTATAGTTTGCGGTAGACTTATTTATCGTGGTGGTAGATTTATTTTGTGTTTAGTTGTGGTAGACTTATTGTAGTAGTGGTAGACTTATAGTTAGCGGTAGACTTATTTCGTATTTTCGGTCAACGAAACCAACCGTTGACTGGTAGACTTATTTTTTTAGGATCAATGGTGGTAGACTTATGCGTTTTTAGCGATAGAAGCGGTAGATTTGTTTTTACCCAGGTCTAGTGATGGTAGACTTTTTATCAAACTTAGTGACGGTAGACTTATTTTCACATTAGACATTTCGTAGACTTATTGTGATAGCGGTAGACTTATAGTACTTGGTAGTAGACTTATTTTCTGTTTAGGAAACTATAGTGGTGGTAGCCTTATTTGGTAGGTGGTAGACAATGTTTTGAAAACTGGACCGGACCGGGGGTCGGACCGGGTTCAACAGTGAACCGGCCGACTACCCGGGTTGGGTTGACCCGGGTTTGAATTTTTTTTTTTTTTTTTTTTTGAAATTTTACATTTTTTAACATTTTTCATATTTAATATTTATAATTAAAATTTATAAAACCAAATACTAGTTTTGAATTTAGTTAATTTTTGCTATTGTTTCATGTTTTAATTTGTTTTTACATATAAACTTAACTATTTTTCATTAAATTTTGTTTTTAAATAGTTTTTTGTTATTAAAATGATTTTTCTCATGACTAATATTTAGAAATATGTTTATTTAAAAATTATATTATATATTTGGATATTATAATTATACAAAAACTATATATATTATTATTTTTAAAAACACTATTAAACCCGGTTCGACCTATATCATGCAAGTGATGGTAGATTTATATACAAGTGGTGGTAGATTTAGTATGTACTATATATTTTCATATATTTTTTTCTATCTTTTCGTATGAACTCGTACTCGTGTTTGAACTCGTACTCGTGTTTGAACTCGTACTCGTGTTTTAAGGATTTTGTAATGGTTACAGAGACATTTCAAAAGTCATATTTTAACCATACATAAATGTTGTCAATTCATTCATTACACTACAAAAAAATGTTCATAGATGTCTACCATAATGCTTGAATCTCTTTGCAAAAAGTCTACCATAACAATTGTATCTTATATTACAAATGTGTCTCATAAAAATCTACCATCTTCATGATTTTTTAGATGTTCTTTACAATCTTCATGCGGTTACGCATTGCACGTACAAAGAATACCTGTAAAGAAATTCATGGAAATTAGAACATCTTGGAAAATAAGTTTATCATCGAGTGGAAATAAGTCTACCATCAAACAGAAAATAAGTCTACCATCAAACAAAAAGAAGTCTATCATCGAGTAGAAAATAAGTCTACCATCAAACAGAAAATAAGTCTACCATCGAACAAAAATAAGTCTACCATCAAACAGAAAATAAATCTACTATCAAACAGAAAATAAGTCTACCATCAAACAGAAAATAAGTCTACCATCGAACAGAAAATAAGTTTACCATCAAACAGAAAATAAGTCTACCATCAAACAGAAAATAAGTCAACCATCAAACATAAAATAAGTCTACCATCAAAAAAAAATAAGTCAACCATCAAACAGAAAATAAGTCTACCATCAAACAAAAATAAGTCTACCATCAAACAGAAAATAAGTCTACCATCTCAAAGAAATAAGTCTACCATCGAACAAAAATAAGTCTACCATCAAACAGAAAATAAGTCTACCATCGAACAAAAATAAGTCTACCATCAAACAGAAAATAAGTCTACCATCGAACAGAAAATAAGTCTACCATCAAACAGAAAATAAGTCTACCATCAAACAAAAATAAGTCTACCATCAAACAGAAAATAAGTCTACCATCAAACAGAAAGTAAGTCTACCATCGAACAAAAATAAGTCTACCATCAAACAGAAAATAAGTCTACAATCGAACAAAAATAAGTCTACCATCAAACAGAAAATAAGTCTACCATCAAACAAAAATAAGTCTACCATCAAACAGAAAATAAGTCTACCATCAAACAAAAAATAAGTCTACCATCAAACAGAAAATAAGTCTACTATCAAACAAAAATCCAGATCTGGAATTTTTCCAGTCGGGAAAAAATTCAGATTTGGAACAAAACGTGATTTTACAAAATTTCAACATAGCCAAACGAAACCGGTTAGAATCAAGAGATTACCTCTCTACAACGCACGAAAACGAAACCCCAACACTCGCCGAAACTTTCCTTCTCCGGAATTTCGAAACCTATTATCGAAGAACATATTGAAATTCATAAATCCAAACTCAAGACACTCGTGAATGATAGAGAGGAAGATAACTCATGATTTGTTTCGAATCTTACCGTTAAAAGCAACGAATTTCGTCGCCGGAGAAGAAGTCGCGATTTGAGTCGCCGGAGAGAGGAGTCGCCGGAGAGAAGAAGAAGAAGATGAAGAGTTGAAATCTGATTTTTTTTTTTTTTTTGGTTTTATGTTGTTTTTTTTTTCAATGGCATTTTCGTTAATAAACGAATTTGAAGTATTTTTAATGTCTTTGTAACCTTTTTTAGCTCAAATTTTTGAGCTCAAAAATTTAAAGGTTGTTTGAGTAAATACCAAATCTAAAAATGTTGTTTTAGTAATTATCCCTAAAAAATACTCCCTCTGTTCCTAAAAGATAAATTTTTTACAAAAAAATGTTGTTCCAAAAAGATAGAGTTTTTACAGTTTTCTATGCACTTTTACAAATTCCAAAACAAATATTGAAATACTATTGGTTAAACTTTATTGAAAACTGTAAATCGTAGAAATCAATGCGTTTTCTTAATAACCGTGCATTACCTTAAACATCTATTAATTAGGTACGGAGGGAGTATGAAAAGCCTAACAAGTTGACTTGAGCAGTGTTTGAAACGTCCATTTAAAATATTGCTCAACGCCTGAACCACCTCGTGCCCAAACGTTTACTGGTTAATCATTATACATATCAGTGTGTACTATAGGTCTTCGTCGACATATATTTTTACACATCCTTTTTAAAAACATGTTTCACGTGAAACCGTTGAGATTTAGACTCTTCGTGTGTGCGCCTGTGAAAGTCGATTCTAAAACACATTTGTAGTGCGTTTTTTCTTTGCCCATATAGATCATAATGCGTGTACTTTATATAGAAAGTTAAAATAAACAAATAAAACCTTTTAGGCGTTTTAGCACAAGAAAAGAAAGCTTGTAGGCGGCCTTTTAGCAACTTCTACGGTTGAATGGTTAAATGTGGTCGTTGTGTTTACAACTATAAAAAAAAGCAATAATTTACCAAAAAAACAATGTTGAGTGATTGAGCCGGCACAATTATAGCGATTACCTTTTGTCACTATTTGCAACAACAACGAAAAAAATTCATTAAAATAAGATGGGACAGATAGTCAGTTAAAAATAAACAGTATTCTGAAAATTGATTTTTGAACGAATTCATCACCAATCACCAACATGGGAAAGAAAGTGAACGTGGCAGTGTATTTCACTATTTTGTGCGGCACATTTAATTAGGGGATAATTTGTTACTCCCTCCGACCATTAAATGATTTTTTAGAGTAATTTTTTCGTCCCATTTTAGTAGATAACTATAAAAAACTATAATCAAAATAATAATAATAATAATTATTCCCTCCGTTGCAAATTACTTGTTATTTTAGGTGTTTTCACACAAATTAATAAAACAATTAAATTTTCTGTTTTACCCCTAATTAATACATTATTTTGTTTGATAGAAATAATTATTAAGCTGAAAGTTAAGGCTAAAAGATGGAAACTAATAATAAATTTGCATTGAAAATACAAAACGACAAGTAATATGAAACAAAAAAATAATTGTTAGAATGACAACTAATTTGCAATAGAAGGAGTAGCATTGTAGTAAAAGTCAACCACTAAATCTAAATTAGTTAGTTAGTATTTTAATTATTGATTTTTTTTGGTTATTAAACCTGGTTTCTCTTAAATTAGTTTTTCTCTCACATAAGAAACTGAAGTTCTGCAATACAAAAAAGGCAATGTTATAGCCTAGATATAGTTAAATTTGGAAATAGTGTCTCCATCATTTGAAATGATTAGATTTTTTTTTTTTTTCAACATTTGAAATGATTAGTTTAAAAAAAAAAAAAAACAATTATATATTTGACTATTTTCAATTTTCATTTGAACTTTTTTTTAATGTCCACTTGCTTTGCACTAAGCCATTAAGGCACTAACTGATCATAATTATTGTATAGAAAAGTTTTCGTGAGTGATAATCATTAGAAGGAAAACCTTCTACAAAATAAAAAAAGTTGAATTCAGAAAAATATGATGTGTGATGTTTTCAACAGCTATGCAAAACTTATATCAACAAAGAGAAGAAAGACATAAAAATTATGGCACTAAATGATAAATGAAGAATTTGAATAATACGAAGAATCTGAAATTTTGTGTTACCATTTGATGAATTTGAAGAGCATGAAGAACTTGAAGAATAATTAGAAAAGAACAAAATTTGAAGAATTTGTCATTTTCAAAAAGTGTCTACAATAATAAATTACTATGTTAATATATATATATATATATATATATATATATATATATAAAAAATAATGAAGTTAAACATGTAATATTTTTTAGATTTTGATATGTTTTAATATTTTGTTTTATAATATATTCTACGTATATTACGTATGTGTAAGGGAAAACGGTCAATTTGGATCCAAACAATTTGCATCGTTCTCTTCTAGACTTGAGCTTTTATATATGGCTAATTTAAATCTGAATTTCAAATAAATTTAAATCTTATACCTAAACTAACATGTTTTGTGCTGAATTATACATTGACCAAGATTTTGTTAGTCAACGTAAACGAAATATTGACTACAACGACACGTTAGTTAGCTGGTTAGGTTTCGTTAGCTCGTTTAATTGTTTTAGTAAAACGATGTCGTTTTCGTTGTTTTACCTGCGCAGTCCCGATAATCTTAGACCTCTCTACTTCTTGATGATTAGGACGAACATTCCACAAATTATTCCTTTTTTCTCTATCGCTTCGACGAGTCTTTGGTCGGAATCTACTTATTCTTCTTTTCTTTCTCTTTTTTCTGCATCTCTCTCTCAATACTAAATTTTTTTACTTAAATAGATGCGTTAATCCATCTTTCTTTCGGATCCGGAGTCACCACTTCATAAATTTGGTGCATTTATTATTATTTTTTTATTCTTTACAATATTTACTGTAGTTTTATTTTCTCTTCTTTTTTGTCTTATAGTCTGATTTGAACGTCAAAAAATCGTCGGAAAACACTTCTAATTGTGGTTTTTACGAACCTTCACGTGTTTGTTAATTGTATTATAGTGGATCTCTCGTTAGTTATTTAGAAGGGAACAATTTCTTCCGGAAAGATAGTTATATACTTATATACATAGTCAATTATTTGTAAACAAAAACCAAGTGTTGGACCAAATTAAATATCGTTGTAGTCCAGCTAATTAACACTAATCAAAATAACATTTATACATACAAAAGCCATATCTGAAATCGACGGACCCACATTCTAACATATAGGGGCTGTTTGGCAACGGTCTTTTAAGACTTTAAAATTTTTAACAGCATTTAAAACATGTTTTTTGCCAAGCATGATTTAAGGGCTTTATTAATTTTTAAGACTTAAAAGCTTGTCTTTAACTTTTTGTTCTGGTTATACTCATTTTTTTTTAAAGCCTCCGTAACCAAGCTTTAACAATTGCAAATGAGTTTATTTATTATTTTTCTATTTTCCCAAAATTATCAAAAGCTCTTTATAGATTTATATATAATTTAAAACAAAATGTTTTGATTGATTAATTACTATCTCTTTTTTTCTATTATTTTGAGATCCATTTTTATATAAATGAAAAAAATATCAAAAGTTTATAAAAGTGAATGAAAACTACAACTTTTTGCAAACTAAATAAAAATAAATTTTTGTCAAATGAATGAAAATATCAATGTATTGCAACATGAATAAAAATAACAATTTTTGCAAAATGAATAAAAAAATTATCAGCATTTTGTTTATAATTGAACTAGTTTTGGGGAAAGTAAAATGCTATTTATAGATTCTACAAAAACTAAGAAAAATTCAAAGTCAAAAACCTCAAAATATTCAAATACTATTGTTAGAAGATCCCTATATGTTATAAATACAACAACGTAATGTTTCTTTTCTACTTGTAAATCCAACAGGTATTGTACTATAATTTTCATTTTTTTTTTATGCATGGTCATTTCGTGTTGTGTAGATTCAAATTGTATTTGATTTAAAACTTGTGCTATTACAGAAATGCATGGCATCTCCATCATTTTCCCGTAAGGTAATTTAAAACCTTTTTAAAATCTTTATTTATAAGTTTTTATTAATAAGTGAAAAAGTATTTATTAAAATAACAGTCAAAATTCTATATTACCAAACAGTCTTTTATTTACAGCCAAAATCTCTACAGCCTAAAATTACAGCATTAACAGCCAAAAATTTTACAGCCAAAAGCCTACAGCAAAAGTCTAAATTTAAGTCATTACCAAGCGCCCCCATAGTCAATTATTGTAAACGATAAGTCCAAGTGTTGGACCAAATTAAGTGTCTGAGTCCAACCAATCAATATGCAACAATAGTACAACCCGCCAAAATATGATGGACTCAAACAAATCATTTGTCATTTTGGTTGGGTAAAAAAACTTTGTAACTGTGTTCATATCTTTAGGTTTAGTCTGGTTTATTTTGATCAAACTGATCTGCGTATATAAAAGACTTCGGTTTAGAAGAAAACTTCGGTATTTTATAGAAAACATGTCAAAGTAAAACCGACATTCACATCTGGTCATCCGGTTTGATTAATGTTAATTTCGGTTTATTTGTGTATCCACCTTCCAAATGATTGACCGCGAATTTAGACAAAAAGGTTACGTGGATAATGAAGTGGATAATGAATAAGCATGAAAAGATTGACCTTTTGAATAACAGCGGGTTTTAAAATAGGATTTAGAATTATTGATTGAATAACAGTGTATTTTGATTAGATTTAATATGTTAAAATCTATCATTGAATAACACCCCGTTAGTGTTTTACTTTTCATTTTGATCATTGTTTCCAAATAAACAGCGTCAAACACAAATTATTTTGAGAATAAGGACAAATATACAACCCACAACTTTTTTCTTGGTTAGCATATGTTGATACGTTTCTTCGTATTTGACAGTAACTGAAACTGAATTTTTTTCGGTTTAGTTTGGTTTTCTTAGTGCATTAACAATTTCAACCGGAACCTGCATTCTTTAGCAAAAATTAATCAAGACGAGACCAAATAATTTAGCCAAGAATTCTCTGTTTGAAACTAATGCGCACCTTTCACACGAATCCAAATTTAACCGAACCGGAGTGGAGTTTGGCCACAACCTGACTAAACCATTGTTTCATGAATAAAACACATATTTAGTTGGTAGATGATAATGTAATTAGGTGCTATTTATTGAAATGTCTCTCTCACCATTTCCACATTAAAAAACACATGCGTATACTGTTTGTTTAGACACTATCTATGCATTGTGTAGTCCACGTATTTCTTACACGTACAAATTTGCGCACATATTTTTATGTCTCAATGTTGCTCACATTTATGATTTCAGTATAAGAAAAAATGTTTTTATTTCGTGTATTGAAAAAAGTACGCTAAATTAAAACTTTTACCAATTTGTCCCTCCTGCGAAGAAATTTCTTTTTGTTGGAGGTAGTTGATGTGGCGAAGAGGAGGTGCATTAGAGACGCTTGAAATGGATGTCTAAAATATTTTCTAATTAAATTTAATTAAATTTTATTAAAATGAGTGTCTAAAACCACAAAATTGATCATATATTAGACACTTTAAATGGTT
Source organism: Arabis alpina (assembly GCA_900128785.1). Classification (NCBI taxonomy): domain Eukaryota; kingdom Viridiplantae; phylum Streptophyta; class Magnoliopsida; order Brassicales; family Brassicaceae; genus Arabis; species Arabis alpina. Next base: position 5,462,713 of record LT669792.1, read on the forward strand.
TTAGACACCCATTCTAATAAAGATTAATTAAATTTAATTTTAAAATATTTTAAACACCCATTACAATGCACATTCTCTAAAGTACCCAATTCCAAATAGAGTTCTAACAAAATGGGCTGAACAAGAAATTTCTTTGTATTGCTTATATGTGTTATATACACACATATATATAAACTCATAAGAAGAAAAAATGGGTATTTTTCCTTTTTAACGTCCAATTCATTCCACATTAATTCGAAAACAAATACAAGGATCGGTACATCCAATATTACATTAAAATAATGTAAATTCAAAGACACAAACAAAACATATTTTTATAAAGAATTTATATTATCATTTAGAAGAACTGTCAGCGTAAGTATACGTATCCATATATATATATAATATGTATATGAGCGATTTTTAAAGATATCACATTTTAAAAAAAAAAAATCATAAAATGTGTTTTAAACATCCACTTAAGTTTTGGTTTTCTAAAAATACCCTAAAATTAAAATTAATCTGTAATTATTCTAACCTTAAACCCAAGCCTTACCCCTTACAAACTAATACCGTAATTTAATAAAAGTTAACCCAAATCCAAAACTTTAAATTATAAATCTTTTAAAGTTAATTTTTATATTTATGGTATTTTTAGAAAATGAAATAAATAAACATTCAACAAACTATAATATTTTAAGAAATAAAAACCTTAAAGTATAATATTCTAAAATATTTCTCGATATGTCAAATTCTACAGGTAAATGAAAAACTATAGAAGTGTTATTGAAGACTGGATTTGTATAGATTTTAATTTTTTTGAAAATTCATTGTCATTGGTTTGATGATTTTCAAATTCCATGGTCGACTAAATGGCTATTTATAAAGCTAGGGTTAAGTAAGCCCATGTAGCTTTACATGTCTATTTGGGCGCTTGTATAATCAAAGATAAATTCTTCTTAAGAATTTTTGTTGAAAGGTAAAAAACTGTATCAGTGAACGTAGAAATCCTCATCGAATCGTATAATATATGACATAAGACGATTCGTTTAATCCAAGAAAACATATTTTATCTCTAACAATAAATATGTTTTCTCTATATATGTTAGCGTTTAAGTGTTGTCAAACAAAACTTTACGTAGGTTTTCGATTAAATCTAGTTTGTATACATTAATATTTTTGTTAGCAATAAATTTCAATAATAAAGAGGTTGGAAAGTGTAAACTAGAGTACAAATCCTACAAAAGTCAAAACCTGAAATTGCGACTGCATGCTAAGCAATTGGCTTTACAATTAAATTCATGGAATAACAGACAAACAAACAAAAATCATTGGTTTTCTTAAAGATAATTGTCTCGAGGTGCTTATCGACCACTCAAGCAGTCATCTTAGTAAACCTGTCTCTGAGCACCCGGACAACTATCCGAACCCTCCTTCAGCAGCCACAAACATCCACCAGTATAAGCCATTTGGGCCCAATTTACGGCTTGACGAACATGGTAAAATTCTCTCTTTGGATCCTACTGTTAAATATAGGCAATCAAAGCCTTTTGTTATTGTTGTTATCTACGGAGCTAGCTTGCCGGACAACAACCGCCTATCATCAGAGACTGTACCATATGCTGGTTCTCCAGGCCCTCCAACGGGGTATATCAACGTCGGTTCAAAACCCGACCAACTGCTGCTCTTCCGAGCTATCGACTTAGGATCTCACGTGAAGCTTTTTCATGGGGTTCTTCGCGATGCCGAGCAAGTCTCGCCCCTTAACGTCTCTATCTTTCGTTTTATTGCTATGTGGTTATGCTTTCTATCGCCGTCGAGCACGTCTCCGGTCGTATTTGTAGACCTCTTCAAGTTTTAATATAATTTAACCTTTTGACCCAAAAAAATAATGGTAAATTAAAAAAAATTTAATATTTAATTATATATTACTCTCTCTCATTGTAGATGATCTTTAAGATCATGAATAACGGTAAATTTTCACCAAGTTCATTTTAATAAAAAAAATAAAAAGTAAAAGAAAAATGTAAAAGAAGAGAAGAAACGGGTAAGCACTTAGAACTTTTTCTCAAGTGTTATCAACGTTTCTTTACCATGTGTCATTTTCTGATTCGTTAATTAGTTTTTTAATAATTTAATTAATAAATAAATAATTAAATTAATTATAATTTATTAAAATAAGATATTTGATGAACTTTATGAGTGAGTCATCAATAATCTCTTAGAGTGATGTCTACAAACTTGAAAACATCAACTTTTTTTTTTTGTCAAACCTAAAACTTCAACTAATTTGACAAAAAAATCACTCTAAAAAATCATTTAAAATGAAATAGATGGAGTACTTTGTTTTACAGAAATATTTTTAAATTGGATATCAATAGTAATTAAATAAATCTACTTACTTTTGTTCAATTTTCTAGTTTATGATTCAATTAATTGATAAAAAAAAATCATAAGAAGTAGAAATCGATATTTACGGAATAAAAGAAAACTAGAAACTAATTTTTTGTAAAACGGAAGAAATATTTTGTAAACTTCAAAACGTCGTCCGAATATGTGGAAAATATTGACCAATTTTCAGTAGCTCTGAAGAGTATGTATCTTGAGTTGGAAAGACAACAATAACTATATGAATGCCAAACTTTGCAATCACATCACTAGCAACCCCAATAAATGTGAAGTAAATTAAGTGGACCCATTGTCTCTCATTCACACATGTAATCATCCTTTTTGTAAACGGAATCTTAGAGCACCATTATTGGTGATTCTCTAAGAGTATCAATAGGATTATTTTAGTACTAATTATGTTAATTAAGACTAAATTTGATACTTGTAGTTTTTGAGTGTTTATTGATGATACTTATCTTAAGAATAAAAAACTAATTTTTTTTTTTTTTTTAAATTTGAAAAATTAAAATTAAAGAATGATCAAATTAATATAGATAAATATAAAATATTTTATAAAAACACAAATACAAATTTATTATGGTTCATAATCTCGTAAAGGTGAATTACAAATTGTAAAACAAAGTAAAAAATAAAATCGCATATAGTAAAATACAAAAAGGTAAAAATAGAACCATTTTGAAAAGATGATGATGAAACTTCTTAACTCGGTTTATTGTCCAGCGCTGCTAAACTTTTGCCAAATATGCTCGACCAAATCAGCTTTCAATTGTAGATGCATTTTTTTCTTCCGAACCCGAGCTGGATTCGCCAGCATATTATTCGCAATTGTGGATGTTGTTCTAGCAAACGCGTAGTTGACTTGTGAAGTCGAGCTTCCTTCTTCTTGTCTGAATTCTAGCGGATTTGTTTCAGTGTCTTGGTCCCGTTCGTCTTCTACTATCATATTGTGCAATATGATACATGCTTTCATTATCTTTCCTATTTTGACCTTATCCCAACTAAGAGCCGGGTTTTTGATAATTGCAAATCGAGCTTGCAACACTCCAAAAGCACGCTCGACATCTTTTCTGGCACCTTCTTGTTTAGTAGCAAACAATGAAGCTTTTGGACCTTGGGGTTGAGAAATCGATTGGATGAAAGTTGCCCATTTCGGATAGATACCATCTGTGAGATAATACGCCATATTGTATTGGTGACCATTAACAGTGTAGTTGACCTCTGGAGCTCGTCCTTCTAATATATCATCAAACACTGGTGAGCGGTCAAGAACATTGATATCGTTAAGAGTACCTGGAAGTCCAAAAAATGCGTGCCAAATCCAAAGATCTTGTGAAGCCACTGCTTCTAGCACGACTGTGGGTTTTCCATGTCCTCGTGAATATTGTCCTTTCCATGCCGTCGGACAATTCTTCCACTGCCAATGCATACAATCAATGCTTCCTACCATCCCGGGAAATCCCCGAGTCTCTCCATTTTCCAGCAATCGTTGGAGATCCTCCACTGTTGGCCTTCTCAGGTACTCATCTTCGAATAAAGTTATAACTCCATCCACAAAATAATCTAAGCATTTGCCGGCAGATGCTTCACCGATCCGTAGGTATTCATCCATCGCATCAGCTGATAGACCATATGCTAATCTTCGAATCGCGACTGTACATTTTTGTAACGCAGAATGACCAGGCCTTCCGGTAGCATCTACTCTCTGTACAAAGTATGGCACTTCACTGGAGAATCTATCAACAATACGCAAGAATAATGGCTTGTTCATTCTAAAACGTCGTCGGAATTTATCAGCGGGATAAACTGGATGGTCAGTAAAATAATCATTCACTAATTGAACATGGCCATCCTCGCGTCTTCTGTCGATAGTTATTCGTCTTTTTCTTTCTTTTTTCGCCGTTTCTTGTTGAATGACTTCTTGCACACATTCTTCATATCCTTGATCAAAAACTTGATCGAAAGCTTCATCCGAAAATTGTTCGTAATTTTCATTGAAAGAAGTCATATTGTTGTATTGTTCGTAATTTTCATTGAAAGAAGCCATAATGTTGTTTTGTTTGGTAATCAATAGATTTGAGAATGAGAAATTTAAGAGAAAAAAAATTGGAAAATTTAAGAGAGAAATTGTATAAGATATGAAAGAAAAAAGATGGTTTTTATTTGAAAAAAGAGAGTGTAGAATAGGATTTTGATTCAGAGTACAACGAAGAAGATTTGTTTATGTTTTTGAAAATAAGAAGAAGCGTTGTAATGAAAAGAGTCGAATGCATAATACCATATTTATATAACATCAAAGTTACTATAGAATACATTACAACCATGAAAAAATACAATGCATTACAACCATGAGATTCCGAGAAAACATTACAACCACAAATACTACAACTTGTGAACCAAACAGACAATAAGAAAAGACCAAAAGTAGTAAAAGCAAACAACAACAACCATACAAACATAAAGACACTACTAAAACCGACAAGAACTAAACTACTATGCTTCTTGTGAACATCTACATCACACCACCTCTGTCACTTTGTTCCTGCTGCAATTTAAGTTCCAAACAGCAATTTTACTTTCATCAAACAACAACATTAAACCACAATCAGACAAAACATAACTACAAAACATAACTACAAAATTCATAAACCAAAATGAAGAATAAACTTACATTTAAGAAACATCTTCTCCTCTTTCTCCTCTTTCACTTTGTTCCCTCTGCGCTTTAACTGCGATCAAACAAGAAAAACATTTGATTAAACATAACTCAAAATAAATAAACCAAAATGAACAAGCAAACATTATACTAAACTACCATGAATCAATCTACTAAACTAAGAAGCACTAGGAAGAAGAAACTTACGTTGTGTATTATACATCTCATTCATGAGATTGTTCTTGAGATTGTGTTCCATCTCGGACAATGGTTCAGTTTTGCAAATGAGAGAGTCAAGAATTTTTTGCTTCGAGATTCTTTCTTTCCTTTCCAACTCCTCCTTTTTGACATTCCACATCTGACCAAGTACACTAAGGGTATGAGAACTCCCCTTTCCTTCTTCAATCTTGCCCTTACCTCTCTTCTTCTCTAGCACCTTCGCACCCTTAACTCCCAAGGGCCTCTCCTGTACGTCATCGTCCACATCGAAGACCTTGTTTAAGGTGGAGGAATCAGCTAGTTTACTTCTTTTGGAGCTTTCACTCATCAAAGTACACCATTTTTGCTCGTCTTTTAGCATTTCCCAAACATGTTCCAAATTGAACTTGACTTTCTGATCAGCATAGTACATCTCTAGAGCTGCGTCCATGTAGCTCTTGTCATTCCATCCAGTATGGTACGTACGCTTCACACACTCATAGCAGCCATTGAACTTGCTAACCATCTCATTCATTTTCGTCCACTTCTGCTTGCATACATTGGCCGATCTCTTTCCACTTACTCCACGATTTGAAGCATAACATGCTGCAACTCTTTCCCAAAATGTCCCTCCTTTCTGCTCATTACTCACTATAGGATCCTTAGAGGTGTTTAACCAAGCACCTACAAGTGCTTCCTCTTCAGCTTTTTTCCATCTGACCAAAGCTTTTTTTGGCTTAGTTGAACGTGTTCGGGTAGAAGGGGATTGGGTTTGCTCAGAAGGGGAATGTGTTTGGTAAGAAGGGGATTGTGTTTGGCACAAGGTTTCTGGAGAGATGATATCAGCTTGGGTGTTCAAGAGCTCGGTGAAGCTCAATGTGTTTACAATGTTTTGTGTTTGAGAGGACCTCAATGAATTGGTAAAATCCATATTCATTTTTCAGAGGAATTAAACAAGAAAAGATTAAGAAATGCAATTTTCAGAGTAATTAAAGAAGAAGAAAGCAACAAGATAATCAGTTTTACGAAGCAACAAAGATAAGATCTGATTATAAACCAAAAACTCAATAAATAACCAAGTTGTGTATTCATTTTGGGTTAGGTTTGGTGCTTCAACTCACTGGAACTACCAAAAGTCTCAATCACCATTAATTATCATTGAGTTTATTTTTCTTCAAGTCAGTTCAGTTTTGTAGTTTTGCATAAGTAAGTTCAGTTTTGTATTAAATTTACCATCAATAACAACACAAGTAACACTCAACCACTAATGTCTCCATCACCATCAATATCAACACAAGTTCTACTTTCCTTTAGTTTTGTAATTTCGATTAACTAAGTTCAGTTTTCTAATTTCCTTTACCATCAATACCAAGACAAGTAATAACAATCAACCACTCATGTGTTCAGTTATTAATATATGTAAACCAAGAGCTAAACAAATCAATATTGTCACTTTTAGACACTAAACCTTGAACAAAGAGTCATGTTCACATGTTCTGTATGATTAATGAATTATATTAACATGTTCTGTTTAGTCTTTGTTTACGCAAATGACAGAATCACACAAGCACATTTTCAGACAATATTCACATGCTATTCTAGACTCAATCATAAAGCCACAATCAAAGAAAAAATTAAAAAATTTAGGATTGATCCATTATTATTGATCAGTTCCATTTGAGCTAATTATATTAGACGTATGAACATCAACTAAAGCAAACTTGTTTTTTCATAGTAACTCTGTAAGAATTTTTGGATTTATATCACAAATATGAATTGATAATGAATACAATAATTCATGATTTTATATAACAAAGATCGGTTTAATGCATTTCATACCAACACTAACAAACATTATACTCTTAATTAGTCATACTCTAGCTTATATGGTATAAAATAGATTTATATAAATTCTGTTTCCCATCCTATTTTTGTTATATTAATTGAATGTGTACCTTAGGTGGTTTAGCTCGAAGACTAGGACTATCAAGATGAGATTTGAGCTTTTTACTCCAAATTCGACTTTGATAATTTTAAAACAAAATATAGGAAAAAGATAAATTGGCATGTTCGTAGGACAAACTGATCGTGATCATTGGGAGAATGCAGAATGATAAATTGACTGCATTAATGAAACATTCACATGATCTCCTAAACTCAATCATCAAGCCACAATCAGATAAACAATTAAACAAAAACTAATCAGTTAAAGGTTATACCTTTGTTGTTGTCCTTGACCAAGACGATGTTTCCTGAGGAGTGTTCCACTCTATTACCAATCCTTGTACGATCGAATTTCTCATCTGCAGAACATATACACCATGAAAACACTCATTAACCAAACGAAATTCTCAATTAACCAAACAATAGATCACGGTTAAAATAGAAGTTAATAGAAGTTAAAACATCGATTATTCAAGGTTATATGAATCGACAGATAGAGACTTATCTATTATGGTTCGAAGAGACGACAACGAAGAACTTATACATGAATCGACTTGTCCAGAACAAAGATCTAACCGGATCGGATCGATTTCTCTGAATAGAGATGAATCAACATCCAAAGAACTTCTACGATTCATCGATCGATTTCTCTCAACAACGATGAATCGACATGCAAAGAAATCGGTTTCTCTTCTCTCAACTTGTAGGCTTCATAGATGGATTTTTCTCTAGAGAGATGAATCGCAGACCAAGAACGTGTACAAAAGAAGAGAATTGAAGAAGATTGAAGAGGATAGAAGAGAATCAAAGAAGATTGAAGAGGATAGAAATGTTTCTTTGTTGATGTCGGCTGCAGAGAAAAAAACAAGGGTTTCTCTCCAGACCAAAACGCAAAAATGAGGAAAAAAATTTGGTTTTGTCCAAAACCTAATTTTTTTAACACATGAAAAGCTGACACGTGTTCCGTTTACTGTGTATTTATGATCAGTAAACTGATCTTTTTTGGGCTTTAAAGAGACCCAGTTATTCTAAAATAATAAATTTTGGGCTTCTGGTACTCTAGAGTTTCACCAATAATGGTGCTCTTATGTAACTAAATAAACCAATACTCCTATTAGTTAATTGTTTATATATGTAGATTATGTTTTTATATACAATAAAACTATAAACCAATACTGCCTGGTTCCAAATAAATTGATGTTTTACACTTTTTCTTTGTTCCACAAAGTTTGATGTTTTAGATTTTTCAATATATTTTATTATTATTTAATACTTACAAATTATAAACTTCAAAAATTATTAATTAAAAATGTTTAAAGTTTGTATTACTATTAATTATATAGTATTTAATGTTAAAAAACAATGCATTAAAAGTTGAAAATTAATTGTTTATTAATTTGTGTAAATTAGCCAAAACATCATTTGTTATGGAACATAAGGAGTATTAGTTATTGCATTATGTTTTATATATGGCATTGATTGGCAACACACTTAATAAGTTTAGTGTCACTTTTCAATTTGTAACATTTTAAATTGTACAAATCACAAAAGCTATATCAAAGACTAGGCCTGGGCATTCGGGTATTCGGGTCGGGTCGGGTCCATGTTTGGGTCCTAACGGGTAAATGTTCCATCGGGTATATTAAAAACATACCCATACAGGTTCCTGTAAGATACATGTTTATATTCAGGTTCGGGTCCAGGTTCTAACTTATTAAACCTTTTAAATATCCAAATTTTACAAGTTCCTTTTAGATATAGGTTCGAGTCTAGGTTTTGTGATGTATTTATACCCAAAATCTAAACAAAAACCTGTAACTTGAACCTGTAAAATGCATTTGAAACACAAACAAACCAGCAAAACAACAATCATATAGGGGGTGCTTGGCAATAGTCTTTTAAGGCTTTAACAATTTTAACAACTTTTAAAGCATATTTTTTGTCAAGCATAATTTAAAGGCTTTATTAGTTTTAAAGACTTAAAAGCTTGTCTTTTACTTTTTGGTCTTGTTTTACTCTTTTTTTTAAGCCTCGGAAACCAAGCTTTAACCATTACAAATGAATTTATTTATTATTCTTCTTTTTTCCCAAAATTATCAAAAACTCTTTGTAGATTTATATATAATTTATAACTAAAATATTTTGATTGATTAATTACTATCTCTTTTCTTCTATTTTTTTGAGATCCATTTTTATATAAATGAACAAAATATCAAAAGTTTACAAAAGTGAATGAAAATTACAACTTTTTGCAAAATAAATAAAAATAAAATTTTGGAGGTAAAAAAAATAAAGTTTTGTCAAATGAATGAAAATATCAATGTAATGCAACATGAATAAAAAATAACAATTTTTTTCAAAATGAATAAAAAAATTATCAGCATTTTGTTTGAGATTGAACTAGTTTTTGGGAAAGTAAAATGATATTTATAGGTTCTACACAACCAAGAAAAATTCAAAGTCAAAACCCTCAAAAAATTCAAATATTATTGTTAGAAGATCACTACATATGTTATAAATAAAACAACGTAATGTTTCCTTTCTACTTGTAAGTTCAAGGTGATTTGAGTTGGAAGCACTTAAAACATCGTTTAGATTATTTGAAACGTTAATAATACATTTATATGAAAGATTCAGAAGCTCGAGAATTTCATCCGAATATTTTTTAATTTGTTCCACTTCTTGATGAAGCTTTTGGTTATTAAACCAAAACATGAAATAATATAATAAATAAATAAAATTTATTTTAGATATTTTTTCTTGGTTTATGTTATCATTTATATTTCTTACAAAAAAATATTTATAAGTATTTATTAATAAGTGAAAAAAGTATTTATTAAAATAAAAGTCAAAGATTTTACAGATTATATTACCAAACAGTCTTTTATTAACAGCCAAAATCTCTACAGCCTAATGTTACAACATTAACAGCCAAAATCTCTACAGCCAAAGCCTACATCAAAAGTTTAAATTTAAGTCATTACCAAGCGCCCCCATAGTATGAACTAATTTAAGAATACAATTATCAATCGAAGTTTGTCAATGTATAAAACTATATCAATGTAACCAAAGCAATTAGATAAACGAATAAGAGTCAATGACGAATCACGAATCAATCGAAGCAAGATTAGAAAGACAATGATGATGACTGTAAATCAAACTCAAGATGCCTCTGATAAAAGAGACGAGTGTGGTCGAGCTCGAGAAGGATTTGCAAAAATCGAGCTTGAAATTTTAGGGATTACATTCGTTTGAGGAATCGATATTTTGGTGTTGGTATTGAAAAGTCGAACCCATAACAACAAATAAAAGTAAAACATTTAACTCACATGTAAAAGTTCTTTTTATCAGTATTATGACAATATTATAAAAAAAATTATAAAAAACAATATCAATAAAATCTGTTTTATCATAATTTTTGGTAGATTTAACCTACTAGGCTTAGGCATACATGTTCAAGTTCGGGTACAGGTTCAGGTCCAAATGGGTACAGGTTCTCTCGGATCTACTAAAAACATACCCATACAGGTTCCTCTAAAGTTTCGGGTCGGGTCCATGTTTGGGTCTTACAGGTTCGAGTACACAGGTTCATGTTATTTTGCTCAGGTCTATCAAAGACTTTACAAAAAGCTTTACATTCAATTATATTTGTAGATTTTTATCTTACAACTTTACACTATGTTGAACATCTTATAGTTGAAAAACTGTACCGCTATAAGTTACCATAAAAGAATACAAAAACTGCCGGATCAAAAGCAACAATAATATAATAACGAATTTAATTGGTAACTTCACTGGGGGTTATTAGTTTATGGATTTTAATGAATTTGGAAATCCAAGCAAAATCTGATGTTATTAGTTTTATGATTTTAAAATTCATATTAAAATCTAGTCTTATTGGTTCTATGATTTATAAATCCTAATTAAAATCATGTGTTATTCAATCATACAGATTTACTTATGGATTATAATGGATTTGATAGGATTTTAATGTCAAAAATACAAAGGATCAAATCCGAAGGAAAACCTTCGGATTTACAAAAATTTGTAAATCTTATAAGATTTACAAATCAAATAACACAGATTTATAAATCCACAAATCCACTAAATTACTCAAACCAATAACTCTAATGATAAAAGTAGTTTATAGTTTTTATAGTTATTAATCATAAAAATGATATTAAAAACGTGACATAAAATCATAAAATCTAATGATATTAAAATGATAGTTTTTATAGTTATTAATCATAAAATCTTTTTGTATTGTTTTTTTATCGTTTTTAATAGTTTTGGTTATTTTGTAACCTCCTATAAGACTTTTAATCCGTAAAAAAAATGACATCATTTTATATCACCAACCGAAACCGTTAGAACATATAAAATCAAACATTTGGGGCTAAGATATATTTGTACAATTTTAAGTCAGCTAAGAGTGAAGATGATTATATACTAAAGAAGATGTTCATATCTTCATGTAGGGTAAACCTAGAAAACCACACTTCATATGTATTGAATAATGATACAAAAAGAGAAATATGTGTTGTTAGAACTAGTGGATAAAAGGCTATACATCTTGACACTGGTTTAGCTGCCAATTTCTAACTCTTGGTTGCACATGGATCCTATATATTCATAATGTACTAATTTTTCATTGATTATTGTATAGCCTTTTTTTTTAAAATGCACACTATTTAGTCCATTCTTTACATATCCGAACTTTTTAGTTTTTCATGTGTAAACTACTCTTCACCTAATTAGATTTTCAATTATAGTGATATATTTTAGTTAATCATTTGGTTGACCAAAAAAGCGTATTTATCTTTAAAAGAATTTCTGAACACAAAAAGAAGAAAATACATAAATGAGAATCCAAAAAAAGTTCTTAACAACAGAATAAATCGACTAATTATGGAGGAAACGAGTGAAATATTGGGCCCACACAAACTCACAAATTAAAGGGAGAAAAGCATTAAAATTTGGTTAAAATGAACTAAAATTTTTTTTGGTATGAAATGAACTAAAATTAACCAAATATTATTGATTAGTCCCCTTTCACACATGTCTCTCTCATTTAGAGCCAAAATACACCATTGTCTTATTCTTTCTCTTTGTCCAGATTCCGACCATCCCACTCTTTCTCTCTCTAATGTCTCTTGATTTGTCACTATATAAGAAGAACGATGAGGGCAGCTTGAGATGAAGAGCAGAGTCAGAGACAAAAGAGATAACAACAAAGATAACATTTTCTGTAATTACACACAGATTGAGACCATGGATAAAAAACCTTTTGAGGTTGAGACAACAATGAAGACGGAGGAGAAGGATCACAAACCCTACTCCGACGGTGGTTCTGATGTGACATCTGAGGAGGAGCAGAAAAATCTCGTTTATAGAGGCTGGAAAGTCATGCCTTTTATCATTGGTAACGCTTTTTTTTCTCTTCTGACATTTTTTTAAATTATTTTCTCTGTTTTGTCGGATTTTAGTGACGACCTAGAAATAAAAATAAAAACATTTCGTCCGTGACGTTATAGTTTTCGAATTTACTGTGTGTTATTATTCTCTTTGACTTAGACTGTGTAAAAAATCTCGAATTTGAGTTACAGATCTTATTGCAGAGTTATCTTCTCTAGATAATCTATCAGATCTAGAAATGTTACAATTTTTTTTCCTATGAAAATGTTTTAATTTCCCGAGGAGAGAGAGAGTTTGAAACATGCAGTTAAGTTTCTGACCAAAGTAGATAAGATTTTAGACTTATGTTACATTTAAAGACAAAGTTAGTTTCTGGGAGTTACAACTGTTAGTAGAATCTTCTATTTCTGTGTTTCAGTAATTAAATGTAAAAAAGGTTGAAACTAGAAACCACTCATTTTTGGTTTTGCTTTAATTAATTGTATATTCACAGGTAATGAGACATTTGAGAAGATTGGGATCATTGGGACATTATCGAATCTTCTTGTGTACTTGACTTCAGTATTCAACCTTAAGCGCTATACAGCTGCAACAATCATCAATGCCTTTGGTGGTACAATCAATTTCGGGACTTTTGTTGCTGCTTTTCTCTGTGACACTTACTTTGGTCGCTACAAGACTCTCTCTGTTGCTGTCATCGCTTGTTTTCTGGTACTAATCATCTTTTGATCAATACTAAAAAAAACTCTGTATTGTTTTCACCACGATTAATAAGTCTTTGTGTCTAACTAAACCTTTTTCGTCGTTGTAGGGATCGCTTGTGATACTATTGACGGCTGCTGTTCCGGCATTGCACCCAATTGATTGCGGAACAAAGAGCTTGTGCCAAGGACCAAGTGCGGGACAGATTTTGTTTCTGCTGATGGGTCTAGCTTTTCTCGTGGTTGGAGCGGGTGGAATCAGACCGTGTAATTTAGCGTTTGGAGCTGATCAGTTTAACCCGAAATCCGAGTCAGGAAAGAAAGGAATCAACAGTTTCTTCAACTGGTATTTCTTCACTTTCACGTTTGCGCAGATCGTCTCGCTCACTCTAGTTGTGTATATCCAGTCAAATGTGAGTTGGACGATCGGTTTGAGTATCCCGGTTGGTCTAATGTTCCTAGCGTGTGTGATATTCTTCGCTGGAGATAAATTGTATGTAAAAGTGAAAGCCTCGGGTAGTCCGTTGGCTGGTATTGCTCATGTTATAGCAGCCGCGTTCAAGAAAAAAGGACTTAAGCCGGTTAAGCAGCCTTGGCTCGATCTTCACAACAACATTCCGCGTAACTATGTAAATTCTACTCTAAAATACACCGGCCAGCTGAGGTAAAAGGAATTATTTTGTTCCCTTGTTTCTTATTTCTGGTTTGTTGTGTTGCTGAACATTGTCATGTTTGTTACGTTGCAGATTTCTTGACAAAGCAGCGATTATGACCCCCGAGGACAAGTTGAATTCCGATGGAACAGCTTCTGATCCATGGAAACTCTGTACAATGCAGCAAGTGGAAGAAGTGAAATGCATTGTGAGAGTGATTCCAATCTGGTTTGCCGCTGCAGTCTACTACCTCGCCATAAATTTGCAAATGACTTATCCGGTCTTCCAAGCACAACAAAGCGACCGGCGATTGGGTTCTGGTAGCTTCAAGATTCCCGCTGCCACCTATGTAGTGTTCTTGATGTCTGGTATGACGGTTTTCATCATAATCTACGACCGTGTCCTTGTCCCGTCGCTTAGAAGAGTGACCAGGCTAGAAACTGGTATAACACTCTTACAAAGAATGGGATCAGGGATGGCCTTTGTGATCTTGAGTTCACTGGTTTCCGGGTTTATAGAGGAAAAGAGAAGAACCATTGCGCTGACAAAACCGACACTCGGGATGGCGCCTCGAGCAGGAGAAATCTCCTCAATGTCAGCTCTATGGCTGATTCCGCAGCTCAGCCTTGCAGGGGTAGCAGAAGCATTTACAGCCATTGGACAAATGGAGTTTTACTACAAGCAGTTTCCTGAAAACATGAGGAGCTTTGCTGGTTCTCTCTTCTACGTCGGTGCAGGAGTTTCGGGCTACCTCGCTAGCTTCTTGATCTCGACAGTTCATAGATCAACTGAACATTCGCCTTCCGGGAATTGGGTAGCTGAGGATCTGAACAAAGGGAGATTGGATTACTTCTATTTCATGCTCACAGGAATCGAGGTCGTTAACATGGGTTACTTCTTGTTGATGGCTAAATGGTATAGATACAAAGGCAGTAATGAGGAAGATATCTCTGAGATTGAGACCAATGGGGAAGAGACAAAGAAGCAACAAGCTAAGAGCTCTGTCTGACTTATTTTAAGTTCTTTACTTCAGTCTCCTCTTTGTTTCTGTACTTCATAGATAAAATGAAGGAAGAAAATCACATCCTCTTTTTAAACATACGTATTGCAGAATAAAGCTTTTGTTGCAAATTTCAAACTGTGTACGACGTTTCTGTTTGGTCTTTCACCACAATAGAACAGAGCAAACAACTAAGAGAAGACTGCAAGGTTTGTATTAACTAGAGACACCTTCCTGAAGGAACTGAGAGGTTAGCTCTCTCTCTTAACATGGCCCTTGAAGTTCCCGCAACCACATGATGTTATAAAGCCAGTGACCCGGGCCCATCCCTAATTAGAGTAGCCACCTATTTTGGAAGCAAAACAAAATTAAGCAATTCTATACTTTTCTATCTTTAAGAATAAACTCAAAAGGTCCTATAATCTAAAATGTTACAAATTGTAAAGTTGCTACCAATCAAAACAAAACTTTATATTTTTGATCAACTCTTTTTTTGGATTTTATAAAATTTAGTTTTATTAACATAGAAAATCTGATTTATGAAATTTTTGTTTCGAGAAATTAATCATAGATAGACAATGCGTCAACTAAAATAGAAAAAATAATAATTTATATATTGTAAAGTAATAAACTCAAAAGGTCCTATAATCTAAAATGTTACAAATTGTAAAGTTGCTACCAATCAAAACAAAACTTTATATTTTTGATCAACTCTTTTTTTGGATTTTATAAAATTTAGTTTTATTAACATAGAAAATCTGATTTATGAAATTTTTGTTTCGAGAAATTAATCATAGATAGACAATGCGTCAACTAAAATAGAAAAAATAATAATTTATAGAGTTTTTTAAGGAATAGTTTATAAAAATATTAATAATTTAGGAAACAAATATTTGAAAATATCCAAATCTACATAAAAAATATAACACGCATCATGATTTAGCTAATTAAAATTTATTATATACCACTAAATATCATGATAAAATTTAAACACACATAACTTTTCATGATAAAATATCATAGATATGGTAAACAAATCTTTCTAAAAAATGAATTGAAAAAATCTATAATAACCAAATTTAAATTAGAGGATAAGAAAAACATGTAAAAAGAACCCAAAACATACTTACAGTAAATAAATTTATAACCCACAGTAAAAATTTAGATTTCATTTTATTAAAGACGGTAACGTGAAAACTCCCTTTCCTTCTTCTTCCCTAGCCTCCACGCATCTCTCTTCTCATAATTTCCCCTTTTTCTCCGGCGACGGCGAACCACCACAAAACCGCCGTGGATAATTCTCCGACGAAGAAACATGGGTGTAGATTACTACAATATACTAAAGGTAAACCACAACGCAACGGAAGATGATCTGAAGAAAGCATACAAGCGTCTCGCAATGATTTGGCATCCAGATAAGAATCCATCTACACGTCGTGATGAAGCTGAAGCGAAATTCAAACGGATCTCTGAAGCTTACGATGTTCTTTCAGATCCTCAGAAACGTCAGATCTATGATTTATACGGTGAAGAAGGTCTCAAATCTGGTAAAATCCCTAATTCGGAAGCTTCTTCTTCTTCTTCTTCTTCTTCTTCGTTTTCTCCGCGAATGCCGCAATTCAATCACCAGCGTAGTAGGCAGCATCCACCGAAAGCAAGTCCGTTTCGAGATGCAGAGGATATTTATAATGAGTTGTTTAAAGATGAATCTAGAGGAGAAAATATGAGTTTTAGGAATGGTCATTTCAATGGTTATAGTAGTGAGCTTAGGAAAGCTCCAGCTGTTGAGAATCCATTGCCTTGTAGTTTGGAGGATCTTTATAAAGGTGCTAAGAAGAAGATGCGTTTATCTAGAAATGTTTTCGACGCTTCTGGGTACGTTTTCTTTGAGTAGCTAGAAGATGATATTGTACATGACTATTTGTGTGATTTTGGTGTGGAATCTGATGATTGGGTTTGGCTTAAAGAACTCCTCTGATGTTAGAAGGTAGCCAAATGTGTTGAATCTTTGAGTGTTTGTTTACCATTTGCTTGAATTGTAATGCATCTGAAAGCAACTAGGCAACTAATGTGTGAAGAATCGAGTAGCTAGAAGCTGTAGTTTGAGGCATTGATATTGTACATTTTGGTGTGGAATCTGATGATTGGTTTGGCTTAGAGAAACTTATACTCCATTCGTTGGAACTAAGAGGGAAATTTATGACGAAAATGTACATTTTTACAGCTGAAAGAACTGCTTTGATGTTAGAAGGTAGCAAAATCTGATGAATCTTTGAGTTTTGTTTACCATTTGCTTGAATTTTAATGCATCCGAAAGCAACTAGGCAACTATTGTTTCAATGCTGTTATGATTCATGCTTTTTGAGATATTGTACATCACTATTTTGTGTGATTGGTTTGGGTCAAAGTAGTTTATAGAGGTAAAGCAATTAGCCAACTAATGTTTCGATGATTCGGGTTGTTTAATATTTGCAGTAAAATGAGGATCGTTGAGGAGATATTGCCGATAGAAATAAAACCCGGGTGGAAGAAAGGCACGAAGCTCACGTTCCCGAATAAAGGTAATGAGGAGCCTGGAATCATACCGGCGGATATTATCTTTGTGCTTGAAGAGAAGCCACATGCTGTTTACAAGAGAGACGGAAACGACCTTTTGGTTAATCAGGAGATCACTCTACTTGAAGCTTTAACCGGTAAGACCATTGAGCTGACCACACTCGATGGAAGGACTCTTGTGATCCCACATACTGATATCATCAGTCCTGATCAAGAGATTGTTGTTCCAAACGAAGGAATGCCGATCTCTAGAGAACCCGGTAAAAAAGGTAACCTGAGATTGAAGCTTAGTGTGAGATATCCGTCAAAACTGACAGCGGAACAGAAATCCGAGCTGCGGAGAGTTCTTGGTGGGGTCTCGTGAAGAAGTTCATGATGAATGTAGATAGCAAAAGTAGAGGAGATGATATAGATTGTGAATGGTAGGAGGAATCTTCTAATGGGGGCTTGGATTTGAAAGCCGATGAACAAACATAAGCATTGCTTCTGTTCTTCTTACTTATCTTGTTTTCAACTTTAGACATAATTTTATTTATTTGGTTTGGTTTCATGACCTTTTTATGTGACTGTATTCTCAAACATTGAGGTATGCTTTGGTACCTATTTATCTTATTTAATAAAAATACGATTATTATAGCTATCTTCATAACTAGCTATAATAAAGGTTTGTATCTTACCGCTATGGAGGCATGTAGCTTGTCAACGTCGGATTGGTTCATACAAATTCGAATGAGGGTACAAATATGAAAGCAAGAACACTTGGGAATAGCTTCCCTATTTTGAAGCAATAGCTCCTTGATATACCGTAACTGAAGGATCATCGACTCCAACGTCGCACGTAACTTAGTATAACCAGTAATAGTGTAATACTCACCTCTCGACCCACTGCAACAAAGAAAAAACAAGTTGGTGGATCATGTATGGAGAACAATACATCTGGTTGGAGTTTTTTTTACTCAGACTTACAGGTTCGAGCAGTGGAGAGTTCAGACATCTCGTACAGTGAAGATCTTAATTCTTAAACGACTTATGGAACGTCTACATCCTTTTGCATTCTTCATCTTTCTCTCCTTTGCACAATGCTTAGGTTTCAGAATTGAACCCAAATCTTCTTCCTTTTTTCTTTTATAGTCATCTTTTCCTACAAAGATTCCATTTTCTTTGGGCTTGCATAATGGAAATTTTACAAATACATTTTAGTTCAATTTCCATATTCATGGTGACATCTTTCTTGTAATGTAAAACCCTATGAATAATTTATGAGTTTTTTTTGCTAAATTGACCCAAATTGAAGGTACTCTTTCCCACTAACCTAAGGTGAAGGTGTTTTTATCCCCTTAGCCATAGTAATTTTGAAATTCAATTTAGCCCTTCAAAATTAATAAATATTTTTTTTTAATTATTTTCTGATTTTCTGAAAACTCAGAAATTGGGATTCATATATTTTATTTCCTTAAATAATTCACTTTCTTTGTTAAAATTTAGTTAACAAAAAAATAAAATTAAAATAATAACAAAATAAACAAACATTGTTTCTATAGACAAAGCTATGATGCTGAAGGTATTCATTGACCATAACTTATATAGATATGAAACATGACCTCTAACACAAAGAAAAATCAAAGGAATTTAAGTTGTAAAAGTTTCAAAAATACTAAAAAGAAAGAGAGAACACGATCAGAGAAAAATAGGAAGAAGAAGATTAGATTTAGGAAATATTTTTTAAAATATATTAGTTAAGGAAAGTAGATAATCACGATTTATAAGATCATAGATTTAAGGAAATTAAACTAACTTTGGTAGAAAATAGGTAAAAAGTAGATGAATGCGGTAGAATACATCTGCTACATAGCGTAGAAGACAAGACGAATGGCAGAGTTTTTGCAATTGGCAGCAACAAGCCAAATCGTGGAACTTGCTTTCTGCATTGCGTAGAAATAGAACAATTGGCAGAACGTAGGTTTCTAGCCGTCGCAGATATGTGTTTTTTTGGTAGAAAGTGCAATCTGCCGGCAGATTTGATATTGGTAGTTAGAAAAAAAAAAAAAAAATTCTAACACCTTTTTTTATAAAAAATATTAACATGAATCTATATACTTTCTACATAATTTTTTTGTATTTTCTTTATTTTTAAACATTATAAAACCAATTTATTTTGAATTTTCAATGTTTAGTAAAAGGTAATTTAAAGAATTTTCGACACAAAAAGGTGTTAGGTTAATGGGACAAAGTACCTTTCAATTTGGGTCAATTTAGCAAAATTCCCATAATTTATTCAATAGGAAATTGTGAAAAGAGCAGAAAAATCTCAAATGTACACTGTTTGTGATCACTCTTTCCTTTCCTTTCTTCTTACAAACATTTGTAGATGCAAATAAAAAGATGCATATGATCTCAAAAGGTACTTTTTAAAGAGGAATAACCTATTGATGAAAATTGTTTTAAGCAGTGTCGGAGACCACCGGGAAGAGCTTTTCCACCATGTTGTTGGAGAGGATTCTATTTGGGTCCAGCTCCCTTCGTGCTTTGTTGTAAGCATCCACTGGGAAACGTTTTCTGATTCTTGCTTGGAGGCCTTCGAGTTCCTCTTTATCCTTTGGTATCTGATTATATAAAAAGATTCAAACAGTAACTATTAGATATTGTCCAAACAGTTATCTCAACAGATTCTCATTTCCTTTGCAAGAATCATATATTTATAGATTGGAAAATCTATAATTACCTCAATTTTAGCCCAATGTTCATACGCAGAATATTGATCCCACAACCGTGTCTGTGTCAAACGTCTATAGTGGAAAAACTCATCTGTGATGTCCTTCCTCTGGCGAGGGTCCGCTGTCGGGAGGTACATGATTATACCCACCTAACACAAAATGTAACGTAGCATATTATAAGCATCGGTGGGAAGCAATTGAGAGAGAGAGAAAAACGGCAAAAAGTCAGTGCTGGAACAAAATTGGTAAATAGCAAGAATCTACCACGTAACACAACAATCTAGCCCTACTAAGAGTAAAGAGTATGTAGCATCATTTCTACTAGTTTCGTCTTTGTCTATGTTCATTTTTTGCATTGATATTTCAAATATTTTATCCACAACAAAGGCATAGGTGAAAGAAACGAGCTTCCCAAAGACTGACACCATAGTTGAAGGGAAGATAAATGGAAACAAAAAAAAAACAGAGAAACAAGAGTTACCCATGAGAAAATGTCATCCTCTGCAGTGCTGAATGCAGGACTAATGGGACTCTTACTTCGAGCTGTCCAGCGCTGCTCTATTGGAGAATGTGCTGGCATTGCTTCCTTTTCTATCAGTTCTTTCAGCTGTTCTATGTATTCAAGGTCTTTCATGTTTGGTTTCGCGAGTGTTCCCGCAGGAAAACAAGTTTCTGATACCCACTGTTGACCACCACAGTCAAAGCCCAGAATTTCATCACTCCACCCTACTCTATATCCTTCTGATTTTTTCCAATACTCCGCCTCAGCTTGATTTACTTTTCCAACATGAACGTCATTGAGAGGATCGAAGGCAAGTAGCTTATCTCTCAACTCTGTAAACGAAAGCTCGTTTATGTCTGGCTCCCTGCTGTTGTCAGGAGACTTCTTATTTGACTCCTGGGCCCTATACATCATGGGTAAAATATTGTTTTGTAGCTCGTTCAATCCTCCACGTTAGAGAAAGCAAGTTAAACACAAGAATTAAAGCATAAGGATACCTATACTTCACAATGCTCTCTTTATAGAGGTCACGAACATGTTGTAAAGCCTCATCTTTAGTGTACTTTGGTTTATCCTTAGGTGGCCCACTCCATTTTGATACAGGGTTGCATGTTACAACCACGACAGTGTCGGTATAAGGAAAATACAGGTACTTTACATGCTTGTTTGCAGTAAGCAATTTTCTGATCAACCATAAACAAAAACAAAGGTTAAAAAAACTTCCACCATGAACCAATTTATGAGAGATCAATGCTTCATATTAACTAGATAGTGAATAAAACTTAAAGCACTTGCATCAACCTGACATTTCTATAGTAATCTGACCAGAAGATAAAGAAAGTTAGCAACACTTAACTTGTGATTTTTCTTGATTTCTTGCAAGTTTGAGACATACGTATGCTCCACAAGTTCATGTCTTTCAACACATTGGAGTGTGACCTCAGCAACAACTCCAAGTCCACCAAGACCACATCTAGCTAAATGAAAGAGCTCTGGATCTTTATCCTTTGAAAGTTCAATTGTTCCTTTTGCAGGAGTAACCAGCTTCATACTAATCACCTGCTCATCAATAGGAGGCAATCTAGCACCTGTCCCATGTGCCCCAACCTGAATAATACCACCAATCTGCTGCTCTCTAATGGAAGCAAAGTTCTGAAGAGTAAGACCATAGTCTTTAATAGCATCAACTAATTGCTGAACCCTAATCCCACCTTGAACTCTCACTCTCTTCTTCTCTTTATCAACTTCAAGAACTTTATCCATAAGCGTCAAATTCACCATCCCAGACCTAGACAATCCAATCCCATTGGGAGAAAGACCAGATCCAACAGGTCGAATCCTAGACTTTTTCTCATGAGATTCTTTAACAAAAGCTTCAAGATCAGCTAAATTCTCAGGTTGGTGAAAATTCCTAGTTTGTACTTCATGAGTACCACTCCAATTCGAAACTGTGTGAAGATCTTCAGGTAATGGAGCGTACCTGAAGATTTGTGCCTTCTTGTGTTTAGCGTTTTCAGGAAATGGAAATGAGAAATAGGTAGCGATGCCTGAGAATAGAGCGAGTGCTGCGTATCCTGCGTATTTGCGGAACTGTGCTTCTGAAGCGGTGGAAGCAATCGGAGGCGGAGGTGGTGGTGGTGGTGGAGGTGGTGTTAATGTTTGACCGGCGGTGCAGAGATAACGATGAGGGGGAAATGGAGATCGTACGGTGGATGGAGATGGAGTTAGGGTTCCGATGGAGCGACGGCGAAGAAGTGACCGGAGCATTTTTGTTTTGTTTGAGTTCAGGCGAATCTGTACCTGAGCGAAACGTTCTTTGTACAGTATAAGGATCGGGTTTAGTGATTTTTAAGTTTTACACTATAGGCCCCGTTATTATTTTTTTCATAATTTGAGCCGTTGTAATTTGTTTATGAACAAATGAGTTCCCATTAACTAATTTCGGAAAGAAGAATTCTCTCGTATACCACTTTTTAAAGTTTTTTTCCAAAAATATCACCTTGAAGTTTTTTTTTCCAAAAATGATATTATTTTGAAAAAAAAACTTCAAGGTGATATTTTTGGAAAAAAACTTAAAAAGTGGTATTTTTGGAAATTGCCCTTTGGGAAATGACCAATTTCGACTCCGAATTTTTTCGTCGTCCACTTTTATTTATGGTTTATTTTAACTCAAATTCCAAAATAAATCAAATTTCATACATGACCTAATATTGATTGTGCTAAAATTTACATTAACCTGAATATTATTAGTTAACGTTAACGGTTTGGTAAATTAAACGAGAAATCAGACGCATCACAGTAGAGCCGCATGTCGAACAAGTTGCTTAAACGTCAAATAAATCTAAAACAAAATATTCAAGTATATCGTACTAATCTAAGTCCTATTTAGATCCGACTTGGATTAGTAATTTAGAACTAATATCCAAATCCGGACAGGTAAACTCTATAAATATTCTATTTTTCTTTCTTTCTTTAGACTAATTTTCTTTCTTAAACATCTTTACTCTTTGGATCACTTCGCTTTGTCCGAAGTTGCCCTTTTCTAATTTTTTTGTTTATCGACTCTTTTTTTTATTCACCGTTTTCTCTCTCTTTTTATCTTCTATTATGATTTGAGCATTATACAATCATCGAAAAACATCTCTTAATCGTGTTTTCGGTTGATTTTACATGTTTAATGTCCCAATAATGGTTTGAAAGGAAGAAAAATCTCTGATTTTATAAACCTTTTCAAACTAAAATACTTTGGATGGTTGGTTTGCGGTTCAAATGCGATTCAACCGCACCGCACCACCGGGTTATTTACCATTCACAAACAAAAAGCGAACCGGTCTGTAATCAGTAATCACAATGCAAATCTCAGTCGGTAAAAATCCCCTTTTCTCCTAATTTTACCATTTCAGTTAAAACAATTTTCGCACTCCTCCACAGATAGAGAGAGCACAACAACGACTCTTCTTCTTCTTCATCTACTCTCCATCTCCACCAACTTTCTCCGCCGATCATCCACCGTACTACGGTACCGGAATCTTTAATACGACGCCGTATGTTAACTCGAATCTAATTCCCGATTTGACACTCTTTAAGCATTTCGTGGTACACATCTCTGTGTATATCCTTCATGCCGATTAGATTATTTTAGAGCTGAATCGTGGATGGGTCAGAAGAAGAAAACCCCCGCGTCTCGCTCTAAACAATCTCCGCCTTCTGTTACGCCGGTGACGACGGCTCCAGAGGATGAGCCGTCTGAGATTTCCGCTTGTACCGTCCATGAAGGCGAATGTTCCGGAGCCGATGCTAATGTCGATGTCGAGCCGTTAGATTCGGCTGTGATTAAGCTTGAATGCGAGAAGGCATTAGCGTCATTCCGTAGAGGGAGTTACAACAAGGCGATTCGGCTTATGAAGGAATCATGTTTACGTCACCAAGACTCTGCCCTAATTTATCGTGTTCAAGGAACTGTGTTTGTGAAGGTTGCTTCTGTATTCGAAGATCTAGCTACGAAAAACAGGTATCTGCATAATGCAATTGAATCTGCTAGAAAAGCTGTGGAACTATCTCCACATTCGATTGAGTTTGGGCATTTTTATGCGAATTTGCTTTATGATGCTGCTATTGATGGTAGAGATGGGATTGAGTATGATGAGGTTGTACAAGAGTGTCATCGTTCTTTGTCTATTGAAAATCCTATTGATCCTGCTAAAGAGAGTTTGCAGGATGAGACTCAGCAGAAGATATTAACACCTGAAGCTCGTAT
This sequence comes from Arabis alpina, assembly GCA_900128785.1. Taxonomy (NCBI): domain Eukaryota; kingdom Viridiplantae; phylum Streptophyta; class Magnoliopsida; order Brassicales; family Brassicaceae; genus Arabis; species Arabis alpina. Next base: position 5,487,194 of record LT669792.1, read on the forward strand.
TGTTCATGTTCAAGATGAGCTTAGGTCACTGATACAGAAATCTAATCTTTCTTCATTGTCCACTTGGATGAAAAACTTGGGAAATGGTGAGGAGAAATTTCGGTTGATCCCGATTAGGAGAACGGTTGAGGATCCTATTGAGAGTAACTTGATTCAGGCCAAGAGGCCGAATGAGATTAAGAAAGCTAATAAGACTCTTGAAGAGAAGAGGAAGGAAATTGAAGTGAAGGTAGCTGCACTTAGGTTGTTACAGCAGAATTCAGAATCTTCTGTATCAGATAGTATAGGAAATGGTAACGACAAGGGATCAGATACAACATTAGGCACGGGGCAGAGAAGCGGGGAGAGGAGAAGGCATGGAAATGCAAGGAAAAACGACTCCACAGCTGAGAGAAGGGACCGGGTTAGGTCGTATTGGGATTCGGTGGGCAAAGAAATGAAGAAAGAATTGCTTAGAGTTAAGGTTAGTGATCTTAAGAGTCACTTTAGTGCATCAAAGGATGACAATGCAAATGAGATTATTAGTGAAGCTCTGACCTTTCGTGAAGTTAATAAGACTTGGAGGTTCTGGGCTTGTTGCCGGTGCAGTGAAAAGTTCTTGGATTCTGAGGCTCATATGCAGCATATTGTGCAGGAGCACATGGGTAACGTGATACCTAAGATGCAAATGGTTTTACCTCAAAGTCTCAACAATGAGAGGATTGAGATGCTTCTTAGTTCACCATGGAAACCATTGGATATCTCTGCTGCAGTGAAATTGCTTTGCAGTCAGCAGAAAATCCAAAATACTGAGTTTAATGGGTTTCACTCTGGAGATATTATGGAAGATGGGGACGACTGCTTCAAGGATGCATGGAATGATACTTCACCAGAGAAAGAAAATCTTGGAGACACTTGCAACGGTTGTGATGAGATTGAGTCCGAAGAGGGTAAGATGCCAATTACATTTCATCTTCCTGATGAATGGCCAATATCTGATGATCCTGAACGTGCAAAGCTCCTTGAAAAACTTCGTGCGGCCTTTGAGCTACTTATCAGACACAAGTATTTAGCTGCCAGCCATCATGATAAGGTGATACAATTTACGCTCGATGAACTCCAGAATCTAGCCTCGGTTTCGCAATTCTTAAATCGTGGTTTGGGTCAGTCACCCATATGCATTTTCTTTTTGGGAGCTACCCAGCTTAGGAAAATACTCAAATTTCTTCAAGACTTGTCACAGGCCTGTGGATTGAGTCGATATTCTGAACAAAGTAACCCCAACGATGAAATTAATTTTGGCGACCTGGGTCTTGAAGTTACGGAGGAGATTCTTTTTGATGGTGAAGATTCATGTCTTCTTCTAGATGAAAAGTTGCTTGGCACTGAGTGCATCCAAGAGAAGTATATGGGATCAGCATTGAAAAATGGAACTATAGCAAGTTCTGGAGATATTGCTAATGGCAATAATGTGTCTTCTGGTGCGGATGGATTTCTTTCATGGATCTTCACAGGACCCTCTGGCGGGGAACAAACTGTGTCGTGGATGCGCACCAAGGAAGAGAAAACAAATCAAGGACTGGAGATCATGCAGATTCTTGAGAAGGAGTTCTGTAACTTGCAGAACCTCAGCGAGAGAAAATGCGAGCACTTGAGTTACGAGGGAGCACTGCAGACTGTTGAAGACCTTTGTCTTGAAGAAGGCCGGAAGAGGGAAACTTCAGCAGATTTTACCCATGAAAGTTATGATTCTGTACTGAGAAAACGAAGAGAAGAGCTGAATGAAAGTGACCAGGAGTTGGTGTTTATTAGTAGTAGGTTTGAGTTAGATGCTATAACAAATGTTTTGAAAGATGCAGAATCTCTTAACCACAATCAATTTGGATATGAAGAATCATATGCCTGCACGAGTTCTCCGCTACGTGATGTGGAATCTGGTGAAGTTGATGAATGGGGGATAAAGGATTCCTTTAATGAAGCTGATAGTTTCATAGAGATTGCTATCCAGAAACAAAAAGAACATTTGTCTTCAGAGGTAACCTTTTGTATCTTTAAGCAACAAGACTATGATAATTAATAACTGCCTTTCTCCTAAAAATATTCTCTGTACGTGTGCTATCTCAGCTTAGCAGAATCGATGCGCGCATGATGCGGAATGTAACTGGGATGCAGCATTTAGAGCTAAAGCTTGGACCTGTTTCCTCCAATGACTATCAGATAGTATTGTTACCTTTGGTGAAGTCCTACATGCGGGTAAGTATCTAACTCATAAGACCTTGTTACTCTTTCTTCTTTTTGGTTACAATATTTTTCCAGGTTCTAATTGGCACATTAATCTCTTTCTTTCTCTCTCTCTCTACAGTCGCATTTGGAGGCATTGGCAGAGAAAGATGCCACTGAGAAGTCTGATGCTGCGAGAGAAGCGTTTCTCGTTGAGCTTGCTCTTGATTCTAAGAAGGAGGCTCTAAGAAGAAATGCTAATTCGAAACACACGCAGGAAAAGTCCAAGGATAAGAAAAAGATTAAGGACACCAAAAAACTGAAGGATTTGAAGGTTAGGGCTCATCTGTTGTCTACTTTTTAGCTATTTTCTTGTCTGAATGTGTAATACTTTTTAGTATTTTGTTACAGGCTACTATTGGAAACGACCATCGATTTAATGTTGCTTCAACTGAACACAGGTGAAGATCTGCTCTGTACAAAAATTTTAGCTTACATGGTGGTAACATGGAAAACCTTTTGTTCTGAAAATTTCGTTGTTAATAATCCGTCTTTGATATACTTGATGATTTTTTTGTTCCAGCCTCCCTTCGCTTGCATCGTATGGTGATCATTCACAGGCTGACGTTGTTTCTGAAGCTGTTGAAGCTTTAAAAGAACAGGAAGAGGAGTACAGACGCCGAATCGAGCTCGAGGATGAGGAGAGGAAGCTTGAAAAAACTCTAGAGTATCAAAGAAGAATTGAGAACGAAGCTAAGGAAAAACATATTGCAGAACAACAAAAGAAATACAGCTCTTTAGTTCCAATGAGTGTTGCAGAGGCAGTGTATAATGTTTGCACAGATAATGTCATGGATGATTTAGATTTACAAGAACAAGAATTATCCATAAGTCAGGTAACCATAGAGTGACTAATTCTGAAGTTATGGTTTTTGAATCATCACTTCAAATTAATTTTGAGTTTCTTTGCTTTATCAGGAGAACTTCATTCAAAAGAATGGACTACCTGATGACTTGGAAGGAAGCCGAGTGAATACGAATGGTGTTTTGCCATCATCAAATCACTGTGCGATATCTGATGCTGCAACGGTGCAGGATGTAAAATCCCAAAAAGGTTACCACTGGTCTTTGAATTTTAAAATATGTCTGTAATGAACTTTCTGAGACATTTTTTGTGTCTGTGTTGCAGTAGTGGCTAATGGGGTAGCAACTCAAGCTGGTGTTTTCCAATCTGATCAACGCATCGGTAGGAGGGGTAGACGCCAAAAAGCTTCTAACAAGCTAGTTGATGGAAAAGATCAGGCCACACCTTCTGATAGCAAAAACAGTGAATCTCTGAGGTCAGGCACCAACAATGAGAGACAATCCGAAACTCTACTTAGCAATGGTGGTAAGTTGTATTTTTGGCCATTTATATCCTAGATCCTTCGCTGTCTGATATTTTCAAAGAATGATAGTTGTGGATCTAGATTGTTATCCTCAGCTGACTGGTTTGTTGAACTTGAATATTAAATGCGCTTGGGAATAGACCAAATAAGGCACTAGTGAAACTGCTCTCTGTGTTGCAACTTATAGACTCACTTCTCATGTAGATTTTTTTAAAATTGATGCCTCTGTAACTATCGTCTTGATTTTGCTTTTCTGTCAACTATAAATGGCAGTGTTTGCATATAGTTTGTAGCATTGTTTTCTAATATTATCACTCATTTGCATTCTATATTTTATCTTGGTGATGTAGATGCGGAAACAAAGACATTAAGACAATTACAAGCTGAAGAGGATGAAGAAGAAAGGTTTCAAGCTGACCTTAAAAAAGCAGTGCGTCAAAGCCTTGGTAGTTTTTCAACCATCCCTGTTTATATATCACGTCTCTCAATCAACTTTTTCGATTGTTTTCTTAGTGCCCTTTTGTGACTATTGTCCGACTGCAAATGTCATTTGTATAAAGATTGGTTTACTTTATACCACTTCTCTACATCTCAGGACACATTCTTCTTTCTGATTCTTGCAGGCATATTTCTTTTAGTTGTCTTAGACGATTTATTTGTCATTTTTTACTTATGCCATTAGTTGCTACCTTTTTTGCCATCACATTGTTCTGTGAACATTTTGGCACGACAAAAACATCTGACGCCGGAACATTTTGTTTGAACCCAGATGTATACCAAGGAAAGAGAAATATGCCGACATATCTGAGGACACCTCTGGAAGTAAACAATGATGGGGTTTTATCTGATGTTACAGAGGAGACTCTGAGTTCGACCGGCGTTGCCATATTTGGCACAGGTCTTCAGAATGAAGTTGGTGAATACAATTGCTTTTTAAATGTTATAATACAGGTAACAATCATTCTCACATATTGTTATGTCAATGTCTATGATATCCCGCTTTAACATTCTATTTTATGAAAGCTAATTGTTGTTTTGGTTTCAGTCTCTATGGAATCTGGGAATGTTCCGGGCTGAGTTCTTGCGGAGATCAACACTAGAGCATCATCACGTGGGAGATCCTTGTGTTGTCTGTTCATTGTATGACATTTTTACTGCTTTAAGCGCTGCTTCGGGTGAAACACGCAAAGAACCTGTGGCTCCATCATCTCTGAGGATTGCTTTGAGTAACTTGTATCCTGATAGCAGTTTCTTTCAAGAGGTAAAGGAATTCATCTCTAGTTTTAAACATTTAACCGAATACAGTGTCTGCTTTTTGTTTTCATCGAGGAGCCTAAACTTGGGCTCATATGTTGGACAGGCGCAGATGAACGACGCTTCAGAAGTACTGGCTGTGATCTTTGACTGCCTTCATCGCTCATTTGCTCAAAGCTCAAGCGTGTCTGATGCAGATTCTTCTGAGAGCAACTGTACGGGTTCATGGGACTGTGCCAACCGCACATGTATTGCTCATTCTCTGTTTGGAATGGACATTTTTGAACAACTGAATTGCTACAGCTGTGGGCTTGAGTCTAGGCATATGAAGTACACTTCCTTTTTCCATAACATCAACGCCAGTGCCCTACGGACCATGAAGGTATCATATGAGTGTTCATTAGACTTGAGTTTTACATAACTTATCGGATAATTCACTGTGGTTTTACCTCACTTTACGCCTAATAGGTTACATGCGTTGAGAATTCTTTTGACGAACTTCTGAATCTTGTCGAGATGAACCATCAACTTGCCTGTGATCCCGAAGCTGGTGGGTGTGGGAAACCAAACCATATCCACCATATTCTCACCACTCCACCACATGTTTTTACTATAGGTAAAAAAACCTTCTTTAAGGATTTTTATGAATGCGAACCGGTTTCAGATCATTGATATTATTTTGGGGCTGGCAGTTTTAGGGTGGCAAAACACATGTGAAACTGTAGAAGACATAGTAGCTACTCTTGCAGCCTTGAATACTGAGATAGACATCAGCATCATGTACCGTGGCCTGGATCCTAAGAGCATATATAGCTTAGTTTCCGTGGTACGCGTTTCTGATTGTATTTTGTGTTTTCCTTGTTTGCTGTCACCCTAAACACGTCCTGGCCTTTCGCAAACTCTGTTTTCATAATCTAACGTTGTTCTTTTGCTAATTCTGCAACTCCAGGTTTGCTATTATGGACAGCATTATCATTGCTTTGCATATAGTCATGATCACGATAGATGGATCATGTACGATGACAAAACCGTCAAGGTAAGACTATTGAAATCTTGAGTTTGCAGGCAGGTACATTCTTGCATTATTATCACCCATTTTATGTAATATCTTCAGGTGATCGGTAGCTGGAACGATGTACTTTCTATGTGTGAGAGAGGACACTTGCAACCGCAGGTTCTTCTCTACGAGAAACGTTAAATCAAAAAGGAAAAACAAACAAACAGAACAAGTGGAGATATGTTGCTACAGTTTAGAAATCTCCCAAGTACATACTACAAAGGAAGTAAGTACTTTTTTTTGACAATCAGAGCGAAAACTTTGAGAGGAAGGAGTGTGAATTACTCATCAGTGGTTCTAAAAGAATGGGAATGAAGATTTAGTCTTAAGATTAAGCAAAAGTGTTTTCAGTGAAAGAGGTCTTAGAAGATCTAATGTAGTTTTCTTGGTTAAATCATTGTCACGTTAAAGATTATATGTTCATATAAATCTATGCAGCCTTCTTTTTTCGTAGGTCTATCTTTATAGATCATATGATATCATCTTTGACTACTAGCAACATAGAGGTTAGGAGAAAGATTGCATAAACTAATACAATAAAAAGTTAACTATCATTTTTAACACCTATGTGTCTTTTCTGTTCCTGTTTTTCTTCTTTTTATGTTTAGGTAAAACTCCAATTCAGTTATAGAAAAGCTTGAGAATAGCCGAAGAGCTCTTGTGCAGGTAGTGTGACTACTTTTAGCTTGCTACTTTTAGCACTAGGGATCAAATCTACTTTCCCTTTGTGGGGTTAGTCTGAGCAAGTGGATCCTGTGGTATAAGTTTAAAATAGAAGCTTGAGATTAGACTGTAAAAGGTTTTTCAAAAATAGGATTCGTGATCAGAAGACAGGTTTAAGAGTCTTAGCTTGAGGCAACTAACTGTTTCATCAGAAATCTGAACTTGATCAAAAAGTGTTTGAAATGAATTTAGGGGTTTTGTTGGATGGTTGACTCTGAGTTATAGGAGTTCGTGGAAGAACACTGAATTTGCTAGATGTTGGTGAACTCGTGGTTCGACCATTAGAGAGTAAACAAAACTACGACTTTGAGTGATCAAGGATCAACTTTAGAATGTGGCATTCGGAGGGTCATTTTGCAAGGAGGTCCACACGAGGAGTTAAGGGTGCTGAATAACAACTTGATGCTCCAAGCATATCTCGGGGATTATCAATCACATGAGGCGAATTGATATAGTTATCGGGACTACGAATGAGTGGAGTTTGCTCAAAGACTCGCCAACACTTAAGTCGGAGTAATGACCTCGAAGAATCAGAAATTAGGAAACAAGAGAGGTATGTTGGTTGAACCAGGTGACTTGTTTATCTGCCGGCAGTGACTTGTTTATCTGCCGTAGTAAACGTTTATAAAGAGTGGTGAAGAATATAGGGTGGTTTATTCATAGATCAGTTTAGTATGTTTGACAGACGAGTCACACTGATCGTTGTGGCACTTCCGATTAGCTTATGTGATGCAGCTACATCACATAGCCAAACGATAATTGCGTTTTTTTTATACAATAGCATTTGGTGCTCACCTGGTCTGGCAAAGAGTGGTGTCCTTCCACTAATCATATACTGAGCACACTCTAAATTATTAAATGACGTTTCACATTGGATTTTAAACAACTAATAATTACATGCCACAGCAACATTTAAAAAAAGAAAAATTGTTAATAATATAAAAATTCTATTTTTTAAAAATACGTATTTGTTCTAATTTACAATTAAGAAAACCAAATTATTTTGGAAAAATAAAATAAAATATATTGATAATTAGAACTAAAAATAAATTGAATATATTGAATTTTACTTGACAGTTTTACTATCAAAGACCGTCAAATTTTGTTTGTAAAATGGCAATTGAGGTTAAGGTTGTCCACACTATATTTTAAACAACCAACAATTACATGCCACATCAAATTTCTATTTTTTAAAAATTGATTTGTTTTATTTTTTACAAAGGTTTTCTTTTAAGAAAATCAATTTGTTTTAGAAAAGTCAAAGGAAATATATGGATAATTAATATTAAAATGAATTGAATACATTGAATTTACTTTACATTCTTAGCATCAAAGATTGTCAAAATTTATTTATAAATTTGTACATGAAGTTTTCCTTTTTAATAGAAAACTTCTTTTAAAAAATATGATTTTGTTCTATTTCTTACAAAATTTTCCATTTAAGAATGAAGAGAATCAACTTATTTTAGAAAATAAAATGAAATATATGGATAAACTAAAAAATAAATCGAATACATTGAATTTGAATTTTACTTGATATTCTTAATATAGACTATTATTTGTAAAATTATATTTTTTTCATGTTGTTGTCAACTTATAAGGCAAACGACGAGTTAAATATATTTTAAAAACAAAAAAGCGAAGTAAATTTAGAAAATTATTGATCCTAACAAAAATTTATAACTAACCTAACGCGTAATATATTTTCGCTACGTTTATGTTGATATCGATCTTTCCGATTACTTTTAAATGGAAAAAAAATAAATATCGTAAACAAATTCTATACATTCTATATAGATAAGATACATTCACTATTCATAAATTATATATTTACATATATAAACTAACTAAGAAATACAAATTCGGAAAACAAATTATACCGTTATTAGTAAAAATTTGAATATAAAATTCATTCGCGCGCATAACACGGATAAAAACCTAGTAGAATATTAGAAATAAGCCCTAATTATAAACAAAATGTCTAAAATAAATAACTTAAGCAAAAAGAATGATAAAATGACACATGAATTTAGCAAAAAGAATGATAAAATGACACATAAATTTAGCACAAAAATGATAAAATGGACACATTAGGGTCGAATTTTAATATATAAAGTGAAGATTAGAGTAAAATCCCCTTTTCATTTTTCACAGTAGTTTTCTCCTCCGGCTTCGCACTCCACACAGAGAGAACAACGACTCTTCTTCTACTCTCTTCACCAACTTTCTCCGCCGTGTTACGTCGCCGGAATCTTCGATACGACTCCGATTTGACCTTGTTTGCGTTTGGTCGAGGGTTTATAACCTTCATGCGGATTAAATTTGTTTAGCGATGGGTCAGAAGAAGAAACCCCCTGCGTCTCGCTCTAAACAGTCACCGTCTTCTACTACGGCGGTGACGGTGGTTGAGGTTGAGCCGTCGTCTGAGATTTCCGATTGTAGCGTCCCTGAGGTTGGATTTTCTGGACCGGAGGCTAATGTCGAGCCGTTGGATTCGGCTGTGGTTAGGCAGGAGTGTGAGAAGGCACTAGCGTCGTTCCAGAGAGGGAGTTACAACAAGGCGATTCGGCTTATGAAGGAATCGTGTTCTCGTCACCAAGACTCTGCCCTAATTTTCCGTGTTCAGGGTACTCTCTATGTTAAGGTTGCTTCTGTGTTTGAAAATCTAGTTACGAAGCAAAGGTATCTTCTTAATGCAATTGAATCTGCTAGAAAAGCTGTGGAGTTGTCTCCGAATTCGATTGAGTTTGGTCATTTTTATGCGAATTTGCTTTATGATGCTGCTAGTGATGGTAGAGATGGGATTGAGTATGATGAGGTTGTACAAGAGTGTCATCGTTCTCTCTCTATTGAAAACCCTATTGATCCTGCTAGAGATAGTTTGCAGGATGAGACTCAGCAGAAGATATTGACACCTGAGGCTCGTATTGTTCATGTTCAGGATGAGCTTAGGTCACTGATACAGAAATCCAACTTTTCTTCATTGTCCTCTTGGATGAAAAACTTGGGAACTGGTGAAGAGAAATATCGGATAATTCCCATTAGGAGACCAGTTGAGGATCCTATTGAGAGTAACTTGATTCAGACTAGGAGGCCAAATGAGATTCAGAAAGCTAATAAGACTCGAGAAGAGCTGAGGAAGGAAATTGAAGTGAAGGTAGCTGCAGCTAGGCTGTTGCAGCAGAAGTCAGAATCTCCCCCGTCGGATAATGCAGGAACTGTTAACAACAAGGGATCAGATACAACATTAGGCACGGGGCAGAGAGGTGGAGGGAAAAAAAGGCATGGAAATGCAAGGAATAACAGCTCCACAGCCGAGAGAAGGGATCGGGTTAGGTCATATTGGGATTCTATGAGCAAAGAAATGAAGAAAGGATTGCTTAGAGTTAAGTTTAGTGATCTTAAAAGTCACTTTAGTGCATCAAAAGATGACAATGCAAATGAGATTATTAGTGAAGCTATGTCCTTTCATAAAGCTAATAAGACTTGGAGGTTCTGGGCTTGTTGCCGGTGCAGTGAAAAGTTCTTGGATACTGAGGCTCATATGCAGCATATTGTGCAGGAGCACATGGGTAACGTGTTACCTAGGATGCAAATGGTTTTGCCTGAAAGTCTCAACAGTGAGAGAATTGAGATGCTTCTTTGTACCCCATGGAAACCATTAGATCTCTCTGCTACAATGAAATTGCTTCGCAGCCAGCAGAAAATCCAAAATACTGAGTTTAATGGGTTTCACTCTGGGGATATTATGGAGGAAGATGATGACTGCTTCAAGGATGCATGGAATGATACTTCACCAGAGAAAGAAAATCTTGGAGACACTTGCAACGGGGTTAATGAGAATGAGCCTGAAGAGGGTAAGATGCCAATTACATTTCATCTTCCTGATGAATGGCCGATATCTGATGATCCTGAACGTGCAAAGCTCCTTGAAAAAATTCGTGCAGCCTTTGAGCTACTTATCAGACACAAGTATTTAGCTGCCAGCCATCATGATAAGGTGATACAATTTACGCTGGATGAACTTCAGAATCTAGCCTCGGTTTCGCAATTCTTAAATCGTGGTTTGGGTCAGTCACCCATTTGCATTTGCTTTTTGGGAGCTACCCAGCTTAGGAAAATTCTCAAATTCCTGCAAGACTTGTCACAGGCCTGTGGATTGAGTCGATATTCTGAACAAAGCAATCCCAACGATGAAATTAATTTTGGCGACCTGGGTCTTGAAGTTACGGAGGAGATTCTGTTTGATGGTGAAGATTCATGTCTTCTTTTAGATGAAAAGTTGCTTGGCACTGAGTGCATCCAAGAAAAGTATATGGGATCAGCATTGAAAAATGTAACTATAGCAAGTTCTGGAGATATTGCTAATGGCAATAATGTGTCTTCTGGTGCGGATGGATTTCTTTCATGGATCTTCACAGGACCCTCTAGCGAGGAACAAACTGTGTCGTGGATGCGCACCATGGAAGAGAAAACAAATCAAGGAGTGGAGATCATGCAGATTCTTGAGAAGGAATTCTGTGTCTTGCAGAACCTGTGCGAGAGAAAATGCGAGCACTTAAGCTACGAGGGAGCACTGCAGACTGTTGAAGACCTTTGTCTTGAAGAAGGCCGGAAGAGGGAGACTTCAGCAGATTTTACCCATGAAAGCTATGAATCTGTGCTGAGAAAACGAAGAGAAGAGCTGAATGAAAGTGACCATGAGTTCATGTTTATCAGTAGTAGGTTTGAGTTAGATGCTATAACAAATGTTTTGAAAGATGCTGACTCTCTGAACCACAATCAGTTTGGATATGAAGAATCTTATGCCTACACTTCTCAGCTACGTGATCTGGAATGTGGTGAAGTTGATGAATGGGGGATAAAGGATTCCTTTAATGAAGCTGACAGTTTCATAGAGATTGCTATCCAGAAACAAAAAGAACATTTGTCTTCAGAGGTAACCTTTTGTATCTTTAGGCAACAAGACTATGATAATTAATAACTGCCTTTCTCCTAAAAATATACTCTGTACGTGTGCGCAGCTTAGCAGAATTGACGCGCGAATGATGCGAAATGTTACTGGGATGCAGCAATTGGAGCTAAAGCTTGGACTTGTTTCCACCAATGATTATAAGATAGTACTGTTACCTTTGGTGAAGTCCTACATGCGTGTAAGCGTCTAACTCATAAGACCTTCTTCTTTTTGGTTACAGTGTGTTTTCCGGTTCTAAGTGGCACATTTATCTCTCTGTCTCTACAGTCGCATTTGGAGGCATTGGCACAGAAAGATGCCACTGAGAAGTCTGATGCGGCAAGAGATGCATTACTTGTTGAGCTCGCTCTTGATTCTAAGAAGGAGGCTCGAGGTAGAAATGATAATTCAAAACACACGCAGGAAAAGTCCAAGGATAAGAGAAAGATTAAAGACACCAAAAAGCTGAAGGATGTGAGGGTTTGAACTAATCTGTTGTCTACTTTTTAACTCTTTCTTGTCTAGATTTGTAACTAGTTTTAATGTTTTATTATAGGCTACTATTGGAAACGGCCATCACTTCAACGTTGAATCAATGGAACAGAGGTGAAGATCTGCTCTGTACAATTTTTTTAGTTTGAGATGGTGGTAACCTGGAAACCTTTTTTTTTAATATGTTGGTGGTTAATAATCTGTCCATATCGATTTCTTGTTCCAGCCACCTTCCGGTTGCATCTATTGGTGATCCTTCAGAGGTTGACATTGTTTCTGAAGCTTTAAAAGAACAAGAAGAGGAATCCAGGCGCCGAGTAGAGCTAGAGGAAGAGGAGAAAAAGCTTGAAAAAACTCTAGAGTATCAAAGAAAAATTGAGAACGAAGCTAAGGAGAAGCACAATGCAGAACAACAAAAGAAATACAGTTCTTTAGTTCCGATGAATGTTCCTGAGACGTATATTGTTTGCACAAATAATGTCGGTGGTGATTTATATTTAGAAGCACAAGATAAATCCGTAAGTCAGGTAACCAATCCTGTCCATACAGTAACAAGTTGTAGGGTTTTTGGTTTTTTGACTCCTACTTGAAGTTATTTTTTGGGTTTCTTTGCTTTCCCTGAAGAACTGGAGTCAAACGAATGGAGTACCTGATATCTTGGAACGAACCAAAGTGAATACGAATGGTATTTTGCCATCAACAAATCACTGTGCGATATCTGATGCTGCAACTGTGCAGGATGTAAAATCCCAAAAAGGTTACCACTACTCTTCGAATTTGAATATATATATCTCTAAAATGACCTTTCTGAGACACTTATATTTTAATTTTTGTGTTGCAGTAGTTGCTAATGGGGTAGCAACTCAAGCTGGTGTTTTCCAATCTGAACAACGCATTGGGAGGAGGGGTAGACGCCAAAAAGCTTCTAACAAGTTAGCTGATGTAAAAGATCAGGCCACGCCTTCTGAGAGCAAAAACAGTGAATCTATGAGGTCAGGCACCAACAATGAGAGACAATCTGAAACTCTAATTAGCAATGGTGGTAAGTCGGTTTCTTAGTCATTTGTATCCAAGATCTTTCTGTCTAATATTTTCAAAGAGTGATGTGGATGTAGATTGTTATTCTCAGCTGACTGGTTTTTTGAACTTGAATATAAACGCGCTTGGGAATAGACCAAATAAGGCACTAGTGAAACTGCTCTCTGTGTTGCAACTTATAGTTCTCAGTTAGATTTGTTAAAACTGATGTCTCTGTAACTAGTGTCTTGATTTTGCTTTTCAGTCAACTATAAATGGCAGTGTATGCATATAGCATTGTTTTCTAACATCATCATTCATCTTGCATTCTATATTTGATTTTGGTGAAGTAGATGCGGAAACAAAGACATTAAGACAATTACAAGCTGAAGAGGATGAAGAAGAAAGGTTTCAAGCTGACCTTAAAAAAGCAGTGCGTCAAAGCCTTGGTACTTTTTCAACCATCCCTGTTTATATATCACTTCTCTCAATCAACTTTTTCGATTGTTCGCTTAGTGCTCTTTTGTGACTACTGTCCGACTGCATCTACATTTGTATAAAGATTGGTTTACTTTATACAAATTCTTTTTTTTTCTGATTCATGCAGGCATATTTATTTTCGATGTCATAGACTATCATATTTATTAGTTGCTACCTTTTTTGCCATCACTTGTTCTGTGATCATTTTGGCATGACAAAAGCATCTGACGCTGGAACATCTTGTTTGAACCCAGATGTATACCAAGGAAGCAGAAATATGCCGACATATCCAAGGACACCTCTGGAAGTAAACAATGATGGGGTTTTATCTGATGTTACAGAGGAGTCTCTGAGTTCGACCGGAGTTGTCATATTTGGCACAGGTCTTCAGAATGAAGTTGGTGAATACAATTGCTTTTTAAATGTTATCATACAGGTAACAATCATTCTCACATATTGTTATATCAATGTCTATGATATCCAGCTTTAACATTCTAGTTTATGAATGCTAATTTTTGTTTTGTTTTGGTCTCAGTCTCTATGGAATCTGGGGATGTTCCGGGCTGAGTTCTTGCGGAGATCAACACTAGAGCATCATCACGTGGGAGATCCTTGTGTTGTCTGTTCATTGTATGACATTTTTACTTCTTTAAGCGCTGCTTCGAGTGAAACACGCAAAGAACCTGTGGCTCCATCATCTCTCAGGATTGCTTTGAGTAACTTGTATCCTGATAGCAGTTTCTTTCAAGAGGTAAAGGAATTCATCTCTAGTTTAAACATTTAACCGAATACAGTTTCTGCTTTTTGTTTTCATCGAGGAGCCTAAACTTGGGCTCATATGTTGGACAGGCTCAGATGAACGACGCTTCAGAAGTACTGGCTGTGATCTTTGACTGCCTTCATCGCTCATTTGCTCAAAGCTCAAGCGTGTCTGACGCAGAATCTTCTGAGAGCAACTGTACGGGTTCATGGGACTGTGCCAATCGCACATGTATTGCCCATTCTCTGTTTGGAATGGACATTTTTGAGCAACTGAATTGCTACAGTTGTGGGCTTGAGTCTAGGCATTTGAAGTACACTTCTTTTTTCCATAACATCAACGCTAGTGCCCTACGGACCATGAAGGTATCATATGAGTGTTCATTAGACTTGAGTTTCACAGTATTTATCGGATAATTCACTGTAGTTTTGCCCCACTTTATGCCTAATAGGTTACATGCGTTGAGGATTCTTTTGACGAACTTCTAAATCTTGTCGAGATGAACCATCAACTTGCCTGTGATCCCGAAGCTGGTGGGTGTGGGAAACTAAACCATATCCACCATATTCTCACCACTCCACCACATGTTTTTACTATAGGTAAAAAAACTTTTTTAAGGATTTTGATGAATGCAACCCCGTTTCAGATGATTGATATTATTTTGGGGCTGGCAGTTTTAGGATGGCAAAACACATGTGAAACTGTAGAAGACATAGCAGCTACTCTTTCAGCGTTGAATACCGAGATAGACATCAGCATCATTTACCGTGGCCTGGACCCTAAGAGCATATATAGCTTAGCTTCCGTGGTACGCATTTCTTCTTCTTCTCTTTGACATTACCAAAAGAATGGTTTCAAACCTGAAAACCTACTGTACTCTGTATTTTCCTTGTTTGTTTTCACCTAAAACCCTCCTGGCCTTTCATAATCTAACTTTGTTCTTTTGCTAATTCTGCAACTCCAGGTTTGCTATTATGGACAGCATTATCATTGCTTTGCATACAGTCATGAACACGATCGATGGATCATGTACGATGACAAAACTGTTAAGGTAAGACTACTAAAATACACTAGAGTTTGCAGGGAGATACACCTCTTCCACATTCACCCATTGTATGTAATTATCTCTTCCAATGTTATTACAGGTGATTGGTAGCTGGAGTGATGTACTTTCTATGTGTGAGAGAGGACACTTGCAACCACAGGTTCTTCTCTACGAGAAACAACGTTAAATCGGGGGAAAAAAAAACAGAAAAACAGAAGAAGTAGAGTTACATTGCTACAGTTTAGGAGATCTCACAAGTACAAACTGCAAAGAAAGTAAGTAGAAATTTTCTTTTTGACAATGGAAAACCCGAAAGGAAGGAAAGTAATTTACTCATCAAGATCACTTTTTTGGTTAAGTTGGATATATCAGTGGTTCTAAGATGTTGGGGAAGAAGATTTTTTTTGGTCATGAGATTAAGCAAAAGTATTTTCAATGGAAAAGTTCTTAGAATATGTCATGTAGTTCTGTTCTTTGTTAAATCATTGCTATATTAAGCATTATATATAACATTCGGAGCAACAAATCTAAATAAAAAATCCTACAAAACCTTATTTTCGTCGGTCATATATAGATGATTATATCATTTTTCTTACATATACAAAGAAAGATCTTGTGGTACTTGGACTTCTCAACATGTGCTTTATGTCTGAAACTTTTAAAACAAGTTGTACTCTATAATTCATCATTATAAGAATACAAATATTTTAAATAAATTGAATAACAAACAAATCTTTTTAATTTTCAAAAGTATCCAAACAAAATCTAATTAAATTTGAATTTACTTTTTGTTCAGCTAAAACACGTTTTAAACACTTGAATCTAGTTTAGATAGCCTAAAGAGTATTGTATTTCAAATAAATCAAAGGGATCTAATCCAAAACTCAAAAAACTTCAAGTTCTATCCATTTATATCAGAACAAGAAGATATTCCTTGGTATATATTAAGTAAGAAAACAACTATTCTTAGGAGAAAATTAAACAACTAATTCAAATTCCAAATAAAAAATCCCATCAATATAAAAACAGTTCCTTAATGTACGCAATAAACTTTATTTGCTAAGTCTTCCGTACTCAGCAAAATCCGCATATATACCAGACTCCTTCTCCTTGCTCCTTTCTCATTTACCAAAAACCATTAACACACACAAACACTCAATTCAAAAATCCTTTTTGATTGTATTCTCTTTTCAATCCCACATTCTGTCTATATTCTCCATCGAATGAGCCACATAAAAACCAACCACAATCCCATTGGGTCAATAGAGAGGTTTTTTGATCTTCTCTTGATCTCTCTCATTGTTTTCATGACTCTTAAAGGCGGCACAAGTGGGGCGTGTGCCGCATGCAAGTACCAACGCAGACGCTGCGCCGCGGACTGCCCACTCGCACCTTATTTTCCAGCAGAACAGCCAAAACTGTTCCAAAACGTTCACAGACTATTCGGCGTAAGAAGCATCGTCAAGATCCTTGAGAAACTAGATGAAGCTCAGAAACCAGAAGCCATGAAATCAATCATTTTCCAGTCTTATGTCCGTGACCGTTCCCCTGTCCACGGTTGCCTCGGAGTCACGCAAAACCTTCAGTACCTCATCTGGCTTGCAGAGGAAGAGCTAAAAGCGGTAAATGCGCAATTACAACTCTATCGCTCGCAACAAAACAATGGTCAAAATCAGATGATGATTCAAGAACTTGGTGAAAAGCAAGAAGATGTTACATCTCAGCTAGATTTGGGAATGAGACTTACTATAAACAATAACCAAAGCAATGTCACACCATTCTTTAGTCCCTTACAGGTTTCCGAAACTCAGCAACAACAACAGCAACAAATGTCTTATACTTATAGTTGCAGTGAGGTTAATAACAATGGTTTTAGTCCTCCTGATTATACAGATTCTTGCAAGGAGATTCTCACCAACAACAACAACAACAATAACAATACTGCTGTTGTTTGGGGTCAGAATCGATTTGCGTATACTAACAATGGTTTCAGCAATCAAAACGAGAGCATTGATGAGATCAAGAGCAATAACGGTGTAATGGCTATACAATCGCAGCTCGTTAATCTTCAGATGGTATCGAACCAGCAAGAAGAAGACAATGCTCACGAGTACGATGAAATCCATCAGTTCCTCGAAATCATCGAGGAGAGGCAATCATTTGGGGATTCTAAAGAAGCTTATGCTTCAAGGTAGGTTATTATTGGTTTCTTGTCCTCCACGGCTCTTAAGATTATTTTTAGGGCTTTTGAAACTGATAAATATGATTGAAAATGGCAGCTCCGGTGTATCGTTGATGAAAGAACCGATGGATCAAATCGGAGAGAACGAACTGAGGACTGCGGCAACATGTTTCAGTCTGACCAGTGTGAATTGAATCGTGAGCCTCAAGACTTGAGTACGATTTTTTTCTGTTTTCTTTCAATTTTGATTTTTTTTTTTTTGGATAAAACAGTAAACACAGAGACATATACGAGCATTTGATTTCAATATTTTTTTCCTAATGTTTCTCTGATTCTTTTGTTTCATCTGTTTCATTTGATTTCAATAAACCATTTACGTTTTTTTTAACAGTAATAACACGTTTACTTTGAATCTTTTTCACGTTTATTTGACTGTCTTTTTTTCTATTTAATTCCATCTATTTTCAAATTATTAGATTCATAAATATTTGTTAAATCTTTGCTAGATACAATTTAAATATAAAATTTTATTTAAGATTGTGAAAATATGTATCTTCCTTTTGTTTGATTTATCTTTCTTTTGTGACTAATAAAGCATTTACTTCTTTTTTTAACAGTAATAAAATAGTTATTTAGAATCTCTTTCATAGTGGAAACGGTAATTTGATTATCAATTATATTTGATTAGATACAGATTTGTTAAATATAGATAAAAATTAAATTATAGAAGAAATATAAAATTTTAGTGATAAAAATGATAATTTTTTTATCTCATAGTTTATATGAGTTTAATAGTTATAGACTAATTAAGTATGAGGTTCAAATTTTTTGGTAGGTTATGCGTACACTGTATATTTATCAAAAATTCTAACTATTGACAAAAAAAAACCTTTTCGACCAAAAAGACCTTTTATTCCATCACAACTTGTCATCTTATATCATGCATTACAAGTAAAATTATTTATTGTAGATGTGATTCTAAGTAATAAAATACTTACTTAGCATCTCTTTCACGGTTATTCAATTATCGTTTTCTGATGGTAATGTCAATTTATATTTATTTGATTCATACATGTTTGTTTAATATTTGCTAGATAAAAACTAAAATATAGAAGATATATAAAATTTTAATCAGAAATGATGATAAGACTCTTTTTTCTGATGATGAGACTCTTAATCTTATATTTGATGCAGCAGTTTAATAGTTATAGACTAATTAAGCATACAATACATATTTATCAAAATTCTAATAGTAATAAAGCATTTACTTTAAATCTCTTTCACGGTAATTGTCTTATTCTGACCGCAACAGGAATTCGATTGTCAATTATCTTTTATTAGATTCATACAGATTTGTTAAATATTTGCTATACAAAAATTAAAATATACTAGAAATATAAAAATTTCAATGATAAATGATGATAAGTCTCTTGATCTGATACTTGATTCATGGGTTTAATAGTTATAGACTAATTAAGTAGGGTCGTCCATTTATTTCCCCCCAAAACCAAACGTATCTCTCCACATCCACACGGTTTCAAACTCTCCATCTCTTTCCCCATATTTGCAAAGTTAAAGATTTATTTGCACACAAAATAGAAGTTACAGACTTCTATACACACGAAATTAAAATAGGACAACACAAACGGTTTGATGTGGTTTATTGTTTACCAATCCAATATTAACCATTTAAACACTAAATAAACCGTAAACTAAACCTTATTTTGACCCGATTATACACCCAAACCAGAGTTCTCCGTTAACCTTAAATAGAAAAGTCCCCAAATCAAAAATCGTGGCCACGAAGATGACTGAAATCGCGGAGTTTAACGGCAAACTTTCAGGTGATGATTCCGACCACGAAGATCCTTGGGAACGAAATGATTACGAACTCGAAGAAGCCATCGCAGGATTCAATGACGAGCCTCCAATTCGTCATAACGTTATTGTAGACAGTGATAGCGATGACGAAGATGAAGTTCCCATAAGAGATACAGATCAATCCAATATCAGAAGAGGAGATGGAAACTTGTATCTTGAAAAAGTATTCTACAACGGAATAGCGTTTAAGGAGTGTGTACTAGACTATGTTCTAAAGACAGCTCGGAATATTCGACAATACAGGTATGACAAAACAAAGCTTGAGTTTATTTGTGTTGGTGACAATTGTTCGTGGCGTGTATACTGCTCTAGAAGTAAGAAGACTGGTAAATGGAGAATTACAAGGTTCACGAATGAGCATTCGTGCGTTCCTAATGGAGATTGTGAGTTGATGAGGGAACCTGTGATAGCTAGGTTATTCATTCATAAGATTAGAGATGATCCAGAATACTTTATGCCAATCAAGATTGAAGAACTGATTAAGGAAAGGTGGAAGATCAGTGTTAGTAGGATACAATGTCAGAATGCTAGGTGTAAAGCTCTGAAAATGATTGATGATGAATATGCTGAGCAGTTTTCACGTCTAAGAGATTATGAGGCTGAGATCTTGAAATCTAATGAAGGATCTTCTGTTGAAATAGACACGTACACAGATGAGGAAGGTCTAGATGTGTTTAACAGGTTCTACGTTTGCTTTGCTTCTCTTAGAAGGTCATGGAAAGAAACATGTAGGCCACTTATAGGCTTAGATGGTTGTTTCTTGAGATCCAAAATGAAAGGGCAATTACTTGTAGCTTTAGGTAGAGATGCAAACAATGCTATTTACCCAATAGCATGGGCTGTAGTTCAAGTGGAAAATACTCCTAACTGGTTGTGGTTTGTGAAGAAGATCAAGCATGATTTAGAACTACTAGATGGTAAAGGATATATCATGATTTCTGATCGTCAAAAGGTTAGTAATTCATTGTTTAGCATTATGTATTGGTTATATTATGTATTTTTTTGTTTACGAATCTGAAATTGTATATCTTTACGTTGTTAGGGATTGATCAAAGCCGTTGAGATGGAGTTACCAAACGTTGAGCATAGAATGTGTGTTAGGCACATCTATGGAAACTTGAAAGCTAAGCATGGAAAGAAAGACGACATGAAGCCCTTAATCTGGAATCTAGCATGGAGTTATAATGATGCTGAGTATAATGAGCGCTTAGAAAATTTACGTAGATACGACAGTGAAGTTTATGAAGATGTCTTGAAGTCAAACCCAAAGAGTTGGTGTAGGGCCTATTACAAAATCGGAAACCACTGCGAGGATGTGGAAAACAACTCCACTGAGTCATTCAACAGCAGTATAGTGAAGGCAAGAGAGAAACCATTCGTCCCTATGCTCCAGATGATTGCAAGACTTGCAATGGTTCGTATAGCTAAACGAGATATTGAATCTCATATACACCAAGGCATATGTTCTCCGTATGTGATTGAGTATCTTGAAAAAGAACATGAATTGGCTTCAGAATGCAAAGTCTTTAGGAGCACCAACAATATGTTCCTAGTGGAACTTAGTGGTTGTTCTCATCGGGTGAGCTTAGAGAAGAGGACTTGTACCTGTAAGAAGTGGCAAATAACAGGGATACCTTGTGAGCATGGATATGGTGTTATTTTAGACAAAAAGCTGCAGGTTGATGACTTTGTTAGTCATTGGTTTAGGACATTTAAGTGGAGGCAAACTTATACCGAGGGAGTGATTCCTATGAGAAGTGCAGGATTCTGGCCTGTTGGAGATGAACCTTTGATACATGTTCCTCCTGAGCCAGAGCTACCTGGAAGAAAAAAGAAGAATAAGAAAGAGAAAAGGAAGAAAGGGAAGAATGAGTCTCCTGTGAAAAAGAAACCAAAACAGATGAAACGTGCTCAACATTGTGGAGTATGTAACTTAACAGGTCACAACTCTCGGTTTCATAAGAAAGACAAGGAGGTATGTGTTTGTGTGTTTGAGTCTTTGAGTGTTTCTGATATAATTTTGATGGTAATGATAAGGTTTGTGCATTATGTTGTTTTTGTCTTAGGGTCAAGCTCAAGCTCGTCAAAGTCAAGCTTCTCAAGGCCAAGCCACTCAAGCTCAAGCTCGTCAAAGTCAAGCTTCTCAAGGCCAAGCCACTCAAGCTCAAGCTCTTCAAAGTCAAGCTTCTCAAAGTCAATCAGTAGCTTGATCGGTTTAAAACTGGTCAATTGTTCTGTTTTGTGTCATTTTAGGATCGTAAGGATACGTATAGTTATGTGTTTTGGCTCTTGTGATCTATTGTTAGAGTCAAAAACAAGATGACGGTTCTGTTTTTTAGCTCTTGTTGGCTCTCATTAGAGTTTCATGTCTCTTACGGTTCGGTTTCATGTCTCTGTTTTCTCTTCATGCAATGAACCTGAGCTTTTTAGACTTGTGAATGACCATTAACAAAGACAACATAAACTACAAATTGAGCCAAACAAAGACAACATTCTTACACACACAAGAGAATAACAAACGACAACATAACATACACAACTAGCCCACAAGACAATATTCTTTGTTGTTTTAAACTACAAACAATACTTCACCGTTCCACTTGAATGTATGATTGTCATTGATAAGCTCCAGATCCAGTGCTCATATTTAGAATTGAATCTCTAACCTGCACAACCCAGAAACTTCACCATTAATCAAAATCCGACTAAAATTATGAAATCAATTTTTTTGGTATGAAACCAATTGTTGTGGTAAGAAATCGACTATAAATGCAGCAAAATCATAAAACTCGACAATAAACTTAATCAATTCGAAGAAGTATTGAACAAATTACAGTAATATATGAGAGAAACAAAATTTAGGGTTCTTCAATTTAAAAATTTGGGATTTTTTTCTTCCAACGGTTCTATTTCAAATTGAATATGGGTCTGGTTTAGAGTTGGTTTACGGATCAATACCGGTTTATAATTTTGGTTGGTTTTTTGTTCTATGTGGTTTCGTATCGGTTCGAGTTATAAACCAACATAATTGATTTTGTGTGCAAATAAGTCTTGAACTTTGCAAACATGGGGAAAGAGATTGACAGTTAAAAACCGTGTGGATCTAGAGAGATAAGTTTGGTTTTAGGGGGAAATAAGTTGATCACCCAATTAAGTATGATGTTCATTTTTTTTGTAGGTTAAGCTGGCACACGATACAAAATTCTAGCTTGTTGTTTACAATAGGATAACTATCAAAATACAATACACCATCATAGACACTAATCACACTAGCTATACAGTAGGCAGTAGGCAGTAGGCGATAAACCATAATTACAATAGGATTATCAAATAGTTGTAACAATTACTTTTAGTTAGTTTTTAACACACACAAAAAAAACTTTTTTTAGTTAAAATAGTTATCTTTCTTTTGTGGTTGGTAGTAGACGTGAGTTAGAAGATGCTCATTGATTACGATAGACAAGTCTCCATTGTCTGTCACAATCAGATGCTCTCGTTCTTCTTCCAGAGCGTTTCTGAAGAAGCTTCAGTTAAAATGTTCCTTGGAGAGTCATGCTTTGAGAAAGCGTTTTGTCTCAGGGTTTGCAGCCATTTTGATTCTCTCTCAGGCAGACCAGGTAATGCTTGAGCCGACATTGCGATAAGCCTTTTCGATTGAGTTTGAAATTCTGAATTTGAAACCTATACAATCGCAGCTCGTTAATCTTCAGATGGTATCAAATCAGCAAGAGGAAGACGATGCTCACGAGTACGATGAAATCCATCAGTTCCTCGAAATTATCGATGAAAGGCAAGCAATTGCGGATTCTAAAGAAGCTTATGCTTCAAGGTAGGTTGTTATTAGTTTCTTGTGCTCCACGTTTCTTAAGATTATTTTTAGGGTTTTTTGAAACTGATGAATATGATTGAAAATTGCAGCTCCGGTGGATTGTTGAAGGAACCGATGGATCAAATTGGAGAGAATGAACTGCGGCAATTTGTTTCAGTCTGACCAGTGTGAATTGAATCGTGATCCTCAAGACTTGACTATAATGTTTTTCCGATTCTTTTTTTCCCTCTATTATCTATTTCTTTTTGTGACTAATAAAGCTTTTACTCTCTTTTTTTTTAACAGTAATAAAGCATTTACTTAGAATCTCTTTCACGGTTACTAAAATTGTCTCTTTTTTTTCCTGACCGCAACAGTCATTAGATTGTCAATTATCTTTTATTAGATTCATAAAGATTTGTTAAAAGATTTGCTAAATAGAAATTAAGGGGGGTGTATTGATGATAAGTCTCTTGATCTTTAAAAACCAAATTGAGTTTAAATTTGTACATATATAATATCAATAATTAAATATTTAATTCACCAAAAAAATTAAATATTTAATGATAAAAAAATCAAAAGCGTAAACTTACAACTTGAAAAAAGTTAAAAGTGAATTTATTTTACAAACAAAAATAAATTAATCATTTTTTTTGTGTGGTCAACAAAGATATTTCATTACTCAAATTGCAGGAGCTACATCCATCGTAATGTGCATTGCACTCTTTGTCAAAGAATCAGCAATCATGTTCTTAGATCTAGGAATATAGCGAATGACAACATAATAAAACAGAGCAGTGACAGATAAAATGTCTTGTACGACGCCGTAGGAAGTTAAAGCTCCGATCAAGACTTAGAGAATTTCCGAGTAGCAACACAGCTTAGTAAAGATGCCCATTTATCTGGCCTTGAATTGCTAGGCTTTTGGGTAATTCTCAGGATGCATCAGAATTGCAGATTAAACAGAATCAAGATTTAATTAAGAACCGTTCTAGAACTTGGAACACTAAAATATAATTAACCAACTGTCGTTGCGAAAACTAACTATGTCTAAACCCTAGAAAACCAAATTTCTTTGCGAATTCAATCAATTTAAACAAGCTTTAAATTCAAGTCCAATTTGTTCACAAAATTCCTAAACCAAATTTCTTTGCGAATAAGTAATTTTGCTCAACTAAGATCTAGTTCTGGCTAATCAATTACACTTTCGTGTCAATCTATCAACCTAAGATATCCAAATTCAGGGTCGCGAATCCTAAACCAGAGTTAAAGCAATCTAGGTGAAGAACCAAACAGATAATCCTAACAAGTGAGTTTACCCTAATAATTCATCATCATTCCATTCGAATCACCCTAAACCTAACTAGCAAACTACTCAGACATGGCAGCAAAGCAAATCATAGCTGAATAATAATGCATAAAGAAAGAGAATAAGAATAAGAACAATAGGGTTCGAAAAATCTCAAAGTAATGAAGTAAACTTGTCTCCCTAAAAACCCTAAAAAATCTCTCTCTAAACTTTGTTAAGTAAAATCTAAAGTAATGATCTAAAAACCTAAAATAAACTATTTATAGAGGTAAAACTCGTGGTGAGCTTTTATGATGGTTTATTGGTAACTTCAGGCTCGAAAAAGAACAATTTTCCTTCTTTAAAACGTATTAGGTTGGCTTTAGAAAAGTGCATGTCGATCGACAGTGGTTGTGTGTGTCGATCGACACGCCAATCTGACGGCAATTGAAAATCCGTTCTAGCGACTTCAGCTCCTCTTTCCACAATGTTCCAAAATGCACCATAATTATCAATTAAGCTCCACACGTACACTAACCTGTAAAGACTCTAAAATACTCGAAAAAACACCGAAAAGACTTGATAAAACCGGGTTAAATCATGGTAAAAAATTGGTAAAAACCAACTCCCCCAGACTTAGCTTTTGCTTGCCCTCAAGCAAACTAGAGACTAAGAATGAAGTCGAGGTTTGAAAATGGCGAGAACTCACTTATCCTTTGAAACATTGCTTTCGCTTCCTTGACTCTTTTGCTGCATATAAACAAAATACCTTTGGCGGTCACAAATCTCAACCATCATAGGTTGAGCCTCAAATCTTAACCTGCAAACCCATCAGTTTCACATTCTCCAAACTGTCGCACACTTAATCGAAGTGATGATGGAATTCTCTCCAATGATACCAACCAAGTAAAAGGCTAGGTGTGATGTTAAAGGCTTTTGTGTTTAAGTGGAGCTAAAGAGTGTTTAGGGTTACCGGATTTTATTTAGTGGATGCAGACATTATGCATAATCACAAGAGAGAGTCAGATCCAGTTGATGCCCACAGTTTCTCATTCACATTGCACTCCCTCCTCCAAAACGTTATCAGGAACCAAACACCTTCATATAATAATCATGTTCCACTTTCCACATCCAACTTCTTCATTCCTTGGGATTTTTCTTTTGAAGCTAGAGACTTATTTAAATTATCATTTCCCTTTCCCCTACTTATTTTTCGAAAATAAAAGATTTTTTTTGTTTTTTTTTGTTTTCAAGACTCTAAGGGGGGAAATGATTCTACAAAGATATTAGTCTCGAAAATTACCATTGTTGTGTATTAAGTCCCAAGGAATGCTTAGCATTGCTGCTCTCTTTCAAGTACTCCTACCAAATTCTTTTTCTTTGCAATTTTTGTGAATGAAAAACTGTGTCAGACCTCTTTCTCTCTGGAGTTTATACACATGCCTGCACATAAAACTAAAGGAAAAGAGATCGCATGAGGCTTGAACAAAAGGTTAAGGTTAGGGGTTGGGTACCAACTAAAAATGAGCTGGCCATTCAGGATCAACAAAGAGTGGTAAAGAGAATAAGGAGTCATGAATGTTTTACTGTCGTGATATCATCAAAGAGAATATAGCGAAATGGAGATCAAGTGTGCTAGTCTGGAGTTTGATCTACTTCGTTCTGCAGATTGCGATAAGAGGGGAACCTGTACTATCATCTGGTTTCGAATTCGTTCCACCCAAAGGCTTCATCGCAACAGCTAAAAGTTTCAAAAACTAAGTTTTATTCCTAAGAAAGATCATTATTCCTACATTTTGACTCAATAAAAACAAATTTTTGACTCCAAAATAGAAAACAATGTTAGCAACTACCTCCCCCAGACTTAAACAACACTGTTCCCAGTGTTAATCAAGCCTGAAATTGGTGAAATAAAAGAAAAAGTTAGAGTTAAAAAAAATTGTGAAGAAAGACTCACAAGTGGGTTGCCTCCCACCAAGCGCTTGTTTCCAGTCGTTAGCTTGACCGTGGATGATGTTCAGGCGTGAGGTGGGTCTCTGAAATGCATTCCCCCAGACTTGCAAGGAACAATACCAGGAAATAGCTTCATAGTATTGTTTAACATTTCTTGGACAACTACTTCTTTCTCTTCTCTCAACTCCAAAGGAATCACAATTCTAAGCTTGGAGAATGGCTTAGAAGAAATCTTTATGCGCTTCACCTTAGGGATCTTTTGGCACTTGGGACTTGCTGGATTTTTAACTTCAAGATGTGTTGTAGAAGGAGCCAACTCGAGGACGTTTCGAACCTTCTTCGCCTCATCTCTAACATTAACGCTCATACAAGAAGCCGATGTGTCAAGAACTGAAGGATAGAAGACAGACTTATTGATGTTCGAGAAGGAGATTCGCTTATTAGGAAAATCCACCATTGCTCCCACTGTTGCAAGGAACTGTGCACCAAGGACCAATGGTTTACAGACATTATCCTTTCTTTCAATGATGTAGAAGTCCGTAGGAACAAGACAATCTCCTATTTGAATCAACACGTCAGGAATGAAGCCTTTAGAAATTGTACACGATCTATCTATGAGCTCGATATAAGTCCTTGAAGGTTGTAACTCCAAAATTCCTAACTTCTTTGCAACAGCTTCACACATAACATTCACATTAGCTCATGTGTCACATAGAGAATCCTTCAATTATACACCATTGATTGTACACGGAACCACGAACATTCCTGGATTTAACAACTTTGGTATCTTTCTCAATGATGTTGGCACTTGTTTTCCTTTCTCCTTAGGTGCTTTGTCACTACCTTGGTTGATAGATGAAGGATATAAACTCCTTGGGTACGAGATCTTGGGCTTGTAGACACTTCGAACAGCGATTTCAGACTGATTTTTCAGGTTCTCTGCGTCTGTCAGTGCTGTCGATCGACACTCACTGTGTCTGTCGATCGACGGTGCAGATGAATTTGTATTCGTACAGAAATTTCCCGTGGCTGTCGATCGACACTCAATGTGTGTGTCGATCGACAGGGTCTGTTTTTCGATTGCCGTCAGATCTAGGTGTCGATCGACAGCAGGAGGCCTGTCGATCGACAGACGCTTTGCAATCTCCAAAGTCATGTATTTTTCAAGAACCATGAGCCAATCCTCATCTTCACACTTCTGAATAGTTGGAATCAGTTGTTCTTCACTCTTCAATGTGATAGAATTGGAGAAATGCTTTGGGTTTATGTCCGTCTTTCTTGGAAGATAACCTTTTTGTCTCCTCATACTTTCTGCAGTCTGGGCTACCTGAGTGTCTAACGTCTTCATGTGAATATTGAGGGCTTCAATCTTCCCATTGAGATCAGTGTAGAACCCGTCCATCTTCCCATTGAGATTAGTGTAGAGCCCGTCAATCTTCCCATTGAGATTTACTGTTAGGCTTTGTTGCCCCTCAAGAAGCTGTTCAAGCATAGTCTTCATGTCGTTTTCAGAAGATTTAGAGGGAATTGGCTGGTATGACGAAGATCCATAAGTCCTTTGGTTGCTGTTGTTGCCAAAGGGTTTCTGAAAATTCGATTTTTGAGCATAGCTTGGAGAACCTGGAGTTCCTGAGTATGAACTCTTCTGATTGTAATTGTTATAACCCTTGTTCTCAAATTGATTCCCATATCGCTGATTTTGGTAGCCATTCTGGTTGATGTAATTAACATCCTCCTGCTCATCATTTTGATAGAAAGTGTCAACTTCCTGTGCAAAATTAACTGACTTCTTGTTCACCAGAAGGTTATGCACGAAATCTATCTTAGCCTTAACCTCAGCAATCTCAGCTCCATTTGTTTGACCAGCTTCTCGTCTCCTTTCCTCATCAATCTTCTTTGTACTATTGCTAGTAGACACGTTCTTGATGAGCTCAAGGCAATCAGCGGGAAGCCTGGTTTTGAAATTCCCATTACTCGAAGCATCTAGAGTCATCTGATGTCTCCAATCCATTCCTCTGTAGAATATACCCAGCAACTGAACCTCTGTAAACCCGTGATGAGGACAATCTCTCTGATATCCCTTGAACCTTTCCCACGCAGTTTTGAAAGATTCTGTCAGATTCTGAACGAACGTTGAGATCTTAGCTCGTAGATCCTCTGAGCGCAACTCATCGTAGAAGTGACTCAGGAAAGCATTCTTAGTATCGCTCCAAGTAGTCAGTAAGCCTGGCTCCAACTGCTTCAGCCAAGAGGCTGCCTCTCCAGCAAGAGAAAATGGGAAGAGCTTACACATAATGTAGTCTTCTGACACGTTGTTAGCCTTGATGCTAGACGCAAGATCCTCAAACATCTCAAGATGATCCATGGGGTGCTCTGATGGGTGCCCATGGAACTGATGTTGAGCTACAAGAGAGAAGTATGCAGGCTTCAACTCAAAATCCCTCCGCTCAAATCTAGGAGGTCGAATCGCTGCCCTGTTGGCGTAATGTTCTTCAGGGCGGAAGTATTCTCCCAAAGCACGTTGGTTAACTACTGCCTCCTGAGGTCTACGATTCGCCTGAGCCAGATGCTCAATCTCAGCGCGCTGGCGCTCCAACTCAACACTTTGACGATCTAGCTCAGCACGCTCTGCTGCAATCGGATCCTCAAACTCGATGATATTACCAGCTTCATCAATGGGGTCTCCCATATCATTGTACCGATTACCATCTCAATCAACATTCTCTCCTTCAGCATTCCGAAAAACTAGTACACCTCGATTAACCATCTTAGCTAACTTTGCTTTTCGTCTGTTTTCTCTTTCCAAAATTCCCAACTCTAGAACAAAATCTGCTAACTGCTTATCCTTGTTGCTTATGGTTCGGCTAGAATGCATAAACCTGAAAAACCAAAAATAAAAGAAAAGAAATCAAAAATAAAAAGAAAACTTAGTCAGAATTCTAGAATCAAAATCCTATGGAAGATTTTGACTCCCCGGCAACGGCGCCAAAATTTGATATGCTCAAATTTACCCTGAGCTACTCTCTCAAATTAAGAGGTCAATTGTAGTAGGGGTCGAATCACTGGGAGTCAAATCAAACGATAGGAATATTGACTTCAAATTCGGCTAAGTAAAATAATGTAAAATAAATAACAAAAGCAATTGGTAACAGGAAAGATTGTTGATTTAAAATTCGATTAAACAAAGTGCTAGGCTTTTGGGTAATTCTCAGGATGAATCAGAATTGCAGGTTAAACAGAATCAAGATTTAATTAAGAACCGTTCTAGAACTTGGAACACTAAAATATAATTAACCAACTGTCGTTGCGAAAACTAACTATGTCTAAACCTTAGAAAACCAAATTTCTTTGCGAATTCAATCAATTTAAACAAGCTTTAAATTCAAGTCCAATTTGTTCACAAAATCTCTAAACCAAATTTCTTTGCGAATAAGTAATTTTGCTCAACTAAGATCTAGTTCTGGCTAATCAATTACACTTTCGTGTCAATCTATCAACCTAAGATATCCAAATTCAGGGTCGCGAATCCTAAACCAGAGTTAAAGCAATCTAGGTGAAGAACCAAACAGATAATCCTAACAAGTGAGTTTACCCTAATAATTCATCATCATTCCATTCGAATCACCCTAAACCTAACTAGCAAACTACTCAGACATGGCAGCAAAGCAAATCATAGCTGAATAATAATGCATAAAGAAAGAGAATAAGAATAAGAACAATAGGGTTCGAAAAATCTCAAAGTAATGAAGTAAACTTGTCTCCCTAAAAACCCTAAAAAATCTCTCTCTAAACTTTGTTAAGTAAAATCTAAAGTAATGATCTAAAAACCTAAAATAAACTATTTATAGAGGTAAAACTCGTGGTGGGCTTTTATGATGGTTTATTGGTAACTTCAGGCTCGAAAAAGAACAATTTTCCTTCTTTAAAACGTATTAGGTTGGCTTTAGAAAAGTGCATGTCGATCGACAGTGGTTGTGTGTGTCGATCGACACGCCAATCTGACGGCAATTGAAAATCCGTTCTAGCGACTTCAGCTCCTCTTTCCACAATGTTCCAAAATGAACCATTATTATCAATTAAGCTCCACACGTACACTAACCTGCAAAGACTCTAAAATACTCGAAAAAACACCGAAAAGACTTGATAAAACCGGGTTAAATCATGGTAAAAAATGAGTAAAAACCATGATATATCAGTTTACAAAACATTCTAGCTTAGACCCTATGCCTATTTATCTAGTTTACAAAACAGTTCAAAGTATGGGCTTAAACTTTATGTTAGCTGATTGTTGAGGAATGTTTTTTTTATGTTACCATTTACTCATTTAGACTCTAAATGAAGGCAGACGTTAACAAAATAGTGATGGACGACTACAAATTTGGTTAACTTTGTTAAATCTAGTCACATTGGAATCTTTTTTTTCATAAGTCCAAATCTTAATTTTATGAAAATATTGCATGTTGTTGTGAAAGTCAAAAATGTACGCAGTATAAATTGTGTTCATACTTACAATTTTATCTTATCGCGTACGTTTTATTATCGTGTGGACCCCACTGTCACTATGCGTGCACAGTAAATTCTATCTATTTACCTTCTATATACGAGTGTTCGCTTTCATTTTGTAACATCATCAGAAAACTTTCAATATCAATAACATTACTTACTTCTTCTTCTTCTTCTTCTTCTTCTTCTTCTTCTTCTTCTTCTTCTTCTTCTTCTTCTTCTTCTTCTTCTTCTTCTTCTTCTTCTTCTTCTTCTTCTTCTTCTTCTTCTTCTTCTTCTTCTTCCTTCTTCTTCTTCTTCTTCTTCTTCTTCTTCTTCTTCTTCTTCTTCTTCTTCTTCTTCTTCTTCTTCTTCTTCTTCTTCTTCTTCTTCTTCTTCTTCTTCTTCTTCTTCTTCTTCTTCTTCTTCTTCTTCTTCTTCTTCTTCTTCTTTCTTCTTCTTCTTCTTCTTCTTCTTCTTCTTCTTCTTCTTCTTCTTCTTCTTCTTCTTCTTCTTCTTCTTCTTCTTCTTCTTCTTCTTCTTCTTCTTCTTCTTCTTCTTCTTCTTCTTCTTCTTCTTCTTCTTCTTCTTCTTCTTCTTCTTCTTCTTCTTCTTCTCCTTCTTCTCCTTCTTCTCCTTCTTCTCCTGCTTCTTCTCCTTCTTCTTCTCCTTCTTCTTCTCCTTCTTCTCCTTCTTCTTCTCCTTCTTCTCCTCCTTCTTCTTCTTCTTCTTCTCCTTGTATAAATCTCACTTATTCTTAAATTTTCCTCAAAGCAATTATCCATTTTTCTTTTATAACACGTTATCAGCACGATCACTCTAAAATTCCAACTTTTATATGCATACTTATTATACCCTAAAGTGGGCGGTTTGTCGCCTCTATAGTTATTTGTTATTTTGCAGTGGTTGCTTAACGCACCATTATTTATCGTTTATTACGGTGTGCGGATTACCGCCTCCATATTTACTTATTGTGGATGCTTTACGCACCATAATTATTTATTTACTTGTTCATGGACGGTTAAGCCGCCTGCTAATTTATTTACTGTTTTAATTATTTTGTTTATATATTAATGGCCGGTTTAGCCGCCTGTTAATTTATTGTGGTTGCTTCACGCACCATAAATTATTTACTTTTATTAATGGTCGGTTTAACTGCCTTTTTAATTTATTTAACGCTTTAATTACTTATGTTAGTGGTCGGTTTTGCCGCCTAATTATTTTATTTATTTATTTATTTACTGTTTTTACTGTGGATGACTATGTCACCATATTTTTAATAAATCTATGTTTATGGTTGTTACATAAATGATTAATTAATTGTTTATAAATTTAATATCTGAACCGGTAAATTTTATCTGATTGATTATTAATTTTTTTCAAAATTAATTTATCTTTTACATCTGAATTTACAACGGTCACAAAGACAAATTTAAAAAGTTTTTACCTTTTTAAAACGGCTAGTTAACGGTTATGAATAGTGATTTTCAATCTATAAATATACTTATTTTCACTCTTTCATTTCATTCATAATTTTATTTCATCTCTTTTCAAAACTAAGAAAATGTTTCGCCTTTTCTTAATCATTATAGCATTTGTAATTTTTGCTTGTATTTACGGTATTTCTATTGGTGATTTTACTCCGGAAGAGTACATCATGAGTCTTATCTTAATGTTTTATGCATTAATATTTCTTGTAATTTTTGCTTGTATTTGCGGTATTTCTATTGGTGATTTTACTCCGGAAGAGTACATCATGAGTCTTATCTTAATGTTTTATGCATTAATATTTCTTGTAATTTCTTTTATTATTAATTTGTATGGTTGATCTTAATTAATGAAATTCTAATTATGATTTCTATTTTTTATTTTAGAAATAAATGGCAAATATCGAGAAGCTTAAGATTCCAGCTCTCGAAGTCACTTGAGAAAACTACATAGCATGGTCCATGAATGTCGAGCTTCATCTAGATGAAATGAATATAGTGGATACTATAAGAGAGGAAAATGAATCGCCTAGCCATGAGAAATCAAGAGCGATTATTTTCCTAAGGAAACATCTAGATGAAAATCTGATACATGATTATGCAAAAGTAAAAGATCCTGCAGAGCTATGGCAAGCTCTAAAGGAAAGGTTTGACAACCAAAGGGCAATAACTCTCCCACATGCTCTTGATGAGTGGGCAAATTTGAGATTTCTGGATTTTCAGTCGGTAGAAAAGTATAATTCTGCCATGTTAAGAATTGTGTCCCAATTAGAATATTGCGGTAAGCATGTGAGCGAAGAAGAGATGCTCAATAAGACTTACCTCACTTTTCATAAGGAACACTATGTTCTAGCAGAACAATACAGAAACTGCCCAAGGTTTTCTGAGCTGATTGTACCACTTAAAATAGCGGAGAAGAATAGTCAACTTCTCATCAAAAACCACAACGCTCGGCCTGCAGGAACCAAAGCAATCCCTGAAGTGAATGCTATGGTTGTGAAAAATTCGGAGAAAACGGATGTGAAAAATCCAGAAAGAGGAGGTCAAACTTATCGGGGTCGTGGTGGTCGATTCAATCGAGGTCGTGGAAAGTATTATAACCCGCATGGACGAAAGTCATTCAAATGGGTTTGCTCTGAACAGAATTCTAAAGGCAAGGAAACCAAAAGTAATGTCACTCAGAAGCGTGACGAAATCTGTTAATCGAAAGGACATTGGTCCCGTGTGTGTCAAACTCCTTTACATCTTTGCAAGTTGTACCAAGAATCTGTTAAAGGCAAAGAAAAGGAGGTGAACCTAATGGAACACCTTGAAGGTGATACCCATCTCGACCCTTCGTACTTTGGGAATGATAACGAAGTTACCGACCTTGCTGAAGACTAAAATGCTTGTAGTGAGACTACTGAATAGTCTCTAATTATGCCATGTATAATATTATGTTTTTCGGTTGTTTTGAAGAATAATGTTGTTTTACCAACAAACTAATGTATAATTAGTGTGTGTTTACTCTTTCATGAATGAAGTTTGTTTTTTTCCTTTATTGATGTTTTATTTTGATTACAGAAATGGACAAATGTACGAACAAATCAATATCCAAAGGAAACGTTAGAGAAATTTTTATACCGGATAGTGGAACAACGCACACTATTCTGAAACACAAAAGGTATTTCTCTAACTTAAAACCAACGAGAGTTATAGTTGATACAGTATCGGGTCCTGCAGACTTGATTGAAGGAACTGGTAAAGCTAACTTTACGTTGCCTAATGGAACAAAATTTTCTATAAGTAATGCCTTATTTTCTCCGAGTTCTAAACGGACTTTGTTGAGTTTTAATGATATATATCTTCAAGGATTTGATACTCAGTCAGCAACTGAGGATGGAAAGAAGTATATGTTCATAACTTCTGATAAATCAGGAGAAAGGCAAATTTTAGAGAAAATACCAAAGTTTCCTTCTGGTTTGCATCATACATACATAAATGCAATAGAATCGCATCTTGCAATCAAACGAAATCCAGAAGATTTCACATTATGGCATGATCGCCTTGGTCATCCAGGCACTTCTCTGATGCGAAAAATCATAGAAAACTCTCATGGACATCCACTGAAAATCCAAGAGATTTATCAGGTGAATAGAATGACATGTGTAGCATGTTCTCTTGGAAAATTAATTACCAGACCATCCCCGACTAAAATTGATAAAGAATCACCAAAGTTTCTTGAACGAATTCAAGGTGATATTTGTGGACCGATGCATCCACCATGTGGACCTTTCCACTATTTTATGGTATTAATTGACGCATCCAGCAGATGGTCACATGTTTGTCTATTATCGTCTCGAAACTTAGCGTTTGCAAGGTTTCTAACTCAAATTATCAAAGTGAGGGCTCAGTTTCCGGATTATCCCATTAAAATAGTTAGATTGGATAACGCTGGTGAATTTACATCTCAAGCATTTAATGACTATTGTACGGTAACGGGGATTGATGTTGAACATCCGGTAGCTCATGTTCATACACAAAATGGTTTGGCTGAATCATTAATTAAACGTTTGCAATTAATTGCAAGACCTTTGATCATGAGATCAAAACTCCCAACCTCTGTATGGGGACACGCTATTTTACATGCTGAGGCACTTATCCGAGTCAGACCAAGTGCAAATCATAAGTACTCCCCATTACAATTAGTGTTTGGTCATGAACCAAATATTTCTCATCTAAGGATTTTTGGTTGTGCTGTGTATGTGCCTATAGCACCACCACAACGTACAAAGATGGGACCGCAACGAAGGTTAGGGATATATGTTGGTGATGATTCTCCATCCATAATACGATATTTAGAGCCTCAAACTGGTGATGTTTTTACGACACGGTTTGCCGATTGTCATTTTGATGAAAAAGAATTCTCAGTTCTAGGGGGACAAAATAAACAAGTAAGAAAGGATATAGAGTGGAGTGTACCATCTTTGTTACATCTTGATCCTCCTACAAAACAGTCGGAACTGGAAGTCCAACGAATTATACATATGCAAAGTATAGCAAATCAGTTACCTGATGCTTTTGCAGATACTAAGACGGTAACTAAGTCACATATTCCAGCTGCAAATGTTCTTGCTCGGGTTGAAATTCCCCAAGAACAAGGAAGGGCAGATGATACACGCGAGTCTAAGACACGCCTGAAGCGTGGTAGACCTGTTGGTTCTAAAGATAAAAATCCTAGAAAACGTAGGGAATCTGAGAAGCTTGATGTTCCCGAAATATCATAACATATTTTGGAAGAAAGACATCAAGAAACGAATGATAATGTAGAGCATCATGTGCCTGAAGAAAATCATGAGATTTCTATAAATTACATTTATAATGGGAAGATTTGGAATCGAAGTAAAATGGATGTCATGGATGACGTTTTCTCATATCTTGTGTCGAAAGAAATAAATGAGAAAAACGAAGATCCCGAACCACAGTCGGTATATGAATGTTAAAAGAGGCATGATTGGGGAAAATGGAAAGGAGCCATCCAAGCCGAACTCGATTCATTGAATAAACGCAGTGTATTTGGACCGATTGTACTTACACCTGTAGATGTAAGACCAGTTGGTTACAAATGGGTTTTTGTTCGAAAACGAAATGAGAACCACAAGATTACGAGATACAAAGCTCGTCTTGTGGCTCAAGGTTTTTCTCAAAGACCTGGAATAGATTATGAGGAAACCTATTCTCCCGTTATGGATGCCATCACATTTAGATTCCTGATGAGTCTAGCAGCTGGTGAAAACCTAGAAATGCGTCTTATGGATGTTGTTACTGCTTATCTGTATGGATCATTAGATACCGATATTTATATGGGAATTCCCGATGGGTTTAAAATGCCATAAGCATTACAATCTAAACCTAAAGAGTTATGTGCAATAAAATTGCAGAGATCATTATATGGGTTAAAACAATCTAGATGAATGTGGTACAATCGTCTCAGTGAGCATTTAATGAAAGAAGGATATGCGAATAACCCAATATGCCCATGTGTCTTCATCAAGAAAACAACATCTGGATTTGTGATTATTGCGGTATATGTTGATGATCTAAACATAATTGGAACTCATGATGAAATACAAATAGCATCTAATTATTTGAAAGGAGAATTTGAGATGAAGGATCTCGGACAGACAAAGTATTGTCTTGGTTTACAAATTGAGCATTCTCAAAAGGGTATATTTGTACACCAAGCTACATATACCAAAAGAATGCTAAAACGATTCAACATGGACAAGACAACTCCGTTGAGTACTCCTATGGTCGTTAGATCACTACAAATTCAAAATGATCCATTTCGACCACCTGAAGAAAATGAAGAAATACTTGGTCCTGAAGTACCATATCTAAGTGCAATCGGAGCACTCATGTATCTTGCGAATTGTACTCGTCCTGACATCTCATTTGCTGTTAATCTTTTAGCAAGATTCAGCTCGTCTCCAACATGAAGACATTGGAATGGGATTAAACATATCTTCCGATATCTTCAAGGGACAATTGATTTAGGATTATTTTATCCTAAAAACTCGAAAGATCAAATGGTTGGTTTTGCAGATGCCGGATATTTATCAGATCCGCACAAAGCGAGATCACAAACAGGATACATTTTTACTATTGGAGGCACTGCAATATCCTGGCGTTCTCAGAAGCAAACACTTGTAGCTACTTCTTCGAATCACGCTGAAATTATTGCACTCCATGAAGCAAGTCGAGAATGTGTTTGGCTCAGGTCAATTTGTCAACACATCTGATCATGTAGCAGATTACACGTAAACATGGAGCCAACGATCTTATATGAAGATAATGCTGCATGTGTTGCCCAGACGAAGGAAGGATATATTAAAAGTGATAGAACCAAACATATCCCTCCAAAGTTATTCTCATACACCCAAGAGTTTGAGAAGAATAAAGAGATTGAAGTGAGATATGTTCGATCATGTGATAATACTGCAGATCTCTTCACAAAATCACTTCCTACCTCGATATTCAAGAAGCACGTCTATGACATTGGAATGCGCCATCAACGCGATATATATGCTTAATCATTCGAGGGGGAGCTTGCGTGGTTGTACTCTTTTTATCCTACTAGGGTTTTTCCTACTGGGTTTTCCTAGAAAGGTTTTTAACGAGGCAACCGAAAGACATGACGCAAGAGACATAGTGACATTGGTCTCCAAGGGGGAGTGTTGTGAAAGTCAAAAATGTACGCAGTATAAATTGTGTTCATACTTACAATTTTATCTTATCGCGTACGTTTTATTATCGTGTGGACCCCACTGTCACTATGCACGCACAGTAAATTCTATCTGTTTACCTTCTATATATACGAGTGTTCGCTTTCATTTTGTAACATCATCAGAAAACTTTCAATATCAATAACATTACTTAGTTCTTCTCTTCTTCTTCTTCTTCTTCTTCGAGTGTTTATATATATTCTGAGGGTATAAATCTTTCACTTATTCTTAAATTTTTCTCAGAGCAATTATCCATTTTTATTTTATAACACATGTCAATTTCTCAACTTATCTGCATTCCAACATCCAAACTTCTTAAATGCAAATCAACAGTTTTAAAAGGAACAACATCTAGATAATCTTTAAATTAACCAGACCATCGTACATACGTTAAATGATTTACACATTTTCTGAAATATCTTCCACTAAAGCTTCTACATCATCTTTTTCTATGCTTTCTGTTACTTGGTTGCTTTGTGGTGTCATCTCGATTACTCTGTCCCTAGCTTTCGTTGCCTAAACCCAAAACCAGAACAAGTTTCAAAACTCTAGCAATAACAATGAACAAGAAGAGAAAGAGGATATACATAATGGTATACCTCTTGTTCCCAATTTGTGAAGAAAGTGACAAGAGCAAGAATAATCACTTGTAGACTAGAGCCTATGAATATACCGATCCAAAGTCCTTTCCCTCTCAGTTTCACAACGAAACACAAGATCGAACCCACCGGGATCCCGGCCATATAAAACGATCCTATGTTTGCATAAGCTCCTATATGTTGCCATCCTGTTCCTCTAGCAACCCCTGAAGGAACAAGAATCTAGCTTTCTTAGAACAAATAAATCTAGCTTTCTTGTACGTCAAGTAACAACTGCAAGTTGTTCTCTACATTTAATGTAAAGAGTCTTTCGATTTGATGTGAACTGCTTACCTGAGAGTACGGCGAGAAAGCTATCAGCAACAATGGAAAGGCAGAGAATTGGTGTCATTTGAGTCCCATAGTGAACCACTTCACTCTCGTTGCTGAATATATTAGACCAATTTCTTCGGAAGCTGTAGAGAGTTAAGCTTACTATGGTTGCATCAATAGCGGCGAGGGACAAGGCAGAAATTGCCGCGGCTCGAGCTGCCTTTGGTTTTCCTGCCCCTAGCTCGTTTGAGACATGTGTGCTATTGCAAGACAAAACAATGGTTCAGAGAAATTTCCAAGGAAGAAAAGAAAAAGAGATTCTTATGAATAGTTTATAAAACCTGGCGGCTGCTCCTATTGCATTCACCAGAACATAATGCAGAGACAACGTTGCTAGGCTGTTGAAAGAATAAACTCGGAAAGATCAAAAGCTTGTATGAAAAATAGGGTTTTATGAAGAGAGTGATAAATGTATGCACAATACCAAATGGATAGCACCGATGTTTCGAGCTTTGAGTTTGGTAAGAGTCCAGACATTAGTATAGCAAGCTCAAACGACCACCATTCCAGGCTTTACTTACACCCAAAACAGAAGAAAAAAAAAGATGAAAAAGAAAGTTAACGTTTCAAACAAAATTTGAAGATAAAGTTGGAGGATCTCATGCAATAAGTTTGAGGTCGCTGGTTCCGTGCCTCAAAAACTAAAACTACATGATGTGGTTTCTGGCCTGAGAAAATTAGGAGCTTTGACCTAGAACCTCTTCGTAATTAAAAAACCAAAAAACAAAAGTTGGAGGAATTTTGTTACCAAATCATCATGGCAGAGGGAAAAGCGAGAGCAATGAACTGCTTTATGCACGAGTAGATTTCTTGCGCCCGAAGATTTTTGGTTTCGCGGTACAAAGTAGAATTTCTCATGAAAAGCCAAAGCAAACTTACGTTGAGCCAATACGATAAACCAATGGACAAAGCGGCGCCAGCGATTCCGAATCTTATCTTATAGACAAGAAACCAACAAAAGGGAATATGAAACAAGAGAGCACCAAGAGAGCTCAAGAAGAGAGGAAAAACTAATCCTTGTGACTGGAAATACCGAGTCATACATTGGAGAAGAGAGAATCCGAATAAAGCCGGTATAAGCCAGATCGAATATCGACAAGCTAAATGAGAGATGAGAGGATTTTGATGGAAAAGTTGCAATAGTTTGTCCATGAAAACCCACAAAAGAGAAACTGGAAAACAGAACAAGACAAGACAAAGCATTGAGCTGTAAGTGTATGCACTGATTTTCCTAAATTGCTCTGCTCCAAAAGCTTGACCACACAGTGTCTCTAACGCACCTGCCAATCCAGACTAACCATCCGAAGTCAGAGAAAGATAGTGAAGAAGAAGAAGAAGAAGAAGAAGATCTTACAAGGAGGCTGAAGCCAGTGACATTGGTAAGACAAGTGGCGATTGCGACGCTGGAAAGAGAGAGCTCGTCCAAGTGACCAGCCATGACCATGGCGATAACTTGAAGGAGGTACTGAGAAATAGCCACAGCCACCATTGGAGCAGCCATGTAGCTAACCTTCTTGATCATCTTTGTGGACAAATAACTCATCTGCTCTGTAGATTTCTCATTTCTATGATCTTCTCCTTCTTCTTCCTTTTCTTTTGGCACCGACGAGAAACCATTTTCCATCGTTTCGAGCAAAGTTTTTTTTTTCACACAAGCGTTACAAACAAGAAGTCACTAAAATTGGATTTAAAGACTTCAAAGAAATAAAACAAGGGAAATTTCTCCACATGTAACTAGGATATCGACAAGTTGCATATAAACTCTGCAACTTTCAAGTAATGGAAAAACTGACTTTTAATTTTCAAAATTAATAAGCTTACACTATGGTATCCGAAAAAAGTTTAAAACATAACTAGGAGGGAGATCATGCCAGATATAGAATGTACAACCATATTCTTTTTTTTTTTTTTTTTTTTTGCTAAAAAGTACAACCATGTCAAATTCAGCGTCCGCGTCATGGTGGATATGTGCCAAGAATGCATGTAGAGGAATAGGGCACCCTAATAAGCCTTTTTGTGGCCGATTAATTAATATTTTTTGATAATTAATAAATAAATAACATAAAATTAGGAAAAATCAAAATCTTTACCACCAAATGTAGATTACTCTTACACCACGAGGCACTATATTACAAAGACTTATTTACCAAAATTGAGGACCAAATTTATATATTATTTGTTTATGACCGCAAACCTAAACTTGAGTTAGTTAGGTACAAAGCCGCCTCTCCATGTAAGTTCAAGTCTCACGTTTCATGCAATAGGACCACAATCGTCCGCTCTAACTCGCGTTGGCCCGATCCTAAGATTTATGAGATCTAAACAATAAAACAAAAATTTCAATTAGAATTTTTTTATATTAACCTCATGATACTTAAATAGATCTTTGTATTATAAATTATACATATTAAATAAGATAGTAATCGTTGTTTTCCTCTGAAGTTTTAAATTGCTTGTCAAAATTCAGAAAAAATACAAAAATCTTTTAAATAAAGGTGAAATATTATAAATCTTTAAAGATTTGGGTATGCAAACTCTAATTCTAATCAATTTCAAAAGACTTTTATACATATATTAGAATATTCTAATGAAAAAGGTACTTGATTTTTATCTTCTTTATTTATATTTAAAAGATCTCATTGATAAATACAAATAATTAAGCTTTTATATTTTAAAGAATATTTGTTTGACATATGGCAAAATCTCATTGGAAATTTTTTTAACACGTGCGAATACCTAATCGAATAATTAACACATATCACGATCATGTTAATTACGAAATTTGACGCATTAAACTTTATATAACAAGATATTAAGTTAATAGTTATAGACTAATTAAGTAAGTACTAGGTTCAATTTTGTTGGTAGGTTATGCATACAATACATACTGTATTTATCAAAGTTCCAATGTGATATAAATATAATAATCCGCTGATATCATGTGTTACTAGTAAATGTGATGTACATATACGATATCAAGGCGATAAACCATAATTTACAAGAGAAATTAGGTGGAATAATATGTTTTGACATGTAAATTAATAAAATAACATGTGTAATTGGAAAATTAGGTAACTAACAAAGAGAAAATTAAATTTGACTAATTTACCAAACATAAATTCAATAATGTTGTCACATTTCATCACACTTAATGCTAATATTGTCAAATTTCAGCACACTTAATGTTAATTAATTTATAATAAATAAAGAAATAATAATTTCATCTATTAATAAATTTAAAATTGACATATAAAAAACATTTCGTTGAATTTTGTTTTTCTACATTATACGAGTACTCAAAATAGCCATAATTTTTTACCTTCCAGAAGAATTAATTATTATTTGAATAGATAAATTATATAGTGAATTATATCACAAATTAGAAACTACTAAAATAAATAGTGGGGGAAATTGCTAAAAATGACCCAAAAAAAAAATTAATGTAAATGTAGACCCCTTAGGTGATGTTTGGCAAAACTAACCCAAAGGGATAGTGAAATGACCAAAACAACTTTAATGACCAAACAAAAATTCGCTAGCATAATTACTGTTTTATCCCTTGCGAAGTCTACAATGTTATAGAGAAGTCTACTTTGTGGACTTGAGTTAGAAGTCTACATAGTCGACGGCAAACGAAGTCTACTCTATGATATCTTTCAAAATTTAAATTTATAAATTAACAAAAAATATTTTGATTAAATTTGTTTATGAATGACCAAACTATAAACAAATGTGAAGTTCCAAAAAAAAAAATTCA
The DNA here is from genome assembly GCA_900128785.1 of Arabis alpina. Lineage (NCBI taxonomy): Eukaryota > Viridiplantae > Streptophyta > Magnoliopsida > Brassicales > Brassicaceae > Arabis > Arabis alpina. Next base: position 5,529,636 of record LT669792.1, read on the forward strand.
TAAAATTGAAAGAAAGAAACCAATAAAGAGAAATTAGAAAATGTAATTGTAAATGGAAGAAAGTATACTAAAGAAGTACATGAGTTACCAAGTATTACTCTATAACCTATTTGTTTAGATATTGATATAATGTCATATCTTGGTAGCTATTATAAGTTGTATGAGTTTATTGTTGTAATAGTTTATGAGTTTATGGTTATAGTGGTTTAGTATTATGGATTCGTATTATATATATGATTTAGGGTTTAGGGTAAACAACAATTTATAAATTATAGAGTAGTGTTCGATTTTTAAAGTTGAGTTAACTATAAGATGATGTTAAATTTGAGTTATGTATGTTATTTTGCGCATGTTTCCGAGTTACGTGTTTCAAATATGGTTAATGGTTTGACATTACAAGTAAAAAACATGTTTTGACATTTAGGGTTAGATTTAGGGTTTCTAATTTGTATAGTAAAAATGTAAAATCCGCGTCAAAATATTAAATTGTGAATATATTGAATGTTTTAGTGTTTGATACAAGTTATTATTTAGGTTTTTGAATAATGTATTGAGATTAATCGATTTTGGTTTTCATAATGTAGACTTTGAAAGAAGTTTACAACGGTTTGTAGACTTCATGTCAAGTTTACATAACGTTTAGGGTTTCGTAGACTTTAAAGGAAGTCTGCTAAACTGAAATTTTAACCTAACCGAATATTTTTTGCTCCATATATAAACGAAATTTATTGCAGTAACCCTAATTTTGTTAAAAACACATCGACTCTCTCTCTCTCTCTCTTTCTCTGACGGCACTCCACCTCTCTCCACTCCATCCACCTTCCCTCATCTCTATGATCTTTATCTCGCCGCCGCTTCCATAAAGGTTAGCCACCGACATCTCTTTTCTCTTCTTCTCTTAGTCCATAGTTTGTATCTTGTCTAATCTCTCTATTTCGTCAGCAGTTTGAACCACTCACAGCCTCCACAGATCTCGTCCATCTACGTCGACTAGCAGCCTATTCTAAAGCAAGGTCGAATACGCAGATCCAAGGTCTTCTACAGTACATACTAAGGTATTTCTTCGTTCCGTTTGTGTCTCAAATATGTGTTCCTTGAAGAAATTATGATCCTTTTTCGTTTTTGCTATGTTCCTATTTGACATTACAACATCTCAACCATTGTGTCATTTGCAGAGACATGAGGTACCTCATCAGACAATACCATCACTGAGGCTGCATTTTCCTCAAGCGAGATAAACCCAACTTGGTTTCTAGAGTCTCATGTTCTTCTCTCCAGCATCAAGGTTAGTGTGACACACTGTTTCTTCCGTTTTCTTTGATTATGTTTGGTTTATAGTTTCTAATTTGTGATATAGTTCACTATATAATTTATCTATTCAAACAATAATTAATTATTCCGAAAATTAAAAAGACTATGGCTATTGTGATATAGTTCACTGTATAATTTATCTATCTAAACAATAATTAATTATTCCGAAAATTAAAAGACTATGGCTATTGTGATATAGTTCACTATATAATTTATCTATCTAAAAAATAATCAATTAGTTTAGATAGTAAAAAGTTATTGTTGTTTTGAGAAAATGTAAAAAACATAATTTGTTTTTATATATATGCCAACTTCAAATTTATTTATAAAAAAAATTAAATGTGATAATTAATACAAAGAAAATCCACGTTAAATTTACATTAAATGTGATGATTTTGATTGAATGTATAAAAGGATAAAATCATTTAATTTTATTTCTCTTTGTTATTTACTAAATTTTCACATTACAATGCTACTTTATTAATTTAGATGTTCAAACCTATTATTTCACTAATTCACCCAATTTACAATAGGATAACTATCAAATAATTGTAACAGATATTGCAATAGCAATTTTTAATTTTTGTGTTCTTTCCTTTTTAAATAAACCAATTACATTTGTAGTTAATTAGTTCTTAACCAATATAAAAGTGTTTTTGTATTTAGAAATCTAGGTTATTCTCTCGAGATCATGGCTCCCAAATCAAGCGACGGCAATACGACTGAAGAAGAAAACACCGTTCTCGAGACGACGGAATCCATGGATGGATCTACTGAGAATGATGATTCTCCGACTCTGAGAAAACGCAAGGCCGACATGTCTCTCGATTCTTGCTCAAGCGAAGACAATAAAGAAGAGAAGGAGACGGAGAAAGAAGTAGACAGCTGCGAGAGCGACCAAGCTTGGGGGTTTGATAGCTTCGATGATACAGATTATGACCCAGATACCGACGATGAGGACGATGATTTTGAATGGAATCGATATTTGCGACATGTTTACAGTACTAGGGGTTTCAATGTGGATCGAGAAATGGTTCCAAAACGGTTATTTCAAGGAGTCCGTCCGTTCAATCTCAATGATGCTACGTTTCGTCTGAAAAACATGACGGGACGTGAGTACATGGACAGTATGGTGAAGCTCGCACTTGATAGATTCAACAAAGAAAACAAAACCAATGTGACATGTGACCATGTGGTTAGAGTCATGGTGAGACAGAGCATTGGAGTCAAATCTTACATAACTTTCAGGGCTAGAGAGTTTCCTCTAGGAGATCTCATTGAGTATCAAGCTAAGACTCAGTGGAAGGTCTGGCAGAGAAATGCTCATGCCATCTTTTGCAGACCAACTCCTCCCATCAAACGACCGATTCCCGAGAAATACTTTCAAAAGGTTACAAACTCTCTCTTTCTCTTGGTCAATCGGTCTAGACCAAGAAATTGATTAATTTGCATTTTCATCAATTGTGTGCTACTAGCTAGATGCTATAAGGTCTTTATCTTTATGCATATGAACCAAAATAAACAGACTAGTAATATGTAATTGAAGATATATTTGAATCTACCTTACCCACCTATGTGCAGTTTGATTATTTTCTGTTTATTTATAATGATGTAATTTTGCCAATAAGGTAACCATGAAATGTGTTTTTTCTTTTCTTTTCTAATTGCAGATAAGCGCTGCTGAGCTACAATGGGGAGATCCCAATGAGGTCTATCTATGAGAATTGAAGTTATGTTTATCTGGTTTGCAGTGAATGAGCTTGGGTAATGTAAAAGTCTTAAGACCTTTAATGTATTTGTTAGCTTTATCTTATTGTATAGTTTATTTTGATTAGAAAGAACTTTCAAAAAGTAAAAAAGTATTTTCTACTTGAAACTATTATTCTCATTATACGTAAAAACATGTTTCTTCTATCTTTTGCGGTTCGTAAACGTGAAGTCATTCACCATTACCACTCTCAAAACACAAGAGTGTTAGCTGATTGGAGTGAGTTTCTTGTGGGCCCAATATTAAAAACGACAGCGTTTGTTATTGGGACAGAATAAAGCTGTCTCGAAGTCGGCAGTAGTAACCAACCACATCACCATTCCAAAAAGCCTATCAAAACACATAATTAAAAGAAAAACAAATATAGTATAATAAAAATCTGTGGCGACCAAAAGAAGTGAGAGAGAATGGTATCAGTTTTCCCCCAAAGCTTCTCTCCACTTGCAGCTACTTCTACAAGGTACTGCTTTTTATACATCTTGCACTAGCTTCGATCAATGTATAACATAATTCAGTTAAGTTTGGGATCATATTTTCAGAATCAGGTCCTGGAATATTAATGAAACTGTAGAGATTCTAAGATTTACTCTCATCTCATATTTCTCTTCTTCTTGTATGAATCAGAAGATGCTCCCTGATTAGGATAGACAAGAGATCTATCACAATCAGATGTTGTTGTTCTTCTAGAGGGTTTCTGAATAAGCCTGAGTTAAAATGTTCCTTAGAGAGTCAGGCTCTAAGAAAGCGTGTTGTCTCAGGGTTTGCAGCCATTTTGCTTCTCTCTCAGGCAGACCAGGTATGCTTGAGCCGACATTGCGATTAGCTTGTCTGATTGGAGCCATATCTAAGGAATGTTCTGAATGTCTTTGTAATCTGGTAGGGTATTGCATTGGATTTGGATGTATCGTCTGGTCATCAGAACATTTGCCAACTAGGGAGTGCTGTTCTGGAAGAAAACAAGCTGACTCTTCCACTTGAAAATGTATCTGATGGTATGATGATGATGACCAGAGGCATGACTGCTAAGAACTTTGACCCTGTTAGGTACTCTGGAAGATGGTTTGAAGTAGCTTCTCTTAAGCGTGGTTTTGCTGGTCAAGGCCAAGAAGACTGCCATTGTACTCAGGTAAACTAACTGTTTATGGTGAACTCAACTTCACTAATAAGAAACAATCTTGAGTGCATTCAGAGAATAAGAAACTTGGTTCACGCGTTTGCAGGGCGTGTACTCGTTTGATATGAAGGAAGCAGCTATACGTGTAGATACGTTTTGTGTTCATGGAAGTCCTGATGGGTATATAACAGGAATCAGAGGAAAGGTACAATGTGTTGGAGCAGAAGACTTGGAGAAAAGCGAAACTGACTTAGAAAAGCGAGAGATGATTAAAGAGAAATGTTTCCTTAGATTTCCCACAATTCCTTTCATTCCCAAGTTGCCTTATGATGTCATAGCTACCGACTACGACAACTACGCTCTTGTTTCCGGGGCCAAAGACAAGGGATTCGTTCAGGTATTGGTAGTATATAATGAAGTTGTTTTTGTAGGGATTAGAGAATTTTTCGTGACCTTAGTAGATCGTTGGGTCAAAGCCGCGTCCAAACATTGTGATGATTTTGTATTTTAACTCATGGTTTTGAATATATGTATCATACTCGTTATTGATGTGTTTGATATGTCAGGTGTATTCAAGGACGCCGAATCCAGGTCCTGAGTTCATAGCTAAGTACAAGAACTATTTGGCGCAATTTGGCTATGACCCGGAAAAAATAAAAGATACTCCACAGGACTGTGAAGTGATGTCTGATGGTCAGTTAGCTGCTATGATGTCTATGCCAGGTATGGAGCAAACGTTGACAAATCAGTTTCCAGATCTTGGATTAAGAAAATCAGTCCAATTTGATCCTTTCACAAGTGTGTTTGAAACCTTGAAGAAACTTGTCCAGCTCTATTTCAAGTAAGACCAGCATCTTTGGTTCATGTTTTTGAGTGTATATAATACATCTTCCAGAGTCAGATAGTCTTTATGGTAATAATCTCTGATTGTAATATCTTTGAGTTTTGTATCAAATAACCACAAGCGAGGCAAAACACTGATCCTTTCTTGAATTTGTACAATGCATAAAACTCAGAGTTTGGGACTTAGTCGGTGAAAACAAAGATTGGGCCACAATTGTAGATACCCAACTCTAGTTTTGGTTTGAAATAAAACAATACGTGAAAGCTACATTTGGTTTGAATAAAACTGAACTAAAACTAAAAGAAAAGCTAAAATCTAATAATATTTTCATATCTAATTATATAAAAAAGAGTTTGTCAAAATTGTAACTCACGGAATCGTGACATGTGTCTATTATCGATCGAGATGATGACACGTGTTAAAATACTTTATTTAAAATCAAGCAATTAGAACAATACAAATCTTATTATGTTAAACCAATAAAATAAAGACACATTAACATTTTTCTTATTGTTTCATTAAAATATTTCTAAAAGCAAAAACCAATTCTTATGTAAGTCGTTAAAAAAAAAGCAAAATATAATACCATTATGTTAAACAAAATACATCACAAAAATGAAACTTTATATATAAAAACAAAATAAATGTTAAACCATAAATTATTTTAAAAGGAAAATAAACATATGTTAAACCTTATAAATGTTAAACAATAAATTATTTAAAAAAGAAAAGTAAACATACATTCAACGTTTAAAAAATGTTATTACTTCAGAAAAGGCAAATCCAAAAACTATATAATAACACACACCTCCCACAATTTAACGTACATCCCAAATCCTTAATTTTCTTTGCAAATCATGCATGAATACCACCATCCCACAAATCAGTCAAAATTATTGAATTTTCGAAATCGTGTTTACTGTCGATCTATTGCATAAATTCTTCGAAAGTGGGAGACTAGAAATTATTTTCAGAATATTTTGTTAGTGTATGTAATTGTATTTTGTGAAATTCATGTTGTAATGTAAAGATTCAAGTTTAAATTTTCGTAATTGGATCTTTATTTAAAAATTATCAAATATGTAAGGAAATTCATTTAAAGAATTACTTTTTTAAAAATAATTGATGTTTATCTATAAAATAGATTCTATTGCAAAGTATATGAGATTTCAATATGATTTTAAAACCTTATCATTCATTTAGATGAATTATTTCTATAATTGTTTGAAGATTTAAACTCACGGTTAACAAAACGTAATTTATTATTATATTTACGGGGTTTTAATTTAAAATATAACTATACATGTATAACTACACAAATAATCAATTTTAATATCTAATACCCACGTATTATGCGGGTCCTAATTTAGTTGTATTATAAAACTTTAATTCACAAGTGTGTTCGAAACCTTGAAGAAACTTGTCCAGCTTTATGTCAAGTAAGACCAGCTTCTTTAGTTTGAGTTTTTGAGTGTATATAATACATTTTCCAGAGTGAAATATAGTCTTTATGATAATAACCTGTGATTGTAATATATTTGAGTTCATATCAAATAACTACAAGCAATGCAAACATTGTTCTTTTTGGGACTTTAGTCGTTCAAAACCAATAATGGGCCAACTCTCCAAATAGTTATTGGGCCGAAATTTTAAATACCCAACTCTAGTTACAATTATCTCACTCGTTTTGGTGATTTGAAGTCCCTCATCGGTAATTTATGATTCGCTTGCTCTAACACAGCGGGTATAAATACAATCCTTCACCATTGTTACAAATCATACCTTTCTCGGCCTTTTGGCTAAGATCAAGTGTAGTATCTGTTCTTATCAGTTTAATATCTGATATGTGGTCCATCGGATCACACGATATTAACTCAATTTTTCATGGGGGAGAGTCTGCCAAGTCAGCTTGCTGATTGGGCTCTCAAGTGTCGCTTACGTCTTGCACTATTGCGTAGGCCAGGCACACCTCACCAGTTTTGAGTTTAAATTTTTCCTACACACAGCCAAAAGTGGTATTGAATCATATTGTAGTATATCCATCAAAGCTTGAATATTGCTTTTGTTTGTTCAATTATTTCATACTATATATTTTTCAAACCGTTTAAAAAGTTGCAAAATTTAGAATCATAATTTTTTTACAAAAGTTATTGTGATTTTTATCTTCCACATCGATTTATTGGTTAAAATGATTATGTTTTTCAGGATTTACTATTTTGGTGAAGTAAGGTTTACTCTTAGTTCTTAGTTGGACAAAATAACACAAATTGTTTTAATTGCATTATAGAATGATTGAAAGATATGAAAGCATTTTTTAAAATTGCTATAAAGTCTAAATTTTTCCAATCAGACTTTAGTGTTTTAACAATCATAAAAGTCCTAAAATCATTCACTAATTTGATGTCGAAAGTCTTTGTTACCAGTGTTACTTTTTTAGACACATACTATTTTTAGTTGCATTAAAAACAAATTATGTTACTTACGTTTAGAGAGAAAATTTAAAATATTAATTTTTTTAGTATGTATATTATCATTTAATAAATATACTATATATATTTTTCAAACCGTTTAAAAAGTTGCAAAATTTAGAATCATAATTTTTTGTGAGTATTAAAGAAAAACCAAAACAATGACAATCTACATTGTAACTTGTTGAAATTAATTAATATTAATTAGCTATTAAATTGTTATAATTAATTATTAAACTTAAAGAAATTAATGAATAAATTAAAAATGTTAAATGCCAAAAGAGTAGATGACACATGACAACTTGTCAAAGCTTTAACTTAGTGGAACCTTAAAATATTATATGAGATATCCATCAAAGCTTGAATATTGCTTTTGTTTGTTCAACCATTTGATACAGCTCTTGTTCTCTTCAAGAAGACTTTAAGAGTCATGAAAATAATGTTTGGAAGCTTAAACTCTTTGGTTGCAGCTTCAGCAAAGTAAATGAACTCATCGTAGATGACACATGCTATCTCATTACCTTGTTGCAGCAACAACTGACCCAAACAATTCTTGAAGCTCACCTGACACTCTTTGTTGAGCTTAAGCAGAAACAGTATTGGCCTAAGATTCTCGAAATCAGACTCTGGTAAGCTTTCTAGAATGGTGACAAACTGAAAATCAATTAAGTAATGTGAAGGGCTTAAGTAGTTGAACTTGGTCTTGAGCAACTGTAATTCAATCTATGAGATTTATTGAAAGAAATATTTTTCTAATATCAATATCAGATTCTCAGTCTTGTGGACATTGTTTCATCCGTATGTGAATATCGATGAGGCGGTAACAAAATAACAAAAGAAAAAAGTTGCTTTTGTCTTCTTGGTCCTCTCTGGCTTTATTTCAAAAGATGTTCCAAATCCACAACTTGTTTTTTTCTTTCTGATCCAGCATATTCTATCTTGAGCAAACTGCCAAAGGAGATACTTGTATTTGATTTGAATTGCTTTTATTTGGATAAAAAAAAACTCATGTAATTATGAAATTTAGCAACAGTTTATTTTTTGTGACATCACCTGATCTAAGCAATTCAAAACTCTAATAATACATGAAGTTTAACTTCTTCACTCTTTTTTTAAGTACTTGACGAGCTCATCCAATGTGTTGTGTGAGGAGCCTCCAATTCTCACAGAGGCTTTGACCTTCTCTTTTAAACTGTCTTTATGATAATAACCTCTGAATGTAATATCTTTGAGTATTGTATCAAACAACCACAAGCGAGGCAAAACATTGTTCCTTTCTTGAATTTGTACAATGCTGATAAAACCCAGAGTTTGGGACTTAGTCGGTCAAAAATCATTAATGGGCCAACTCTCCAAATATATATTGGGCCGAAACTGTAAATACCCAACTCTGGTTACTTGATTATATCACTTGTTTTGGTGTTTTGAAGTCCCACATCGATAATTTACAATTCGTTTGCTCTTGCAATACGCGTATAAAAACAATCATTCACCTCCAAAATAATTCAATTGTAGTATCAAATATATTAATTTAGTGACTGACATGTGGGCTTAGACCCACACGATACTAAGACCTTGAATGATTGGTCAATACGCCATGGATAAGACTAACTAGTACGACATTTTGGTACACCGAATTTTGTACAAGAGTAGGAGAAAAGTGTACTATGATATGCAATTGTGTGGACTTATGTTTTGAATGGTGAAAAGTGGATGGTATGCAACAAAATAGACTAAAAAAATCTAATAATTTTATTAATTAATGCTAATTATTTTTAAAAATTACAAATCAAAATCTATTAATGTGATCCTCCCATTACCATTTTGCGATATCATCTCGAAGGTTTGCCATATATTGTCTATTTTCTCTCTCAACTTCTTCTTGTTCATTTGAGATATTTTGCTTGTTTTCTGTATGCATATCCGAAAAAATTTTGAAAAAATTTGGGTCTCAAAATATTCCACGTCAAATTTTCACTGAATTTTTCGTTGAATTTGCTAACAATATATGATTTTCTTGGGGCCCCAAGATCTTTGAACATGTAAATATTTTGAGCTAATGCATCATCATACAATCCAAGCAGTGTTTTTCCTTCCTTGGTATTATATCTCCGATCGGGTTTTTTCTACGAATATTTTTAAATTTGGAATTTTAAGATTTATGATTTAAAACTTCTGATTGCTAACCATCTAAAAACTTCTAATACTTCGTATTAAAAAAAAAAGTAAATAGATAATCAAACTAAAAAGAAATAAATTATTATACGAATAATTTAAATTAGAAAATTTACCCGTCTACGAATTGGAGGATCCATATTAGTATTGCTATTTCCACCCCTTGATGACATACATATAATTATACAAAATATAATTTAAATAGATTATCAAACTGAAAAGAAATAAATTATTATAAACCAATTAGATGAACATATTCAAATAATCTTAAAAAGTTTAACATAACTTGAAGATTAACAACATGATTTAAGAAAGCAAATAACATAACTTTAAAAAGTAGTAAATCAATTAATTAATAAGCAGAAAAAAGAAAAGAAGAGATGGTTACCTCGGAACTCTTAAAAAGATTTATTGATTTGATCCCACTTAGGCAATTATAATGAGCAAAACCTACATTTAAGATTTTATATAATTAATAAATGAGATGATTAATAACCACAAAATTTTGGAAGCAGTGTGATGTGTAAAAATAAAACCACGGAGTAGTGAACGAACCAAAAGAGCATAGATGAGCTTTGAGGAGGAAGAAGTGTGTGTTATTTATATACAAATAATTTTTTTAATAAAAAAATACTCCCTCCGTCCCATTTTAGATGATCTTTTAGGAGAGAAAATTTGTCTCATATTAGTTGATTTTTTCAATTTTCTATGCAAAATTTATTGTGTTTCTGTTGTTTTTGTCTATTTAAATTATGCATATTATTTTTTCATTGGTTGAATCATTTTGGAATTGATGTTTTACATTGAAAAGATGAACAATTAAATGGTTTCTTAATTTGTGTGTAAAAACTTTAAAGATCATCTAAAATAGGACGGAGGGAGTATTAACCAATAGAAAAAAGTACTCAGACCACCAAAGAAACACACTTTGATACGTTTTGGTCTGCTTCATTTATGTAGCAAACATGAAAATCAGAATAGAAGCACAATTTTCGTCTGCAGTTATTGTTTATGCGGACTGAATTTTAATATTTTTTTGTCTGCAGCGGACTGAACAAAACGTTGAATAGTAAAATAATTGCAGACTAGTCTGATTTTCCTCCGATCCGGAGCGTATTGACCAACCATTCAAGGCCTAATTCAATCTTTAAGGGTAAACCCATTAGGATAGCTTGTTATCTTGGTTTTTGTGACGCACGTGAACCATTTTTTTAGGAAAATGGAGGGGCTGTCGATCGACACACTTGTGGTCTGTCGATCGACAGGGCTCTTAGGGGCTGTCGATCGACACACTTATGGTCTGTCGATCGACAGGTGCTCAAATTGGCTGGTTTTCTGGTTCGATTTAAGTCGTTCAATTGGACCGGACCGGTTTGGGGAAACCTTAGGGCTTCGTATTTAAGAGTTTTTGGCCGCATTTGAGCGAACCAAAGTCCCAAAAACGCAGCAGACAGAGTTTGAGAGGAGTTCTTTGTTTCCTGTGAGTTTTGGGAATTAGGGTTTCGTTTCTTGAGAGATTTGGAGTAGTTTCTTGTGGAGATTGTCGTGGATTCGCTTCTAGCCTCATTATCCAGCAGATTCTATCCGAAAAATCTAAGGTGAGTGCGTGACCATGGCTTCTGGGCCGGTGGATTCGTTAGGGTTGTTTGGTGGTAGGTTAAAATTGTTGTTTTGATCTTGTTTGTGTTGAATCTGTCTGTGGATTGCGTGTGGATTGTTTGGATTGTGTTTATTCGTGCAGGTTTCGTGTTAACGCAGAGGAGGAATCGATCCGAGAGGATAATGATCGATTTCCCATGAATCTGCGAGGACCTGTCGATCGACAGCACTTGGGTGTGTCGATCGACAGGGTTACACGAGAGCTGTCGATCGACACCTAGAGGTTGTGTCGATCGACAGGTGATCGAGGAGCTGTCGATCGACACCTAGTGGTTGTGTCGATCGACAGGGTCCTGTGGAGCTGTCGATCGACAGGCACCGTGGGTGTGTCGATCGACAGGTGTGAGCAGGGGTGTCGATCGACACCTAGTGGTAGTGTCGATCGACAGGTCGCCTGTTGGGCTGTGGTTGAGCCGTGTTGTTGTGTTTGTGTGATTGTTTGATGCGTGTTTGCCTAAGCGGATCCATCACGTCTGAGTGCGCAGTCGTAGATGGGAGGACCGTCTCACTGGGTATTTGTGATAATACTCACGCATCTCTTTTTTCCATGTGATGAAGGTAAAGGCAAATTGTGATCGTGAAATCATGGCAACGAAGAGGGAGATGATCTAGGGTCTCGGTTTCGTGCTGTGTGTTGTTGTTATTTCCTTTCTGTTTTAGAACCTGGTTAGGTTGCTGGTTTGTGGAATTGAAATTTGTGTTGAACTGGTTTAGTTATTTTTATGGAATGAATTGTTTGGTTATTGTTGTGTTATCCGTTGGTTGCTTGTTTTGTTACTTGGTTGTTGAGGATAGCATTTATAAGAATGCTAATCCGAGACCAAGGGTTTATTGTTTAAAAAAAAACAGGTCGGGTCGTTTCAGTTTGGTATCAGAGCCCTTACGGTTTTAGGACGGGCTAGAACTGCTATGATTGAATTTGGAAAAAAATTGCAATTCTGTGAGTTTGGGGGTTCTAGATCATCTTCCTTCGAGCCTTCAAAGAGATTCCACGGTAAGTGTTGATTGTTGTGTTTGAGCCTTTCTAGTTCTTAGCTGGTCTGCGGGTGAGTGCAGTGCGATGGCTAGAGGAGCTAGAGGGCGTGGTCGTGGGGGCCGAGGTTGGGGTCGTGGACTCGTTGAGGAGCCAGTCGTGAGTGAGGCTCAGAGTTCCGCGCATGGGCCTGCGGCAGGTCAGCAGCCGGTTCATGATGGTCAGACCGCCAGTGTGACTGCCAGTGTGGGGGCCAGTGTGGGTCCTGTGGGAGCTGGTTTGGGTCCCTTAGAGGCTGGTGGTGCTGGTGATGTTGGCGCAGCTGGGGGTGCGGTCGCGGACGTAGGGTTAGCCCAGGCTGGAGGTGATCAGCTGACTGATCTGCTGAGACAGTTGTTGGAGCGGTTACCGGGTGCGGTGCCAGTGCAGGCTCCAGTGTTGCCACGAGTGGCAGAGGTGCAGTCGAGGGCTGCGGTTGCTGATGAGGTTCCGTCGTATATTCGTATGATGGAGCAGATGCAGAGGATCGGTACAGGTTCTTTTGCGGGAAGTGTGAAGCCTGAGGAGGCTGATGAGTGGCGGATGAGGGTGGAGCGGAACTTTCGCTGGATTAGGTGTCCCGAGGGATACAAGGTTGACTTGGCGGTCCATTATTTGGACGGTGATGCACACCTCTGGTGGAGGATTGTGGCGGCTAGGTGGGCCGGGACTGCGATGTCGTGGTCGGATTTTGTGACGGAGTTCAACTCCAAGTTCTTTCCTCAGGAGGCGTTAGATCGTTTGGAGGCGAGGTTCTTGGACTTGACTCAGGGCACGAGGTCTGTGCGTGAGTATGATGTGGAGTTTAACAGACTCCTGGGTTATGCTGGTAGGAGCTTGGAGGATGAGCAGGCTCAGGTTCGGAGGTTTTTGCGAGGACTTCGACCGGTAGTGTTCTAAAACGCGCTAGGCGCTTGCTAGGCGGCGAATGAGGGCCTAGCGCCTAACTGTATACGCGGGAGTATATGCGGGGCCTAGGCGGATAGTTATATATTAGATATATATATATATCTATAAACATGAATATATGTTATATTTAGAAATAAAAGAGTTTAAATATAGTCTCAAATATAAAATTAAATAAAAATTTAAATAAAAAACATATAATTTTTAATATACATATAATCTCAAAATATAATTTCAAAAACCAAAATCATAAAAAATATATATTATATATATATATTGATAAATATATAATTTCTAAACTTATGTTTTAAATGAATTTAACTAATAAGTTTAATATTGCTTTTGAAATTTTTTTAGTATACAATATGATAAAAAAATATCTGATTTTTTATTTTCTATGTGGCCGCCTAGGCATCCGTGTAGGCCGCATAAACGTCCGTCTAGACCGCGTAAACGTCCGCCTAAACCGCATAAACATCTGTATTTTTAATAAGCGCACAAATCACCGTATAATATAAAATCGTGGCGCCCGGCATCCGCGTAGCGTCCAGGCGCCGCCTAGGCACCCGCCTAGACCGCGTTTTAGAACACTGGACTCGGTGCAGAGGCATCAGGTTCGTGAGTAGAGTGGAGCTGGTAGATGTGGCTGCGCAGATCGAGGAGGATCCGAGCGAGCATGCTGCGATTGTAGTTCCAGCTGTTCAGCCTCGGAGGCCTCAGCAGCAGCATGTGCAGCAGGCAGGTCCTGGCAAAGGCGGCAAGCCTGCGCAAGGATAGAAGAGAAAGTGGGAAGGCGCTTCGGGATCGGGCCAGAGTGGTCGAGGCTGTTTCAGTTGTGGGAGTCTAGACCACAAGAGGGCAAGTTGCCCGAAGCAGAGTCAGGTTCGAGCGGCTCGGACTTGCTATCAGTGTGGAGAGTCGGGGCACATCAGACCAAACTGTCCGAAGTTGCAGCAGTTGGCGGTGGCAGTGGTCCAGCCAGTAGCTCAGTATGGGGCGGTGCAGCCTTTGGACCAGATCGCGGCGATGGAGCGTCCGCCGGCTATTGCAGCGCCGGGAGAGCCGAGCTCTAGACCGATCACAGGTAACTTTCTAATTCAGACTTGGTTATTTCAGTAGTGTAAAATTCTTGGTGCTTGTTTTAGATTGTTTGCCTGTGATAGAAAGTTAGGTTGCTTAGCACTTGGGAATTGTGTAGGGACCTTGTTTGTGGGTGGGTGTGAATCCCACGAGTTGTTTGATTCCGGAGCATCGAATTGCTTTATTACTCCGGATCATGCTGAGAGAAGTGGTATCCAGAGTAGCACTGGTGAGCGGACTGGACCGGTTATGGTTGCTGGAGGAGAATTTCTAGCTACTCATGGCCGGGCGAAGGAGGTGGATATTCTGGTAGCGGGAGAGTTGATGCCAGCTGACTTAGTGATTAGTCCGGTGGAACTGTACGATGTTATCCTTGGTATGGATTGGTTGAATCGGTACAAAGTCCATCTGGATTGTCACCGGGGTCGAGTGGTATTTGAAAGTGAAGGTGGTAGGTTGGTTTACCAAGGAGTGAAACCGACTTCAGGTAGTCTTGTGATCTCTCTTGTCCAGGCTGAGGCGATGATTGAGAGGGGCTGCGAGGCTTACTTGGCCACGATTGTAAGTCCGGAGGCTGTGGGTGGGGTTGCTGTGTGGGATATTCGGGTCGCTCGGGATTTCGAGGATATCTTTCAGTCATTGCAGGGATTACCGCCGTCTCGGTCGGATCCTTTCACGATTGAGTTAGAACCCGGAACGACGCCGTTGTCTAAGGCACCCTATCGAATGGCTCCAGCAGAGTTAGCGGAATTGAAGAAGCAGTTGGAGGATTTGCTGGAGAAGTGGTTTATTCGACCAAGTACTTCACCGTGGGGAGCACCGGTGTTGTTTGTGAAGAAGAAAGATGGTAGTTTCCGGTTGTGCATCGATTATCGAGGTCTTAACCGAGTCACTGTGAAGAACAAGTATCCTCTTCCGAGAATTGATGAGTTGTTAGATTAGTTGAGAGGGGCTACTTGGTTCTCTAAGATTGACTTGGCATCCGGTTACCACCAGATTCCGATAGACGAAGCAGATGTTCGGAAGACGGCTTTCAGGACTCGGTATGGGCATTTTGAGTTTGTAGTAATGCCATTCGGGTTAACGAATGCACCTGCGGCATTTATGAGGTAGATGAACGGAGTTTTCCAGGAGTATCTGGATGAGTTCGTGATTATCTTCATCGATGATATTTTGGTGTATTCGAAGAGTCTGGAGGAACATGAGGTTCATTTGAGGAGAGTTCTAGAGAAGTTGAGGGAATAGAAGCTGTTTGCGAAGTTGAGTAAGTGCAGTTTCTGGCAGAGAGAGATGGGATTTTTGGGTCACATCGTTTCTGCAGAAGGAGTATCTGTGGATCCGGCGAAGATTCAGTCTATCCGAGATTGGCCTAGACCGAGGAATGCAACGGAGATCCGGAGTTTTCTTGGGTTGGCAGGCTATTATCGGAGATTCGTCAAAGGTTTTGCGAGTATGGCTCAGTCCATGACGAAGCTGACAGGGAAAGATGTTCCTTTTGTGTGGTCGGCGGATTGTGAGTTGAGTTTCGTGAAACTGAAGACGATGTTGACTAGTACACCAGTATTGGCGTTGCCTGAACCGGGTGAGCCTTATGTGGTGTACACAGATGCTTCGGGAGTTGGTTTGGGTTGTGTACTGATGCAGCAGGGTAAGGTGATTGCATATGCTTCGAGGCAGTTGAGGAAGCACGAGGGCAATTATCCTGTTCATGACTTAGAGTTGGCTGCAATGATCTTCGCGTTGAAAATCTGGAGGTCTTACTTGTATGGTGGCAGAGTTCAGGTGTTCACTGATCATCATAATCTGAAGTACATTTTTACTCAGCATAATTTAAATGTACGACAGAGGCGATGGTCGGAGTTGTTGGCTGATTACGACCTGGACATTGTCTACCATCCTGGTAAGGCTAATACTGTAGCGGATGCTCTTAGTCGAAGGAGGTATGATTCATCTCAGGAGCGGGATGTGGAGGCTCTTGTGAGTGAGTTGAGTACTTTGAGGTTGTGTGTTACTTCAGAGGAACCGTTGGGTTTAACGGCGGCGGATCAAACGGACCTATTGAGCAGGATCCGAGTAGCTCAGGAAAAGGATCAAGTGTTGTTAGATCTCTCCAAGGCTACCGGTTCCGAATATCAGGTTTCTGCTAACGGGACTATCTTAGTGCATGGTCGAGTCTATGTTCCTAAGGATGAGGACCTGAGGCAGGAAATTCTGAGAGAAGCTCATGCGAGTAGGTTTTCGATTCATCCGGGAGCGACTAAGATGTATCGGGATTTGAAACGGTACTATCATTGGGTTTGGATGAAGAGAGATGTGGCAGATTGGGTTGCAGCTTGCAATGTGTGTCAGTTGGTGAAGGCTGAGCACCAAGTTCCTAGTGGCTTATTGCAGAGTCTACCCATTCCAGAGTGGAAGTGGGACATGATCACTATGGATTTCGTAGTAGGGTTGCCGGTTTCTCGGACCAATGATGCGATTTGGGTGATTGTGGACCGATTGACTAAGTCCGCACATTTTCTGGTCATTAAGAAGACAGATGGAGCTGAGGTCTTGGCTAAGAAGTATGTGAAGGAGATTGTGAGGTTGCATGGAGTGCCAGCAAGTATTGTGTCGGATAGAGATCCGAGGTTTGCTTCAGTGTTCTGGAAAGCGTTTCAAGCTGAGATGGGCACTAAGGTGCACATGAGTACAGCTAATCATCCGTAGATGGATGGGCAGTCCGAAAGGACGATTCAGACACTGGAAGATCTGTTGAGGATGTGCGTGCTAGATTAGGTTGTTCATTGGGCGGATCAGTTGAGTTTGGTGGAGTTCGCATATAACAACAGTTTTCAAAAAGAAATAAATAGATAATCAAACTAAAAAGAAATAAATTATTATACGAATAATTTAAATTAGAAAATTCAACACTGGAAGATCTGTTAAAACTTCTGATTGCTAACCATCTAAAAACTTCTAATACTTCGTATTAAAAAAAAAAGTAAATAGATAATCAAACTAAAAAGAAATAAATTATTATACGAATAATTTAAATTAGAAAATTTACCCGTCTACGAATTGGAGGATCCATATTAGTATTGCTATTTCCACCCCTTGATGACATACATATAATTATACAAAATATAATTTAAATAGATTATCAAACTGAAAAGAAATAAATTATTATAAACCAATTAGATGAACATATTCAAATAATCTTAAAAAGTTTAACATAACTTGAAGATTAACAACATGATTTAAGAAAGCAAATAACATAACTTTAAAAAGTAGTAAATCAATTAATTAATAAGCAGAAAAAAGAAAAGAAGAGATGGTTACCTCGGAACTCTTAAAAAGATTTATTGATTTGATCCCACTTAGGCAATTATAATGAGCAAAACCTACATTTAAGATTTTATATAATTAATAAATGAGATGATTAATAACCACAAAATTTTGGAAGGAGTGTGATGTGTAAAAATAAAACCACGGAGTAGTGAACGAACCAAAAGAGCATAGATGAGCTTTGAGGAGGAAGAAGTGTGTGTTATTTATATACAAATAATTTTTTTAATAAAAAAATACTCCCTCCGTCCCATTTTAGATGATCTTCTAGGAGAGAAAATTTGTCTCATATTAGTTGATTTTTTCAATTTTCTATGCAAAATTTATTGTGTTTCTGTTGTTTTTGTCTATTTAAATTATGCATATTATTTTTTCATTGGTTGAATCATTTTGGAATTGATGTTTTACATTGAAAAGATGAACAATTAAATGGTTTCTTAATTTGTGTGTAAAAACTTTAAAGATCATCTAAAATAGGACGGAGGGAGTATTAACCAATAGAAAAAAGTACTCGGACCACCAAAGAAACACACTTTGATAAGTTTTGGTCTGCTTCATTTATGTAGCAAACATGAAAATCAGAATAGAAGCACAATTTTCGTCTGCAGTTATTGTTTATGCGGACTGAATTTTAATATTTTTTTGTCTGCAGCGGACTGAACAAAACGTTGAATAGTAAAATAATTGCAGACTAGTCTGATTTTCCTCCGATCCGGAGCGTATTGACCAACCATTCAAGGCCTAATTCAATCTTTAAGGGTAAACCCATTAGGATAGCTTGTTATCTTGGTTTTTGTGACGCCCGTGAACCATTTTTTTAGGAAAATGGAGGGGCTGTCGATCGACACACTTGTGGTCTGTCGATCGACAGGGCTCTTAGGGGCTGTCGATCGACACACTTATGGTCTGTCGATCGACAGGTGCTCGAATTGGCTGGTTTTCTGGTTCGATTTAAGTCGTTCAATTGGACCGGGCCGGTTTGGGGAAACCTTGGGGCTTCGTATTTTAGGGTTTTTGGCCGCATTTGAGCGAACCAAAGTCCCAAAAACGCAGCAGACAGAGTTTGAGAGGAGTTCTTTGTTTCCTGTGAGTTTTGGGAATTAGGGTTTCGTTTCTTGAGAGATTTGGAGTAGTTTCTTGTGGAGATTGTCGTGGATTCGTTTCTAGCCTCATTATCCAGCAGATTCTATCCGAAAAATCTAAGGTGAGTGCGTGACCATGGCTTCTGGGCCGGTGGATTCGTTAGGGTTGTTTGATGGTAGGTTAAAATTGTTGTTTTGATCTTGTTTGTGTTGAATTTGTCTGTGGATTGCGTGTGGATTGTTTGGATTGTGTTTATTCGTGCAGGTTTCGTGTTAACGCAGAGGAGGAATCGATCCGAGAGGATAATGATCGATTTCCCATGAATCTACGACGACCTGTCGATCGACAGCACTTGGGTGTGTCGATCGACAGGGTCACACGAGAGTTGTCGATCGACATCTAGAGGTTGTGTCGATCGACAGGTGATCGAGGAGCTGTCGATCGACACCTAGTGGTTGTGTCGATCGACATGGTCCTGTGGAGCTGTCGATCGACAGGAACCGTGGGTGTGTCGATCGACAGGTGTGAGCAGGGGTGTCGATCGACACCTAGTGGTAGTGTCGATCGACAGGTCGCCTGTTGGGCTGTGGTTGAGCCGTGTTGTTGTGTTTGTGTGATTGTTTGATGCGTGTTTGCCTGAGCGGATCCATCGCGTCTGAGTGCGCAGCGTAGATGGGAGGACCGTCTCACTGGGTATTTGTGATAATACTCACGCATCTCTTTTTTCCATGTGATGAAGGTAAAGGCAAATTGTGATCGTGGAATCATGGCAACGAAGAGGGAGATGATCTAGGGTCTCGGTTTCGTGCTGTGTGTTGTTGTTATTTCCTTTCTGTTTTAGAACCTGGTTAGGTTGCTGGTTTGTGGAATTGGAATTTGTGTTGAACTGGTTTAGTTATTTTTATGGAATGAATTGTTTGGTTATTGTTGTGTTATCCGCTAGTTGCTTGTTTTGTTGCTTGGTTGTTGAGGATAGCATTTATGGGAATGCTAATCCGAGACCAAGGGTTTATTGTTTAAAAAAAAAATGGTCGGGTCGTTTCAGTTTTCACGAGTCGTCCATGTGTGGCCCTATTGCATGGGCTTGGCTCAACCCATCATATTATCCAATTATTGTTTTTTTTATGAAAATACTAGTGGTTGGCCCGCGCTACGCTCGGGGTTGCCACTCATGTATTACATTATTTTTTTATTTCTTTTGTTTGTTTTCAAAAGAAGTTTTTTGTTTTAAAATTTTTAAGAGTATGTTAGGCCATTAGTTGTCAGATAAATTCGATAGTTTGAAAGTAAATTTTCTTTAATTAAATCATAATGTAATAATCCTTGCACTATTTGGCAAATTGGCGGAGATACGAATGTCATACAATTTACCCTATGTCGGGTTGGTGTTTACCATTGCTTGTCTTTGTTTTCTTGAACTCTATTTATTATTATCGTAAGTATTGAAACAAATTTTGTTATCCTCTCGTCGTGTTTAGTTTAAGGGCTTCTTTGTAGTTTTTTACATACTTTTTGAAACTTTGCTTTCACTAAACATACTTTTGGATGATGGTGTACTTTTCAGATTTTTTTTCTTTTTTTGTAGTTTTTTGGACGAAAACGCCCCTAACAATAAAAGGAGATAAACATGTGACATGTATGTTCAGTTAGTGTTTCAAAATCTGGATCGTTGATTGAAAACATAAGAGTTAGAGATAAATGGCTGAGATTAAAACATTAAAAAGTGGATTCATTGGAAACTATAAAAAAATCACGCTTTTGTTCCTTTTTTTTTGTCCCTTATGTTTTTCTAGTTTTTTTTCCTTTTTCTTCTATGTTTTTTGAAAGCTTGTGCTTCGATTTTCTACGAAAGTTATAGATTTGTTTTTGTTAGTCTCATGAAATCAATTTAATTAAAAAAAAACCTAAATCAATCAATTTTCTGGTATTAAAAACGTTAATATGTTCATCATATGAGATTCTCTAGAAATTGGATAGAGAGAGAGATTTGGAGGAATATATTGAGATCAATGGTGATGGTGGTGGGATGTTTCACGGCGGAGGAAAAGGAAGGAGTGGAGGTAGATCTGGCCATTTTGATGCCATGACCATAAGATTGCTTATGAGTTGTGAATGACCGACAATTCTTGTTAAGTGGATCATGTATTGATGGTCACGGATGGGTGGTCACGTATAAATGGTCACGTATGAACGGTCATGGATGGATGGTCACATATGGGTGGTGGTATATTGAGTTTGGTTTTTGTTTCAAGACGTGGTCTTCCCCTCTATGATTTTTTTTAGTGTTTCTATCCGTAATTTTCATGTAGTGTATCCATTTTTTTTCTTGGTTTTGATTTTCATGTAGTGGATCCACACTAACTAATCTATGATCATAATCAAATTGTCCATAATACTTTGTCCACACTAATTTATCCACAGTTTTATGGTGGTGTTTAAAATTGAATTGGAGTCCAAAAATTTTGGTCTGGTCTTGTCTCCTTTTAAGGTTAGAACTTCTCCAAATTTCATATTCTTTAAATAAAAAGCTATGAATCAGATACCCAACAGAAAATTGGTTCAATAACCCACCAAATCCATACGATTCTCAAATTCTTCATAATCATCCAAAAAACTTTAGATTTAATGGTGGTTTTCCCTTAATCTTTTTAGAAAATCTACTTTTTGGTTTCAGCTCCAATTCAGACTTTTTGAGACAAACCCATGGACAAAAAAAAAGCAACGAATAATGATGTGAATTTGAAAAGCATCATTTATAAGAGAATTTATCTTCTTCCTATGATGCATCATCTCTTTAATAGTTGGTTTCAGTGGAGAGATAAACATATAAAAAGTGTTTTATCAAAATAATAATAATAATAATAATAATAATAATAATAAATAGATGTTGACGGATATTAATGTTAGTTTGTATTTTAGCTTTAGTTAGAGGTCTTAGGGTAAAACGGACAATAATCACAGATAAAGTATAGCATGGGACTAAAGTACCTCTTTGTGAAATATGTTTGCCAAAAAGTACCTTTACTTGTAAATTTCTCTTTTTTATTTGTCTTCAAGCACTCCTTTTGTAAGGACCGTCGCAAGAATGTTTGAATGGCATTCACGTCTCAATCAAAGAAGAACTTTGTTCCCGACGTTGCGTTTAAGTAGACCAAACCTGCGGAGAAAATGGTGTTAGATGGTGGAGGTGTGGACCGTGTGGTAAATATGGCCGGAGAGTGAAACTATTATACAAATGTTATGGAGTGTTGTATTAGCAAATCTGAGTATTGGAAAAAGCGAATCAAGTAAAACCTGCCTCTGAAATCCAAGTAAATGAGGTTTTCTATGCGACCATGGAATATGAATAGTGAGGTAAACGTATGTAACAAAGCGAAACTATGATATGAATGTTATGGATTATTACAGATTGTAGCAGAAGTTAATGATAATCATCTACAGTAGTGACAAAATCAAGGGTATGGGAGTAGTCACCTCCAAAGAATTTTTGATTGATAGCGGTAGCTAACATGACAAAGGTCCTTGCTTCGTTGGTGGTAAATCTATGGTGCAGAGTTTTGGCATGCCCATCAAACGCAGTTACACGCACTTTCTCCAAACTGTAAAATAACAAAAGGTAACATGTGAAGTTGCACAACTGTAATTATGAAATCCAAAGTATGAATATTAGGAAGAAACAAGTGAAATGTCGGATTCACGTGGAGATCAAGAACGTGAACTAAAAATATCGACACAAATTGAAAAAATTGTAAGGAGAAGACAAACTAACAATAATTGGAAAATTGTAGAAAATGTGATACATGTGGTGGATCTAATTAGGTATATTCTTTCTCTAACTCTTTATTGTTTGCAGCTTTTGCGACGCAACAACGCTCTTATCCAAAAGATTAGTTGCCCACATAACAGAGACATTACACAATACTAATGTTTTTGTAAAGACTCAAATGGAATCTTGGTGTTCATAAAAATCCATGATATTCAATCGGTAGAGTATATGGAGAACGAAAATGCTTAAGACATAGTACTATAGTGTAGACCACTCCGTCATAAGATTACCAAATTATTGGCTTTTTAATAACGAATTGATTACCAAAGCATTGGCTTCACAGGACTACTTAAGCCAATGCCATGTTGGAATGGTTGTTCATTTTATGTATGCCAATGTTATTTTCTTTTGGAAATTTAAAGTATAAGTGAATTAAAAGTCGTTAAATATAAGTGAATGTCACTACAAATTTGTAGAAATTGTATTCAGGTGTATAACACGTGTGAGGTAAATTAGGTGAGAAAGACGTAGGTTCACTGATTTGGAAGAAGTTATACTTTTCAAAGCGGAGTTGGACCATCATCATTTCCAACGTTTGTGTAGCTTTGTTGTGGTAGGCTTTTGTCAAACAAACTTCACCAATGATGTCTGAAATTGTGAATTTTGAGACGTTACATGGGGTAATTTGAAACAGTGGGAGATACACATAATATGGTAGGAGGTACATACCGGGGAGGTCTGCGTTGGTGTTAGCGAGTGTGAGCAGCTGTTCCTTTGAACGAAACCTGAATAACTCTATTGGTATTGTGCGGAAGGACTCATCGAGCACCACCAAAGTCGTGGTTGGTGTGAAGCGGTTGTTGCTTCTTGTGACCTCAAAACCGGCATTAGCACAGACTGAGCCTTCGTGCAACAGTGTTTGAAACCTGGTAAGCGCTTGTACAGGGATGGAGCCTTGCATCGTGATGGGCCGAGAGAAAAAGGGAGAGACGTAAGTGTGAGAATATCATATTTTGGTCAGATAGTGAGGGCCTGAGAGGTTTGTTTCAGTAGGTTACCTTCTCGTCGATAAGGAGTAGATCAACGCTCATTAGCTCTCCACCTTTCTTAATGTTGCATGCTTCCCAAAACCGGAGAATCCTAGCGAGAACATGTTCCCCTGACCGACCAGACCTGAGCCTGGAGAATGAAACAAATGAGTCGGCCATGTTTGGTAAGGGATGAGGAGAAATTATGTAGAGAGGAAGAGACGAATGAGAAGAGAGCTTACAATGTGCAAATATATAGAGGTGTGGGTGAATGAGGTAGCTTTAATTGACGGGTGGAGTAGTGGGTTTGCAGTAAATTGGCTGTAATAATGAGGTGGTAAGTGGCGGTCATCGGTTACGGTGAGGAAAAGGGTTAGGCGGTGGGGTCTGTGGCAGTTTTGAAACCGTTCTGAAACGATGAAGGAGGAAGGACAAACCTAGAAGCATGGGCCTTCATGTTATGGGCTGAAAATATTATTGTTTAGATGGGCTACGAATGTTATTAGTAGTGTTATGAATTTGTGGTGTGGTTGTTAAGTGATAGGAGAGGAAGGTGGTCGGTTTTGTGTAGTAATTAAATTTGCTGTGTTAAAATTCTGGTATGGTTTAAAGTGATTAGTAAGTGGATCATATGTGGCAGCTGATGTGGCTTCACCATAAGAGAGAAAAGTTTTTTTTATATATATAGATGATGTAGCTTCACCATAAGAGAGAAAAACTTTTTTTATATATATAGATTATCCAATTCTGGTTTAATTCATTGTTTTAGAAGTTGTAAAAAAAATAAAAAAATTGGATAGTGAAAAGGCTTCAAACACACATATGTATGGGCTTACAGAGGCCCATATTCGTCGTTTCTGAATAATCGAAACGGCACACATTTCTCATCTACCAAAGAAAAACGTTAAGCAAGTCAAAATCCCATCGTCATCATAATCAAAAACAACGAAAACGGCGAAATCGACGAACGGAAAAACGATGGTGGCGATATCGATGTACAGAGGCAACCTCCACAAAGTTCCCGACGTTCCTCGCCGGTGGAGAATGCCTGAGCATAATCTCTCTTTCAAAGAATTCAAATCTCTCCTTCATCGCCGTAAACGAGCTCTTTCTCGTATCTCTCTTACTTCGAACCCTAACGTCAAGACCGAGCTGGTTACAAATCAGGAGGACGCGATTTTATCTGAACGGCTCCGTTCGTCTGGGAAGCAGAAGCTTGTTGAGTTGAAGAGTGAAGAGATTTGTGTGAATCGGGTTAGGGAAGATGAGAATGGTAGATGTGATGGTTTCGAAGGAGCTGGAGGAGAAGGATCGGACGGTGGAGATCGTTCTGGGAGAGTGATGGAAATCGATAATGCGCCTCACGAGGATGCCGCGAACGAGAAGGTCGAGGTATGCTTGAGTTACTTCGATATTGACCTCTATGAGATATTCCGATGGAGTTTGAGTACAAATTAGCTGATTTAGAAACTCGAATCACCATAGTAGATATGTGATTGGGAAAGCTTGGTCAATTTTGGTGAATTCATCAATTTAGTGTCTGATTTGTTGAATTGTAGAAGAACCATTGTATAAGCAGGATTATACTTTGATGCATGCCTTTGAGTAGTTTAAGTTACATTGATGCAGAGCAAGTCTATAGATGAAACAATTAGCTGCAATAGAGTTACCAA
Source organism: Arabis alpina (assembly GCA_900128785.1). Taxonomy (NCBI): domain Eukaryota; kingdom Viridiplantae; phylum Streptophyta; class Magnoliopsida; order Brassicales; family Brassicaceae; genus Arabis; species Arabis alpina. The sequence continues at coordinate 5,554,847 of LT669792.1, forward strand.
TTTGGCTTCCAAGATGGTGTAAATTGTAGAGTGGTTGTTTCGTTTTCCTATCTTAGATAACGCCGATCAACGGAGTCCTTATCGTCTAACGTTATTGGTTTTTCAACAGGAAAAGGAAACAGTTATGGAAGTACCAAGCGAAATAGAGATAAAACAGAAAGAAGTGGAAGAGAGATTACAAGTGTTGAATGCAAAAAAACACAATCTAGTCCAAGTGCTTAAGCAGGTCAGTCCACTGCCTGTATCTTCTCTCTATTATGTTGTTTCTGAATCATAATGGTCAAACTAACGGATACGCAGATTTTAAATGCTGAGGAAGAATTGAAAAGGCGTAGTATCGTGCAACAACAAGGAGCAACAGCTACTCGTCCTTCCCTTCCACTCCATGTGGATGTCTCTAATGACTCAGGAGGGAATGCTGGTGCTCATATGGAAGGCGGAGAAAACGATGATGCAGCGAATCATAATAATGCTCAATCTCGTACTGTGCTTCGACTTTGTGGTGCTTCTTCGTCTTCTGAATCTCCTCTCAGACGAGCAGCCGCCTTTTCGCAACACCATATGGTAAATGTTTGAAAGTTCCTCCATCTTATAAACAATAGAAATGAACTAGATAACACCATACATAGAATCCTTGGATCCAAAATTATAGTGGTTCATATTCTGGTTCTAGGGGCCTATTCCATTCATATATATAATTGAAATGTTGTTGCTGTTTGCAGGTTCTGCATCCTTCTCGAGGGAGCCCACGTGTTGGCCCCTCTCAACCCGTGAATCCGAGTTCTGCTTCAGGAACAAACTACATTGCTTCATCTCCTTCACCAGTTGGTTCTGGTGGCACTTCTGTTTTTAGGGAATCACGGCTACAGAGTCCATGGAATTAGCAACCTCTCCTCTATCTCCTTCCATTATATGCACTAACTTCATCTTCTTTTTTTTCATTTTTGTAGCTGTGCAAAGAAAACTACTGTGAGATGTGAGAACATGTTGATACCGATTGATGTATAAATATGATTTTCAGAGTCATCCATGTCTTGTTAGTACTTTCTATCGGTTATGATTAGGTGTCTAAAGCATAGTATGAGCAGCAAAAAAAGAAATGGTTCTTCAAAGACTGTCTTTAGCTTTCTGTTCTGACATTTGGAAGAAAGAAATGGACTCAAGTTTCATGCTTTTATGTTTCTATGGCTTGCTTTTGGTCATATGATTCCTTATATGCATCTAAGCCAACAAGTCAGCTGAGAAAGGTCACAGGATCATTTTCTTGCTTCCCTTCAATCTATCACAGTCAACATCGTATTACTATCCCTCCCGTTGATGGCATCCCTGATGGTATCCGCTACGGTTGTTACCAGAAGCTTTTCGACCGGAAACCACTGGTCTTATGAACTGCGATGTCAATTCTATAAGAACTTGTAAAGAAGTGTAAGATAAATTCTTCGATTTTATCCAAAGCTATTATCTTAAAAAGGTTCTCTTGACCTGTCAAATGTTCCCTGAGCCAGACAAGAGTAGACCACTAGAAGATCGGTGGAATGAGTGGTTGGGTATTTCGAACCATGATCAGTAGTGTTTTGTTTTGCATTTGCATTGGGAAGCCAAGTCGTTTTGGAGAAAGAGCAATTTGAAGAACTTTTGTATAGGAATGGAGTTAACAGGGTTACCATTTTTAGTAGTTGTAAAGCCACCAAGAATGTATCCACAATTCAACAAGCGTTACCAAAAGGATTCGAATTTATACACACCTGGGAATAACTCGTATTTTTTAATTGAATAATCCAAGAATAAACTTGAGATGATAGTATTATATATATAGATGTCGAGTTTAGTTTCAATTATACGACAAATACAGCAAATTTACAACAATCTTATATTTTATAAAACTTGGGAATAAAGTAACTAGGAAAAATAAAATAAAACTTACTCAGACTCGGTGCGTTGCAAGATGAAGCAGTGTGCGAAAGAATTGAGGAGGATACATCGGCGGCTGCTCTGCTAATGCCTTAAGGTTTCCAATCCCAAACCAAAACAAGATAAAACAAGAAATGTTGAGATAGTGTAGAAATGTTGTCTCATGAGAGTTTCAACTACATAAATCTAAATACTCTTAAGAAAACATGATCCAAAAATCTATCACAAAATTTTACTCTTTCACTATCCCAAAAACACAAAACCCAAACTCTAAAATTTCTTTTCAAATAAACTTTTATGATAAGAAACCAAACCAAACCAAACAAACGAGTTTGGTGGTATCAATTTAGTTGATATACTACCTAAACCAAATAGAAGCTAAACCAATCGCAGGAATAATAATATATGAGTGCAAAAGTCACCTGTTGGATTAATACAGTGGAAGGAGTCATTCCCGGAACTGTGTTCACCTCTATAACCAGCACCTGCACAACTTCTTTGTAAGAACCCAGAAATTGATCTTGGATTAAAAGATGAAAGTACACAGTAGTAGAATGAAAAGTAATTATCTGGCTCGTGTAGCACCTCTCCTGTTTCAACGTGCACGAAAGCGTCTATTCGTGAAAATCCCTCTAACCCAAGAGTTTCTGCAATCAGCTCAATGCCATGTTTGCATTTTTCCAAAGCTTCCTTGCTGAAATTACACAACTCATCAGCTTCTATATACAGATAATTTTCTCTCTCTGTGTGCTTTTTCCATTCATTAGACCGAATGAACAAAGCTACCAAAATCGAAACCAGAAAACAACGATAGAAATCTGAGTTCAGTTTAGCTAGCTTTGGAGAGATGCAAAACTGAACCCACAAAAACAAAGTGAGACACTTGAGATCTTTAACAAACGTCAATACCTGCAAAACCAAGTCCGCGCCAAACTAAAATGGGTTTCAAATTGTTTAAAAGTTTCTTACACCAAAAACCAAAACCCGGATTGGTAACTGTGACATGGTGCATAACTATTTTCAAGTACTTCTATTAGCTTAAATTGCCCCCTTCTCTTTTCATACACAGTAAAAATGCTCTCTTCCGTCTGTATATCTTGTCTTTATCTTCGATATGTTATAATAAATACCACAAAACAAGCTTTATACAAAAGTAGAGTTTGGTAACAAACCTCATGATTGTTGGTGGAGGTGGAGTAAGGTTTATGCCAGTGCCACCTAATAAACATACACCATTGACTAATATTCTCATACAAATGTAAAGACGACATGAAGTGGCAAAGAAAGACGAGTGGGGGTACCTTGGAATTTCTCCTCGAGTGACAATATATCGCCACTTTCCTTGACAGTTAGACTGGGACTCAGTGAATGCATTGACCCACGCTTTCCGATTACACCCACGGTTATCTCCACCCATCGCTTACTACCTTTCCAAGAGAGCTGCTGTTTGGCTTTGGATGAAACTATGATTTCATCGGTCTCAACAAATGGTTCAAAAATCAATAGCTTGGGGGTATGATTTGGCATCTCAATCATTCCATGAGTCTACACACAAGTGGAGATAGGGATTTGCATAATCCAGCTTTACCATTGAAGGCCTTAAGGTTGGAGTAATAGAATGAATTTCTTTTTACCTTAGAAAATGAGTTTGGAGGAATCCTTGGTAGACCATCCTTTAAAGCTTGTACATATACAGCAAGGTCTTCACAGGAGCTGTAGGAAAGCCCAAAGGTTTTACAAAATAAGATTAAAAACTAGTGGTCATGATGAATTTTGAATACGAGTTACCATAATCTTGCAACACCAGTGGAACATCCATCCCTTGCTGGTTTAACACAGAGTGTCGGACACTGAAACTTGGTTATCAATTCATCCCAAATCTTTGGAATGGTCTCATGCATTATATCTTCTGTTCTCTTCACATCTTTCTTAATGGTATGAACTCCAAACTCTAAAAGCTGGTTATTATGAGAAACAAAAAGAAATGTAATTTGTACACTAAACCGAATACTACTGACGTTTTTCAACATATTGGAATGACGAGTATATTGACTTGTAACCGTACATGACTAAGAGCCTGAGATGTCATAACCTTGTCCATGCAAGTCCTTGAAGCTACTACGCCTGGACCTTTATTTAAGAACGGAAGAGGAAAATAAAACAATCAGGGGAACATATTTCATGAGGATAATGGAAGAGAACCCGAATGCTGTATCATAAGTAGCAACGAACCTGTGTGAGCAACTCCTTCATCCTCCAATAATTCCTGCAGCGTACCATCTTCCCCAATTCCTCCATGCACTGCCAGTTAGCATTTGAACAAATCAAATCACAAAAACACGACTAAGGGTGAGTTGCATACAGAATGGAAGAACTCTCTTAACTAAGTATCAAGATTGCAAACAACATTACGTCAACAAAACAATTATCAGCATCCCCAACTTTTGTCTTTTTCTAGCCATTTGGTTACTGGGCTTTTTGATTTAATCTGTTGATAGCTTTTTTCATAATATTATACTTGCTTATGTTAATACAATATAGGAAACATTGCAGCCTCTCAGTTATAAGACTGACCTGCAATGAAGACGGTTGCTTGATCTTCCTTGGCAAGCTTGATCCACTCTTTCAATGAGAATTTCATGGGTAGTTCGTCTGTTATATCAAACCCTGCAAACCAGCTTTGATCCTTCAAACCATCCATAAGATCCTCCATCACTTGCTTCTGCAGCAGAGATGTAAATAGTGCCCGGTCGGGCTCAATTGCTTCCAAGCACTCTGCAAGAATTTCCTCAGCAGTGTGCCTTAGCACAACAGAGTAGCTGAGAAGAAAGAAAATCATTGGTGATGTGGAATGATATAGCTTTAAACTGAGGAAAGTCAAAATAGTTTCATGCATGCATGTGAAATGCCAAAATGTATTGTTCCACCCAATCTAAGCTTAGCCTTGTTGGACATCAATGTGGTACTGTATTCGAGGTCAACTTTTGTATCTATCTGTAGACTACTATAAATCTTATTTATAGTTGGAGTCCGAGAATATACTTACGGTAATGACCAGACTTCTCTATTGTCCAAATCAGATTTTGTTTTGTCTAGAAATGCACCTGATGAGTTGCTAAGCAAGCAGGGAGTTACCTTGAGCTGCAAACAACAAGATCGACAAAGTCAGGGAAATGATACTGCACCTGCCGGTTAGCTTATTGATTATAGATTAACGACAATGCCAACTGGAATTGATGATTTCATAAGATGTATGATTACACCTCAAATGACATACATCGTCAAATCTTTGCAAATTCATCCAGACATTTGTTCCACTCATGACGGAGACCTGCCGCTCTGATGTGTCTCCGCCAAATATGACAAACACTTTTTGGACGTCTCCGGAGGATTCCAGAGTTGTTGAACTTCGGAGTAATTGACTAGACCCATGATTATACCCAGTAAGATGGGGAAACCTTGAGCTAGCACGGTGGACGATTGTTCGCAAAATGTTTGAATGAGAAAACCCAACCTGAATGTAAGAATTAGTGATCTACATATAATCCAGTCATGTATATATAAACTTCTAACCTGGGTGCTCGAATGACTAGGCATGCATGAAAGAAAATAGGAAAAAATGAGCAATACATTGAAGCTGAAATTTCTAGGAAGAGAAAAATAAAGACGTGAATCTTCATGAATCGTATTACTTTTATTATCACCGCATTGATTATACTTAGGAGTTGGGAAGCAATAGGATACAATCACAAACATTTCACAAAATATGAAATGATATGTTTGATAGAGTAGGGGACAGTTTGAATTATGAAGCACATCTTTAACATAACCATCAAGTGATAATATCTTTAGTTTACCTTAGAAGCCTGCTGAAAGAGAAAGCTATTTTGTTCCATGCCACTTATCTGTAAAAGCAGTTGAGAAATGCATTTGATTGTAATGTAGAAGAGCAATGCAAGGTACAAATAAATCCTAAGGCCAAAGTATTGCAATTGCTAACCAGGTTGATGTCTGTGAATAGAATATCCCTTGACCTGAGTCCTCCAAGCGTTTCACATGCGGATGATGATGATAAATTTGAAGTGGGAGCTAAATACCATCCATCGATGCGAGCAAAATCACGAAGACCTAGCTTTTGAAATAGAAGAGATGCCTCTTCTCGGATACTTTTGATAACATGGAGAGGGAAACGCGGAGGGGTGTGATAGGTGACCTGTTTATTTTTAATAAACACATTGAGAGAGGAAATAAAGCTACTAAAATTTGGAACTCAATATGCTGAGAAACCACTTGAAGACAGCAGAATCAAGGGCATGAAACAGAATCAATGTGTCCCAGAGAGGAAATTGTAAGAATCATGTTTCTTTCAGTACCTGTTGTGTTGGAAGATACTTCCTCCGGTAGTCAAATATTGCATCTTCCTTTGGATCAACACTGCCATGGAACTGAAGTTGCACCTGACCACATAAGAATTTGGATACGTAAGTAATTAAGCATGATAGTAAAGTAGAGCATTCAATATAACCCAAAGCCAGGGTCTATCACTTCCTTCAAATGGAAAGTCACCAAACAATGGAAAATAGATGGTTATTAAAGGAGTTCTAACATCTGCTTCCAATTTAGTGCAAAATCTAAAAGAGGTTCAAGTTTTACAAGTCCAAGATCAACATGATTCATGTATAAATGGTCCATATACAGAACTTCAGACCAAAAAAGACATATGGCACAAGCTCTGAACCCGTGTAACTCAGAAAGCAACTGAAAATGTGATTACCTCAGAGGGCAACAGTACAACAGGATGACAATCAGAACCAGAACCCACATCCAAGACGATGGCAGTGAACTCATATGCATTTTCAATAAACACCTCAATAACAACCCTATCGTCAATTCCCTGTCAGACAACAGAAGTAAAAAACAAACTGCCCGTGAACATGAAGAAATAGATTGCAATCCTGAAGGAACATAGATTTCTATTTTCCAGAAACAAGATATTTCCATTCTATCACTTCCAAGCTTCAAAACAATGGATACCTCTAGAATAAGTTCGATAGCCTTCTTAATTGAATCATCTACGCCAAAAGCAACCTTGACACCAATGCTTGATCCTGCTCTAGCTGGTTTTACCTGAAACAGGCAGACATGAAGAAAAGGAAAAAACAAACAAATGAAGAGGAAATGGAATCTCTAGACAACATTTTCTACAACCATACTGAGAAATAGCCGGATGCTTACCACGACTTTTCCCACCTCAAGGTCCAGCTTGTTATCTGCAAACCATTGTGCTATTTCACTTTCGTCTACTCCAGTTCCCTTTTAATAGACAAAAATATCACTAGCTAGAAATGTGGTACAAATATAGATCTGATTTGTCGACACATAATTACATAGAAATTAAATGCAGATAGAGAGACGTGCCTGCCTTAACAATATACTACCTGCACCAAGTAGTTTGGTACTGCCATGAACCCATTTGCCTTTAGCTCCAAAGAAGCTTCATACTAGAATTAGTTACACTGAAAATAGTCAGATCAACTCTACTAATTAAGCTGTAAATCATAATCTGATATAACCAACCCGTCCATCCAACTCTTATTATTCACCTTGTCAAAAGCTCGGCGGCATTCGCGGGATCCAGTCCCTACAAATGGAACGTTATGACTCTCCAACAACTCCTGCACAAATTTTATCAAGATTCTGTAACATACACACTTCAAATAGAAAACAAACCCCAAAATATACAACATAAAGAACCTGAATCCCCCCATCTTCACCAAATCGACCATGAATAACTGGGAAAACAATGTCCACAGTTGAAAAAAGATGCTCAGCCATTTCTGATAGTGAAGAGAATCCCTGTGCAAGACTACATCACGAAACAAACTAGCCACTCAGCTATTATTGATTGACCCAGAATCCTTGTATAGTATTTACCTCACCTCTCAAGCTTGAAATCAAAATCTGCCGGAGTATTCGAGTATAGCTGAAAATTTTCACAAACCAACAAAAGAGAGATTAAAGATACATACATCAGAAATTGACAAAGATGTCTATACAACGAAGCAAACCTGTGCAGAGGAAATAGCAAAAGCTTTGAGATCTGGATCTATATAATAGCAGCTCACGCTTATACCGTTACCCTGATTCATCACAATCGAAACAAAATTGAAACAGATCCAAGCTTAATTGATCAAAGGGAAAGGGAATTTCAGGATTTAACGAACCTGAATATGATCGAGAACTGATCTAGCAGAGTTGAGAGAAATCCCACGCTCCGCCGATGGACCACCGCAAATGAGTCCAACTCTCAGATTCCTAATCGTCTTCTCTTCTCCTTCAACAACGATCGAATTCGAGACGGTGGTACTTCGTATTGCTCGGGAGCTCCGATGCCTCTTCGTACTCTCGCTATGTGAATTCTTCTGATTCAGCTTCAGTGTCGTCGGTGAGGATATCGATACTCGATTCACATCGTCTCTTCCTCCAATTACTGTGCCTCTAGTCATCGATAAGCTGACGCCGATCGCCATGGACACCATCTCCAAAGAAGAAGCTGAAATTTCGTCGTACAAGAATCGTTTTAGTTTTTAGTACACACAAGAGTGCACGGATTTCGAAACGAAGAGTATTCGTCGCACGCGTGCCAGTAAAAGAACTCAACTAGAATTGTGAATGGGCCTTCAACGTTGTGAATCTTGGAAGAGAATAGGAGAAACAAAACTCAAATCTGGAAATTTTCTCTTTTATTCTCGACAATTTGTATTAACACATTACATACACTTATATACAAAACTAATAGACATAAGTGAAGAGTTGTGTCTATTCAACACAATGAGTTGTGTTTATTAGTTGTAACTCTTAAACTAAATAACCAACTTTTCTTCTCCGACAAGTCACACCCTTGCACTCTACAAAGCACATAAATACGTGTTATCACATAATACACACAAACACAATTATAATCTAACATTCCCCCTTAATTGAGTTTCGGTTTAATTTCAACTTCATGTCTTCCTTGAAGTGCTAACATCTTCGTCTTCCTTCTTCATGTAAAAGAGTACATCCCTCTTGCTCCTTTGAAATCCATTTTGCAAAAAGTACCAAATGCTTTGCATTAAACATCTTCTTTTTTCACCTTTAGAACTTGTCTTCTACACCTTAAACTACGAATCCAGGTGGTTGTAAGAAGTAGATCTCTTCTTCAATTTTTTCATTTGAAACACCAACTACAAGTCCAATTGTTTCTTTTACAGACATTGGAACTCTTGGGTTTTCTTTTACCCGTGAGCTTTCTCCATGTCTCCATCAAGTCTCTAGTGAGCTTTCCTCATATCACCTTGACGTCTCATTCGTGAAACTTTTTCACGTCTTCTTCGCGTCTCCTTGACGTCTCCGCGTGAATCTCTTGTCCACGTACGTCTCCTTCGGTTATCTCTTTAACCGATCCGCTGTAAATCCCTTCTCACGTCTTCTCCGGTCATCTCCGTAACCGGCTTCTTTGCGTGAATCTCTTCTCACGTCTTATCCGGTTATCTTCGTAACCTCCTTCTGCTCCCACTTTCTTCTTAGGTAAGCAGCCTTGGTGTCATCCTTGAACACCAACAATTGCTCTGTTTCTTCACAAGCACTTTTCTTCGTGTTATAGTTTTCTTCAAAAACTCAACACCACTTTTTGCTTTTTTTGCTAACACGTTGCTCTATTTCTTTCAACAAGCAGCAACCGTGTGATCGTGTTTCTTAAAAACACATCACTAATCTTGTTGTTTTCTGGTTTAAAACCAAAATTCCCTCTTCTTCTTCAAGCATCAAACACATCTTCTTACGTTTCTTTTCCAACATCGTGTGCTAACTTACAATCACTCCAAGATCGATTGTTTCTTCTTTTAAGGCTGCATCACTCATTCTTTGATCTCAAACGCCTTGTCATATGATTGTGGTTCATCCGACATGTTAAAACAAGCTTCTCTTCACACTTCACCATTAGTGTTGTATCTCACGTTTCTTGACACTTCCATCTTTTGTGGATTATCCTCTTCTTCTTCTTCAAATGTCACGTTTTGACATCTTCTTCTTGGTCTTCTTTTACTCTGTTTTCAATTGATAACTTCTTATCAATTGTTTCTTCTTCTTGAGACATAAGATCTCTTGGATTTTCTCTTATCCGTGAGCCTTCTCCATGTAACTTTGAAGTCTTTCTTCACATCTCCTTATATCTTGTGTGTGAACCTTCTCCACATCCTCTTAACGCCTCTTTGACGTTTCATACATGAAACTCGTGTTCACGTCTTTTTCGGTTATCTTTGCAACTCGTGTTCACGACTTTAATTTCCATAAAAGTTAAAAAAAAAAAAAAAAAAAAAAAAAGTAAATAGAAATTTCCAGATTTGAGTTTTGTTCTTTTTATTCTCTTCCAAGATGGTATCATGAGCCTTGTTGATTCAAAGGGCCATTAATTCCGCAAACGGTTTAAGCAAATTCTCTTCAAAAATTCAAACAAAAACAGAGAGTATGATTCTCATGTTTGATGGAGAGTGTTTTTCTCATGTTTTAAGATGCAAGCCATCTTAAAGACACAAAGAGTTGTGTGCGGTGATGGAAACATAGTTCCGGTCCAACTGACACAAGCGGAGGAGACACACAAGTGCTGCAGTTAAGAAGAATGGGAAATTTTATCATCGAAGGATAAATCATAGAGACTCTTACCAACGATCGTCGTTACGGACCATGATATGTTTTCGTATGCCATCATCAAACGGTGATTGGAATGCATCGAAGTCATATTTCAAGGAATTCCCAAGTATGATTGATCAAATTGCAATCGTTAAAAAGGGAGTATGAGAACTTGAAGATGAACGATGGTGATAACAATGAAGGTTTTCACATAGACGTTAATTGATTTCGAAAATCAAGTAAGAGTTCGTGATGGAGAAAAGAAGGATTGAAGAATTCAAGCACATGAAGATAGTGTCTCTTATGAGAATAAAACACAAACACATACAAAAAGTGTGTTTGATGCTCGATAAAAAAAAAAGAAGAAGAAGAGAATTCTGGTGTTTAAAAAAAAAAAAAAAAGGGTTGTGTGGAGTTTGTGAGAAAGACTCACACGGAGAAGCCGTTGGTTGAAAGAAACAGAGCAAAGGTTGGTAATCAACGTTTTGGTGAGAAACCAAAAGGAACAAGAAGAGGTGGTGACAAGAGAGCACCATCAACCTTCACAAACCCATACACAAACCGTACCTTTAAGAAGAAGGCTCTATAAGCGATGAAGAAGATAGGAAATTTTCTCAAAAGGCAATAGAGACAACGGTTATGGAGATGGAATTTGTGGAAGGAGAATTCTGGAACTTTCGACAAAGATTTGGTGAAGCACAAGAATGCGAAGAAGCCATTAGTCGATGAAGTTGATAATTCGAATGGTTTTTCATCTTAAACAAGATGGAGAAAGCCGAGGTTGGTGATCAAAGGTAGACACCAAGTAAGGAAACATGATGCTTACCTAAGAAGAAAAGGGAGCATAAGGCGGTTACGGAGATAACCGGATAAGACGTGAGAAGAGATTCACGCAAAGAAGCCGGTTACGGAGAGGACCGGAGAAGACGTAAGAAGGGATTTACAGCGGATCGGTTAAAGAAATAACTGAAGGAGACGTGGACAAGAGATTCACGCGGAGACGTCAAGACAACGCGAAGAAGACGTGAAGAAGTTTCATGAAGGAGACGTCAAGGTGATGTGAGGAAGGCTCACTAAAGACTTGATGGAGACATGAAGACAAGTTTGAGAGGTGCAATAGGAGATGTACGGTTCAATGCAAAGCATTTGATACTTTTTGCAACATGGATTTCAAAGGAGCAAGAGTGATGTACTCTTGTACGTAAAGAAGGAAGACAAAGATGTTAGTACTTCAAGGAAGACATGAAGTTGGAGTTAAACCGAAACTCAATTAAGGGGGAGTGTTAGTTTATAATTGAGTTTGGTTATATACTAATTAGTTATTAATTAAATTAGTATGTATATATCAAAAGGTGTGTGTTGTTAGTCGTGACTTTTAGAGTAACTTGTGTTGTTTGGTTTAAGAGTCACAAAGAGGAAGAGACACAACTCTTCACTTATGTCTCTTAGTTTTGTATATATATGTTTGTAATGTGTTCATGTAAAATTGTCGAGAGTAAATAGAAATTTCCAGATTTGAGTTTTGCTTTTTCTCTTTACTCTCGACTTTCTGCGGACGAGAGTAAATAGAAATTTCTCTTTACTCTCGACTTTCTGCGGAAGTGCTCTGATACCATGTTAGTGTTTCTGGTTTCTCTTAGGTTTTGTTTATATGAAACTTGAACAAGAGAAGAAGAAAAACAGAGTGTAAGAGAAAACAGAGTGTAAGAGAAAACAGAGAGAAAGAACAAAACGTAAACTGCAACTTCTTTATTGAATGAAAACTTGTTTTTATTACATGAACACAACACTACTTATATAGTTAACAAACAGACACAAGTGGAGAAGAGTTGTGTCTTCCCAAACTGAAAATAACAACCTTTTCTTCTCCGATAAGTCACTAATGTTAAACACATCGTTTGACTTTAAATACACAATAATTTGTAATTTATTAAAATGAGACCAAACTCAATATAAACTAACACTCCCCCTTGATTGAGTTCGGTCCAACTCCAAGCTTCTTCATTGGTTCTTCAAAGCTTGAAAGAATTCTTCCGACACCAATCTTGCTTTGTACTTGGTTGGATTTCCAAGTGCATCCGTCTTGACACGGTATATCCACTTCACATTGATATGCTTCTTCTTCAATTTGTCTACAAGTAGCCTAGTACCATTCTTCTCAATCATCTTGATTTCTTCACGCGTTGCATCTTTCCATGCCTTGATCTCAAGCGCTTCATCAAATGACGTTGGTTTCTCCCACACGTTGAAGCAAGCTTCATGTACGAAAGCGGAATCTTCATCTTCACACACCATTTGTGTCTTTTGAATCTCACACATTGACTGCACTTTCCACGTGGTTTGGAAATAACCACTTCTCCTTCTTCTTCAAATGCCACCTTTCTTGACATTTCCACCGAATCCTCTTGTAAAATCATATCTTCTTCTATGACTTTTGCACCTTCTTGAGAAAAGTTCCATTTGATTGGAAAACTTTTATGCACCATGTCTATCTCCATAATCTTCGTTCCCTTAGAATTTGAGATTATGCATTGCTTGTTCTCGAACAAAACACGATATCTGCGAGATATCATTTGCGGAACGCTAAGCAAATTCTTCTCTAGTCCCGTCACTAGAAATACTTCCTTGATGACTCTTTCTCCTTTGCTCGTCATGATAGTGATGTCTCCTTTCCCGACTGTCATTACGACTTCTCTGTTTCCAACTTTGATTGAAACGTTTCTGCTTCTATCAAGCCTTGTGAAGTGTTTTTCTTCCTTCGTCATATGATTAGTACAACCACTGTCCACCAACCATTCATCTTCTTCTATGGTTTTTGGTGAATCTTCTCTTGCACTGAAAAGCATATGATCGTCAACATCTTCATCTTCAAGACTTGTGTGTGCTCGTTCGTACTTCTTCGAACGACACTCTCTTGCAAAATGCCCAACATTACCACAGTTGTAGCATTCTTTCTCATTCTTTGAGTTTTTGCTGTGATCCTTCTTTGGATTCCTCCAGCAATCCGACTCCGTGTGATTTTGTGTCTTTCAAAACCCACACCATTTTTTGCTTTTGTTGTCAAGCCCTTTGCTTTTTTCGACAACCGCTTTTCCTCCTCGTGATAAGACATGAAACGCTCCTTCGGTCATGCTTTCACCGCGAGATGACACACGTTTCTCATGTGCCTTCAAAGTTCCTATCAACTCTATTACCGGCAACAAAGTTAGATCCTTCGTTTGCTTCATGACAGCCACTATACTATCAAATCTTGCGGGAAGAGATATGAGAATTTTCTGGACAATTTGATAGTCCGTCTTCTCTTCTCCATGAACCCTTAATTGATTTCCCAAATCAATTAGCTTCTCTGTGAAAACCTTTATGTTATCACCTTCGTCCATCTTCAAGTTTTCGTACTCCCTCCTTAATGATTGCAAGTTGATCAACCGAACTTGTGGAGATCCTTGAAATTCATATTTCAAAGCATCACACACTTCCGTTGAAGCAAGCTTCATGTACGAAAGCGGAATCTTCATCTTCACACACCATTTGTGTCTTTTGAATCTCACACATTGACTGCACTTTCCACGTGGTTTGGAAATAACCACTTCTCCTTCTTCTTCAAATGCCACCTTTCTTGACATTTCCACCGAATCCTCTTGTAAAATCATATCTTCTTCTATGACTTTTGCACCTTCTTGAGAAAAGTTCCATTTGATTGGAAAACTTTTATGCACCATGTCTATCTCCATAATCTTCGTTCCCTTAGAATTTGAGATTATGCATTGCTTGTTCTCGAACAAAACACGATATCTGCGAGATATCATTTGCGGAACGCTAAGCAAATTCTTCTCTAGTCCCGTCACTAGAAATACTTCCTTGATGACTCTTTCTCCTTTGCTCGTCATGATAGTGATGTCTCCTTTCCCGACTGTCATTACGACTTCTCTGTTTCCAACTTTGATTGAAACGTTTCTGCTTCTATCAAGCCTTGTGAAGTGTTTTTCTTCCTTCGTCATATGATTAGTACAACCACTGTCCACCAACCATTCATCTTCTTCTATGGTTTTTGGTGAATCTTCTCTTGCACTGAAAAGCATATGATCGTCAACATCTTCATCTTCAAGACTTGTGTGTGCTCGTTCGTACTTCTTCGAACGACACTCTCTTGCAAAATGCCCAACATTACCACAGTTGTAGCATTCTTTCTCATTCTTTGAGTTTTTGCTGTGATCCTTCTTTGGATTCCTCCAGCAATCCGACTCCGTGTGATTTTGTGTCTTTCAAAACCCACACCATTTTTTGCTTTTGTTGTCAAGCCCTTTGCTTTTTTCGACAACCGCTTTTCCTCCTCGTGATAAGACATGAAACGCTCCTTCGGTCATGCTTTCACCGCGAGATGACACACGTTTCTCATGTGCCTTCAAAGTTCCTATCAACTCTATTACCGGCAACAAAGTTAGATCCTTCGTTTGCTTCATGACAGCCACTATACTATCAAATCTTGCGGGAAGAGATATGAGAATTTTCTGGACAATTTGATAGTCCGTCTTCTCTTCTCCATGAACCCTTAATTGATTTCCCAAATCAATTAGCTTCTCTGTGAAAACCTTTATGTTATCACCTTCGTCCATCTTCAAGTTTTCGTACTCCCTCCTTAATGATTGCAAGTTGATCAACCGAACTTGTGGAGATCCTTGAAATTCATATTTCAAAGCATCACACACTTCCTTTGACGTAACCGCCGGTGCTATGTGAGATAATATTTTATCCGACACGGCTGTTTGTAAAATCTGTAGCGCCATTATATCTTTCGTCGACGCTTCTTCCCATTGAGTTTTTAACAACAACACTTCGGGAGTCTCTCCTCTTTGTATTGGTCGGATCGGAACTCCATCTTCCACCACGGTCCACAACTTTCTGGTCTTGAAAATTGTAGTCATCTTGATACGCCAAAAATTGTATTTGTCCCCATCGAATATGGGAATCAATTGTTACGACGTTCCTTCCATCGTTTCTACTTGAATTCTTTCTGCGGAAGTTTGTTTCTTGGCCCTAGAATCAACCGGTCTCTGATGCCATGATGTCAAAGGTAAGCAGCCTACTTTGCTTGGTGTCTTCCATTGATCACCAACCCTTGCTTTGTTACTTCAAACAAGCACTTCCCGTGAGATGATTGTGTTTCTTACCAACACCACACCACCTTCTTTTATTTCCTTTTGGTTTCTCACCAAAACGTTGATTACCAACCGTTGTTCTGTTTCTTTCAACAGTGGCTTCCGTGTGATGGTTCTTCTCACAAACACCACACAACTTTTTCCCAAAATTCTGGTGTAATAGAATTATCTCCTCTTGTTCGAGCATTGAGCGCAACTTCTAACGTATCTTCATATTCCAATCACCCTTTGATGTGATTCGTGATGTTATATGGTGACATCTCTCCGATCCGTGACGACCGTTTTCAAGAGTTGCATTGCCATATATGAAGAGTTAACGCCTTCTTTTCATTGATTCTCCAATCGCACTACTTCGAATGCCTCTTCCGTGTCGGTTGAATCGGAACCGCTTTCCACCACCGCCCACAATCCTGTTTGAGAATCACACTCTGTTTTTGTTTGAATTTTTGAAGAGAATTTGCTCGAACCGTTTGCGGAAATAATGGAATTTTGAATCAACAAGGCTCTGATACCATCTTGGAAGAGAATAAGAGAAACAAAACTCAAATCTGGAAATTTTCTCTTTTATTCTCGACAATTTGTATTAACACATTACATACACTTATATACAAAACTAATAGACATAAGTGAAGAGTTGTGTCTATTCAACACAATGAGTTGTGTTTATTAGTTGTAACTCTTAAACTAAATAACCAACTTTTCTTCTCCGACAAGTCACACCCTTGCACTCTACAAAGCACATAAATACGTGTTATCACATAATACACACAAACACAATTATAATCTAACAGTGAAAGCTTGAAAGAAACTTTGTAGAAGATGAAGACGTATGAGATGGGGACAAGTGTCCTCAATTGCACCATGGGATCACACAATCAGAGCGTTATCAAATCGGTTGTAGAGTGAGATTTGATGAGGTGTATTTGTTGTACGATCGTTGTTTTACCTTTGTTACCGTTAACTAACTGGAGTGGGCTTATTCATCTTTGAAATTTGCGGCTTAGTGGGCTTGTTCTTCAATTCTTCTTGAGGCCCATCTGTGATCTCTTGATTGTTTGAAGTGTTTTAGCTTCGTTGGTAAAGTAGTGTTGTCGTTACACCCCCTCAGACTTGTGTCGGGTGCTAAGTCGACACTAAATTTGTACCTTAAATCAGAGTAGGCTGGGTGAGGCAGAGATTTGGGGAAGATATCTGCAATCTGAAGATAGTTAGGAATGTGTTTAACCACCAACGATCCAAGAGCAACACGTTCCCTAACGGTGTGATAGTCCAAATCAAAAGTCTTGGAACGAGAGTGTTGTCCTGGATTTGTTGTGAGATACACAGATGAGAGGTTGTCACAATATAACTCAGGAGTAATAGGCTGTGGAAGACCAATCTCGCGAAGCAAAGGTGTAATCCACTTAAGCTCATTAGAGGCAACCGACAAAGACATGTACTCTGCTTCAATAGATGATCTTGACACTGTGGGATGCTTCTTGGCAGACCAAGAAATGATATTGGATCCAAGGAAAGTGTAAAAACGTCCAATGGACCTTTTGGTTTCATGACAACCTGCCTAATCCGAGTCACTATAAGTATAAGCACGCAATGTAGAGTTGGTGTTTGCATTGAAGTTTAGTCCCATGTGTATTGTGCCCTTCACATATCTCAACATCCTCTTTAGAAGTTGAAAATCAGCTACAGTGGGTGAATGCATCTTCTGATACACAAAGTTAACTGCAAATTGAATATCAGGCCTTATAAGTGCTAGATACTGCAGCTTTCCAGCTAAACTTTGTTAATCAGTTGGATCAGAAAACGATTGTTGATGGCCTTCAACTTTATGTAGTTGTAATGGAAGAGGCGTAGAGACTAGAGCACAATCAGCGACATTAGAAGTTGAAGCTAAACAAGGCCACATACAACACTTGAATGAATCCAGGAGATTACAGAACTTGTTCCTCACTTTACTACTTTTGATGTCTCCGTGCGCTGACAATCCATAAGACTCTGACCGAACCAAAACTAAACAAACTTAGAAATGAATTGGAGACAAACCAAAGATGGCTATACCAAAACTTCCCAATCCACAAAGTTTTATTTCTTGGGAAACATACAATTTCTCAATTTCATGACTTTTCATTTCGGAAAACTTTGGATTGATGTTATCCCGACCCACACAAAAATTATAATTAAGCAAGTAACTAAAAATCTTAAATCTAATGGTTGCGGTTGTGCCACATAAGAGATCAATTACATTACATAAATGTTGTTAAAAAAAAACCATCATCTTTCTCTTCTTCTTCTTCACATTCGTGAAATCCGACACACTAAAAACTTGGTGTGTCGAAAAACCTTCAACATATGCTACCCAGTTACAGAAAAGTGTCGATTTTGCATGTAACTACATCGACTGCAAAACGCTTCTTCTTCCAAACACTCTTCAAAACCAATGTTACTACTACATAATGAACTCATATTATAGAGTACTGGTAGAAACCCTATGAATTGTTACTTCAACAATTTGGGAATCATAGTTGTTTCCGACCCTAATAAGATACTTATCATTTGTACATTATCTTAATCCGTAATCATTGTTTAACAAATTATTTTAATTCGGGAATAATCTTATGTAACAATTCCTTACCGGTTTTTTTTTTCGTTTTCTGTTTTTGTCTTTTTTTCCAGGTTACAAGTCCTGTTTATACGAATACTCTGACTATTCAACTTCTGATGCATCGTCTTTTAGTTCAATCTATCTGCTCTATCTGCTAATTCCCATAATTTGGATTTTTGTAAATCTTATGAATTGAGAACCGTATATGTTCTGTTTTCTCTTTAAAAATAAATAATTGTAATGTATCTCTAAAGCGACTTGATTATAAAACTTATTTGAATAACCTGTTGGTTGTTTTACTTCTTTCAAGTTTATAATCACCATTTTAAATTTGTTTTTTGAAGGCTCTTGTATTATCATATATTCTTTGGTTTATTTAAGGGTTAAAAATCATCATTTGATGTTTCAAATTATTCTATATATTTATTGTTGCTTATATTTTGCTTTTCTTTTGCTCATTTTTTTCTATATTTTTAACTGGTTTTTTTAATGTTTAAATTTAAAATAATTATAACATTTTGATAGAATCCTAATCAACTCCTAATCATAATATATCTATAAAATCCAATTTGATATTTTAGAACTGTGTGATTTCGAAAGAAAAAATAAATAATTATGTTTCAGTTTCGAAATTATGTTTGGATCATTGTAAATTATGTTAAATAATTTTGAAATCGGTTTAATAGATCAATTACATTACATAAATTGATGTTACGAAATTTTCCTAAATTAAGAGAGTAATAATAAATGGTTCCTTCTTGTGGGAACTCAATTGTAATTAAGAACAAAATAACATAAGAAACCAGACCAAAACAAACCAATTTGAATAACCTGAAATAGTCTTTCAAAACCGAAGCATTGGCTAAACCGGAAATTAAATCTGAAGGGAACATTTTTCAATTGTGATTCATAAATCTCCGGTTCGATAAGCGGTGGAGTTGAAAAAGAAGGAAGAAGAAGAAGACTGAACACAGTTTGGCCACGCCGCCGAGAAATGGGAATAGTGACTAAAGCTGGAGAGTGGTCGTTCAAAGCCTTCACGGCGGGGCTAGGTGTCGCCACGATCTACCTCACCGCCAGTTTCTCGTTTAATGTCTACCGTGGTCTCTCTTGGCACAACGCTCAATCTGTATGTTCTTCTCTCTTCACCTCCTCCACAAGTCGTTTCCTGTAGATTAGATCGATCGTATACACTCATCATGATCCAAGAAACTTGTAGAAGCTTTCTTTTAATTTGATTGCTACTTAGCTCAGGTTCAGATTTAGGGTTTAGGGTTTAGATTTTGATGGAATTTAGACCTAATTAGTCATTGGTTCTTGTCTGATTAACCAAATTCGCTATATAGATCTCTTGGGATTATAGAGATTACTGTTTCCGATACTCAATTGTATGCAAAGGAAGGAAATGTATACTCTGGATCAACTTTGATGGGTTTTTATCATTTCTAGCAGCAAGAGTCTTATCATGGTTTTGGGCTTGTAGGAAAGTTAGCGTTGGCTTGTTAGATATGAGCGTAACGAGTCCGCCTTTGATTACCTGGTTTTAATGGGGGGGTGTAAGAGATGTTAAGCTTACACTGCAGAGTTGATATGATTGAGCCATTGAGGTATGAGCATAATAAGAATTGAAGCTGTATACTTTTGTTCTTGTTCAATTCAACAAACCAGAAGAGACTCAACCAAACCCTAGAAAAATTCCACCGACTAAACGATCTGGCTCAGACATCTTTATACTCCTCTACTGACTGCTGTCTAATCAACTGCAACATCTGTAATCTGCTAATTCAGTCCTAGGTTAGGTACGGTAGACGTATAGATAAGAGTTAAGCCTCTCAAATTGTTCAAAGCTGAAACGGAAATCTTCACATCCTCTTGTCTTTCGTGTCTTGGCTTATCACAGAAATTATCTGCATTAGGCTGCTAAGATTGCTGCCATGGCTAATATTCATTGACCATATGCTGTTTTTTAGGTGAGGATATAGTAATGTGATTGATAACCTACATTAGTAACAAAAAGAAAATGCAAGGGTTTATCATGTTTCCTCAGGATTCAGAACCATTTTGGAGAAATTCAATGTTCCAGATGCAAATTTTAAGAGATGTGTTGTGTTGTAACGATCCATGGTTTTGCAGCTTTTGATTTTACTTTCTTCACTTGATTCCTTTTCTTTCTTTTCCATTCATTCTTTGTAGATAGTTTACTTACTGTATGACAGTGTTATGTTCTTCTAGACTATAATAATCACACCCCTATTAATGTCTTCCCCAAAGCTAAGTCCATTTTGTGTGTCTAACTGAGAATTCCTGTTTCTTTTCCTTGCAGAAGCTGGAGCTAGAGCAAACTGAAGAACAACCCGAATGATCCGAATCCAGCAGATGCTTCCTTGAATCTTTGCGTGTGTTATTACTTTTCATACACTTGGTATATCTTTGTTTCGATTCTAGGAGCAATTAAATAAATGAGAAGTTTTGTTTGATACATTCACTAAATTTGTAATGCTATTCTGAAAGTTCCATTATAGCTAAGGAACCAACTTTTCTAATAGTTCCTTTAAATTAAGAAGAAGTTGCTCATGTAACATTGAGTTTGTGAAGCAACATTCAAATGCTTACATCGGCTTTTGTTTCTACTGAAGAAGGTATGGTCGTGTATAGAAACTGTGAATCAAACAATAACATAAGAGTAAAGGTTGAGACAAAGCCTTTGATCAATCTAGTTAATACTCAATGAACTCGTGATACATTCAATTCTGAATGGTTTTCTCAAATCATACTTGGATGATTCCATCTATAATGACTTATGTATCTCGAAAACAATACAAGGTTTTGCCAAAAGACATACCAAATCCTTTTTGTTTCTTTACTTATTCAGACCGTTGAGCAATAACCAACACGATTAACAACAAGAATTTCTGAGATTGTCATAAAAAGAAGAGGGATGAGTTCAAGCATAACAGACTCATGAGCTTCCTCCTCCAGCCTGAGCTTCCTTTTTCATCGTTGCTCTCGCATAGATCTCATAGCAGCATCCTGAAACAAGCAGACATGAGAAGGTCAGGTCGGAATACGTCATGAACCACACCACACCACACCACACCACTAAGTACTGATTACATCAGATATGAAACTCAGAAAACTTGGAAAGTTCTTAGTTTTCTATCAAAGCAATGAGAAGCTGAAAATGCAATAACATTAACTCAAAGGACCATCTAAACGAATGTAATACACAACTAGTATATTATCTACTATTCGATTTCCTTCGATTGTTAATTTGAAAGTACGATCAGAAAATGAGGTAAAGCACAAGGAAAGCTTCAGCAAAGCAAGAATATCTCCATCTGCAGCTTTTCTTGATTGAAAAAGGGTCAAGATCACAGAAAAACAATGAATCTTTCTAGAAACATAATGCATCAATGACTACCAAATGCATCCTAAATGGTAAGAGATGATTTCTTTCCTCACAACAACAAAATCATCAAACGAAAAGAAGTGACCGAAAACATTTCGCTTACCGGCAATAACGACAACAGTGAGCACATCTCCAATCTTTTTCAATCGATGAACTCCTTTCTTATGCGACTTGAATCTACTCAAAGCACTATCCTCAGCCAAAAGCTACAACAACACAACCATGGCAAAACAAAAAAAACTCAATAAAAATCTCATAAAAAACTATCAAAAAGAAAACTTAACACAACCCCTCTCTTGCTTTACTTCGCTAATCTAGATTCAAGCTTGAAAAACCAAGACTACACTACCTTCAATTACACTATAAGGACCCCTCAAATCACAATTCCGAACCGATCCACGATCCCTACTTTTAGAAGAGAGATGATACTTACAGCTTTCTCACGAGCTCCTAGCTCAACATGGAACCCACGACGGGATTGAGCAAAGGCACCTTCCGTCTTCTGCAAAAGATCAAAGGAGTTAAAACGATCATGTCATCGATCAAAGTGTCAAACGAATCGAATCATATCCATTGATGAGATTCAATCCTTACAAACCTGGGAAGAAGAAGATCGCAGGTGTGATGAAATCGAAGTGTTGTTGAGCAGAAACGCCATTTCCGATGAAGAAGAAAGATTTGAGAAGCAAGACGATTGATGAAGACGATAAGCGTAGGAGTAAAAGTTCCCAGGGGTTAAATTGTAATTTTGAGTGTTTCGCTTTTTGCCCCCAAATTAAAACCATTACTCTGTTTTGATCCCCAAAGTTACTCTATTGATATTTGTCGACCTCATTATAACAGTGTTATCCATCTGCCATTTCATGCAAATGTAATAATATACTGAATCGTTTACCTACACGAACAGATAAGTTAAATTAGCTACTATCAATACTAAGATTTGAACCCCGCGAAATCGCAAGTAGTGAAATGCAAATGAGAGTTCAAATTCGGTACTATAGGTTTTAAATCACTAACTATAAAACCACAAGTGCATGATAAATGTCATTATACTATTTAAGGGTCACTTTTCCACATGGAGTTTGGTTAGAACAATGAAATTACAAAGAACTTAGAAAGCTAAAGAAAACAATGTTTTTGAGTTTTGTTAGGTTCCTAAATGATATAATTTTTAAACTAAATGCAATATTGAAAAGCTAATAAGGGCATGTTCGTTTGCTTATTCAAATGATCCATTTGAATGGAGATGAAAATTGATGTTCGTTTTGTGCTAAATAAACACCATCCAAATGAATCATTCAAATGGATCATTTGAATGAGTTCTAAAATGTAGGCTAATTTTTCAAGTCCATTTGAATGGACTTAATTGGATCATTTGAATGGGGATGGTCCATTTGAATGGATATAAATAACACTTTACAAGTATCTCGTAAAAAAAAAAAATCATGTTCTCCCGCTAAAACCACAAAATTAAGTTTTCACACAAAAACATAAAATCAAGTCTTTTCTCCAAAATCACGAAATCATTTTTTTGTTTTAAATCGCGTTTTACTACTAAAACGGTCAAAGTACATTTTTGGGTAAAACCGCAAAACTGGGTTTTACTACCAAAATTGCGAAAAGCGTTTATTTGCCAAAATCGTGAAATAGTGTTTTTATGCCAAAACCGTAAAATAGAATTTTCTCGCCAGTATCGTGAAATAGCGTTTTCCCCCCCAAACCCATAAAATCACATTTTTCTGTCAAAATCACGAAGTAACGTTTTTTGCCAAAATCGCGAAATAGCGTTTTCCCGTCGAAAAACGTAAAATCGTGTTTTCTCACCAAAACAAGAAAATCAGATTTTCCTACCAAAACCGTAAAATCATGTTTTCCCGCCAAAACTTTAAAATTACATTTTCCCGTTAAAACCGTATAATCGTGTTTTACTACCAAAATTGTGAAACAATATTTTCCCGTCAAAACCGTAAAATCACATTTTCCCGCCAAAACCGTAAAATCACGTTTTCCCATCAAACCTATAATATTACGTTTTCTGCCAAATCATGAAATAACATCTTCTGCTAAAACCGTAAAATCATGTTTCCCGCCAAAACCGTAAAATCGTGTTTTCAAGTGACCAAGCAAGATGGAATAAGCAAATGCAATAACGACATCAAGCAAACAAAACTCAAACAATAAGACGAAGCAAATACTAAGCAAGATTAAACAAAACTTAAGCGAATTCAAAATCAATATAAATGGTATGGATCATGCGTTAAAGCATTTGATTCAAGTGAATTATCCATTGAGATGTGGTACAAAGCTCTAATCAAGTTCATTCTTAGGACAAAGATCACTAATTTAAGCTTAATCCACTTTCATGGTACTAATCTCTTTTTAAATTCCTTAATTACATTGAGATGTGTTAATTACAAAGGTCTAATCAAGTTCATTGTTAGAGCAAAAATCACAAATTTAAGACTAATTATCCACTTTCATGATACTTATCTCTTCTTAAATTCTTTAATACACAAACTTCCGTTTTGTAATTAATGAATCTAAAAGCAATAATCATAAGTCCATAAATCCATAATTCACCTTAAACATCAACTTTCATCGGCTAAGATGTGAATTGCTAATATGAAATTCTCCTAGACATTTTCCCAAAAAATTTCCAATCGCAAAAAGACCATGTTCTAGAAATTCAGTGATGAAGTTAATTATACCCTCAATTCCATTTCATATGAAAGATTCTTTAAAGTCTAAGTTTAAACAACACAACCAAACTTCCAATTCACCATAATCTATTCAACCCATAATCCATAGGATCACTACTCACTCATGGAAAGGCTAAACATGCAAAGTAAAGAGATAACCATAATTAAATAAGAGAAATGATTAAGAAAACTTTAATAAAGCATAAAGATTCAAGGTTTAAACAAGAGAAACATTCAAATCCTTAATCTAAACAAGAACAACTCTTAACATAAGAACATAGAAGACATATAGCTACATGTTTTAATGTGATTACAACTATTAATAGTAAATAGTAAGCATATCCGGGTCAACCCAAACAAACTGGGTTAACCCAGAATTTTGTGCTGATTCGGGTGGTTTGGGCGACCAGTTTGGCCGACCAAAAGAGAGGAGTGGGTCGGACAAATTGGCAGGAGAAACTATTCCATTTGGCCGATCAGTTTGGCCGACCTGTTTTGGCCTGCTGGTCGGCCTAATTGCATCCAGTTCATTTCTTGGCTCTTCTCTTCTCTTCTTGATTGATCATCTTTCCTTTTGGTGCTCTTCATCTTAGCATCCAAAAATACCAACAAAATACCAACTTTGCAATGCAAATGAATGGAATGACATCTAAGACTCTAAAACTCAACTTATACTAAATGAGACCAAATAGGTAAGAAAACATGTAAAACATAAGTCTAACGACTAGAAACACTAAGTAAAATGCATGCTAAAAAGGGCTAATTATGCCACTAATCAACCCGCTCCTGCAAAGTATGCAAACACGTGAAGGCCGTGGAAAACACGATTGAAAGGTGTTTTTTGATGACTCTCTAACATTCAAGTCAGAATAGGGGTCAAAAAGAGAAAAATACAATGTTGAGTTGTGACGAGTCAAGGGAATAAGAGTCGGAAAACAATAGTGTAGAAAGGGTGACTCCGGGCTCTTTTAGATAAGAAACTTAGTGGTGATAGAGAGAACGAGTAAGGAAATAGAAAGAGAAGTAGAGAAAGGTTCTGGTCAAAGACTGATCAGAACTAGGGAAGAATAAGAAGAACAACAAAGAAGATTTTGATTGTGAAATGGCCCTAACCAGTCGGAATTTCAAAGGTTCAAGACTATAGGTTTTTTATGCTGAATGTAATTTGTTTTTTTGTCCAAATTAGGTTTCTAACAAATAAATAAAATCAACAAAAAGATACATTGAGCTTGAAATTACCAATTACACTCTTATTTAATTTATGATATTATTTTTCTTTCATGATAACTTCTTAGAATTTAGAAAATTAAATTGTTGAAGCACAATCAAACTCCTGACAATCTCTTCTCACAAGAACTCTAGGTCCACAACAAAAAACTTGACCATTTCCATAACAGAATAATTTAATTCTAAAGAAGAGCCATATGCAAAAGTAAAGACGAGTACATCATGAAAGAATCGTGGCCAAGGAGAATATTTTAAGGTTTTACTAAGGGGGTGTTATTGGATGAATGATTTGAAATCAATTCCATAAGCTTCAAAATCCTTGAAATTTTAAACTCTGATGGAGTTTATTTGGGTGGATTCTAAAAATCTCTGCAGTATCCTTGAGATTTGATTTTTAAATATTTGTTCACTAAACTCCATTCTCAAGTGATTTCAAATCCATTAAAAAACAAATACTTCCAAAATCTTTTAAAGTTGAATAACAGTGGATTTTAATTATAGATTTGAAATCTTCTATTGAATAACAGAAGATTTTAAAATCCTTAAGACATGATTTTACAAATATCATATCAAATAACACCGGATTTTAAAATAAGATTTAAAATTATTGATTGAATAACAGTGAATTTTGGTTAGATTTAAACTCTGTCAAAATCCATCATTGAATAACACCTTCTAAGTTAAAACTTTGACAAGTTGTCATGTGTCACTTTTGGTGTTGACAATTAATGTCTATTTTTATATTTAAAACCTAATTTTTATTTAGTTATGATATTTGTCTTTCTAGAATTTAGAAGTTTTGTATTGATTTTTGAAAGGAAAAATGTAATATCAATTTTAATTCAAAGTCAACATTTAATATCAAATTATCTCATGAATTTTTTGAAAATATGTAAAACCATATTCTAATATATATAATTTTTTTTACAATAATATGATAGATTTTTATATATTTTAAAATAATTCACATAAAATAGTTTAAAATTATTGTTTAATTTTTAATCTTAACTTCACTAAAATTATAAATTGTGAGGAAATTTTAATATATATATATATATTTACAACAATATGATAGATTTTTATATATTTTAAAATCATTCACATAAAACAGTTTAAATTTTATATAATATTTTAAATTTCTACTAAGTTAAAGCTTTGACAAGTTCCTATGTGTCAGGTGTTGGCAATTAATGTTCATTTTCATATTTAAAACCTAATTTTTACTTAACTATGACACTTGCTTTCTAAAATTTAGAAATTTTACTGATTTTTTAAAAGAAAAATGTTATATCAATTTTAATTCAAAGTCAACATTTAATATCAAATTACTTTCATGAATTTGTTGAAAATATGTAAAATCATATTCTAATATATATTTGTTTTACAATAATATGATTAATTTTTATATATTTTAAAATAATTCACATAAAATAGTTTAAAATTATTGTTTAATTTTTAATCTTAACTTCACTAAAATTATAATATGTGAGCATATTCTCATATATATTCTTTTTTACAATAATATGATAGATTTTTATATATTTTAAAATCATTCACCGAAAATAATTTAAAATTATTGTTATATTTTTAATCTTAACTTCACTAAAATTATAAATTGTAAGGATAAATCTTAAATATCACTTAATTAGCTATATATATATGTATATATATATAGAGGAACAATGTTCTATACTTTTTAGTATATACTTTGTCATAATATATTATCTTACTTTGTTTTCTACAAATAACATTGTATATATCTAATAATTTGCTACAAATATTTAGTCTATGAACCTAGATAATTATTTACTATAAACACCAAATTTCTGTAATATTAAATATATAAATAGTCAATAAGTTAACCATTGTTATATATCATACCATGTTAAATTTCTATGTGATTAATTACCCTGTAAAATATTTCTCTTTGAGTAGACACATTCAAATTATATACTCTTTTTCTTCTAAGTCACATTTAGTCATGATAACTCACACTTTCCGAATGAGTACATACTTTGAAAAACCAAATGACAATATTAATTTATTAAGACTGTTTTTGATAAAACAAATTGGTGTTTTCTTGTCGAAACAATTGGTGTTTATTATTGAGAAGCATGACACCATATTAATTCTACAAGATCCAATTTTTTCTTTTTATAGAATTCTTGTTTGAACCGAATGCTAAAAGGTGAAAGCACAAAGTCCATATTATATTAAAAATCATAAATATTTTTGGGTACAATCTCGATATTATAGATTTAAATTATACAAAACATAGATCTTATATAGATTTTGGTCAAATAATTTATATTAAGCCGCCCATACCTTGTTACTTTTTTAGGTCAACGAGATTTATATATAAGGTTCGCTCACAATCTTTTTTCTTTCATTTCATTCACGCCGCAACTGTTAGAACATATCATTCACGCTGCAATTTTCTATAAAAAATTCCCATGAGATTTTGATCGCATTGAAAAGATATTTCGAAATTGTTTCCACATTCAAAAGGTATGTTCTATTACAAATTAATTTTTTTTTTTACTTATTTATTTGATTTCATGCAATGTTTTGATGTATCTGAATAAAATTTTGTGATCATGTTATCATTGTGTTTATATCTTTTTGTAATTTTTGTTATGATCTGTTTACAATTAGATTCATAAACTTATAAATCGAAAATAAAAAGTATGTTTGGTAAGTACAATTTACTTCATATGAAATTTCTGAATTTACGCAATGATTACAAAATCTCAAAGTTTCTGTTGGTGAACAACAATTCATTTATAGAACTTTTTGGTCCGAGTCATATTTATAATCAGAGTATGTAAATCTATAATTCTTGTACGGACACCTAATTTTAAGTAATAATGGGTAATATAAAAATTTCCATGCCTTTGATTTTTGTCTTCTTCTAATTCATGTTACATAGTATGACATAATATGTTGATCTATTAGGAGGTCTATGTTTGCGATCTAAATTTTTTGATGTTTTGTTTATATATTATCAGTCCAAAAATATGTAAAAATCTTTTTAATTTAGTTGTTTATGGGACACATAGAATAAAAAAAATCCTTAGAGTATTTGGTTTTTTATTGTTTTCTATTAAAAAATCAATTATTAGCGGCCCATATAGTTTCAGGATCCGCCCTACCTATTAGCTATAGTACAAAACACATTATTATATTCTATGAAAAATTCGTGTGAGAAATTGATTTCATCAAAGAAGAAATTTAAAAGTTAACTATGTACGTCAAAAAAAAGAAGTTAACTATGTATTCATAAAGTATATTATACTATAAAAAAATCCATTATATCCTCAAATAGTGAAACTTAATGCGTATCAAATAGTAAAATGGAAATGAGATTTCAAAATCGATACTGTAGGTTTTATAAACCTAACTACTTAACCACAAGTCCATGACAAATGTCGTTATAGCATTTAAGGGACACTCTTCCACATGAAATTTGGTTAAGACAATGAGAATATAAAGAACTTAGTAAGCTAAATATAACAATGTTTTTCACTTTTTTAGGTTCTTAAATGACAATTTCTAAACTAGATGCAATATTGAAAAACTAATAAGTAACCAAGCAAGATGGAATAAGCAAATGCAATAACTACATCAAGCAACAAAACTCAAACAATAAGACAAAGCAAATGCTAAGCAAGATTAAACAAAACTATAGCGAATTCAAAAACAATATATAAACGATATGGATCATGGGTTAAAGTAATTGATTCAAGTGATTTATCCATTGAGATGTGTTACAAAGCTCTAATCAAGTTCATTCTTAGGGCAAATATCACTAATTTAAGACTAATCCACTTCCATGGTACTAATCTCTTCTTAAATTCCTTAATTACATTGAGATGTGTTACAAAACTCTAATCAAATTCATTCTTAGGACAAAGATCACAAATTTAAGACTAATCCACTTCCATGGTACTAATAACTTCTTAAATTCTTTAATTACACAAACTTCTGTTTTGTAATTAATAAATCTAAAAGCAATAATCAAAAGTCCATAAACCCACAATTCACCTTAAACATCAACTTCATATGAAATTCTCCTAGACTTTTTCTCAAAAACCTTTCATGCGCAAAAAGACCATGTTCTAGAAATCCGTGATCAAGTCAATTCTACCATTAATTCCATTTCATATGAAAGAGTATTTAAAGTCTAAGCTTAAACAACACAACCCAACTTCTAATTCACCCTAATCTACTTAACCCATAATCCATAGGATCAATACTCACTCATGGAAAGGCTAAACATGCAAACTAAAGAGTTAACATGATTAAATAAGAGAAATGATTAAGAAAACTTCAATAAAGCATAAAGATTCAAGGTTTAAACAAAAGAAACATTCAAATCTTTAATCTTAACAAGAACAACTCTTAACATAAGAACATAGAAGACATATAGCTACAAGTTTTAATGTGATTATAGTGAATAGTAAGGGTACCCGGGTCAACCCAGAATTTTGTGCTGATTCGGGTGGTTTGGGCAACCAGTTTGGCCGACCAAAAGAGAGGAGTGGGTCGGACAAATTGGGAAGAAGAAACCGTCCCATTTGGCTGATCAATTTGGCCGACTTGTTTTGGCCTGCTGGTCGGCCAAATTTCATCCAATTCATTTCTTGGATCTTCTCTTCTCTTCTTGATTGATCATCATTCCTTTTGGTTCTCTTCATGTTAGCATCCAAAAATACCTACAGAACTCCAAATAAGCAATGCAAATGCATGGAATGACACTTAGGACTCTAAAACTCAACTTATACTAAATGAGACCAAATAGGTAAGAAAACATATAAAACATAAGTCTAACGACTATAAACACTAAGTAAAATGCATGCTAAAAAGGAGCTAAATATGCACTTATCAATCCGCTCCTGCAAAGTATGCAAGACTAGCACACTTGGTTGAAAGAGAAGTTGTTATTGAACGATCAAACTTGTAGCCACATATATCCAAGGAACTCCACAAAAATGAAGAAGAACCAAGGCTTCTCCATGTCTCACAAGTCGATGATAATTCAATCGAGTAAACAGATCAAACAATGTGTCAGAAGGCAAACCAATCTAATTCACATCACAACCACCAATCACACCGTACGTTAATGAATCAACCCTATTCATTCATATATCAAACACTCTCTGCATCACCCTACGACTCATATCTTGATCAAATGTATAAATATATATACAATATATATATATATATACAAACACACACACTAATCATCTTGCAAAACAAAACTTGTAGAACAAGAAAAAAAAACACAATGATTATAGAACTGTCCAATTTGACAAACTTAGATAACAAAAAAACTAAAATCACATTGGTAATATAAGAGAACACAAATAAACCAAAACAAGAGAATTAAAAATGAACAAAACTGTTAAAAACACAAACAAAGACACGAAGAGGGGTAAAACAAAAACATCATAAAGTAATCACCTTTCGAACAAAAGAGAAGAGCTTTATCTTCCTTTAAGCCAAACGCAAAGAAAAAGACGAAGTATTTTGAGGAATTATGAGAAATGAAGAAGAAGAAGAAGAAGAAGAAGAAGAAGAAGAAGAAGAAGAAGAAGAAGAAGAAGAAGAAGAAGAAGAAGAAGAAGAAGAAGAAGAAAGAGCTTCTTTGCACGGTTCAGTATATATAAAAACAAATTACTAGACTTATTTTCTTTCCAAATGTTTTTAAAAAATTGACTTTGAATTCATATTTTTCATATAAATTTACCATTTCTTTTCGTAATTTGATTGGTATTTTTTTCTCGATCAGTCAGTGATCTAACATGATAGACGTTTTGACGATATCAGTGATCATATATATATATTAATATAACATGATGACTTGTTATAAAAACAGTGTAGCATTAATTAGTATTAAAAAAGTTTGCACGCGCAATATGTTAATTATATTAAAGTTTAAATGTTGGTTAATATTAACGGGATTTACGCTCGCAACAAATTACTTATAGTTTATGCGCGTAGTACATTAATTATATAAAAACTGAATTATAACAATAAAATTTAATATATAATAAAATAATAGAAAAATGATAGACGAGATGTTATTTTTCCCTTTGATTAGTAATTCTATTTTTCAATATTTCCTTCAAAACGTATATTATCTTTTATTTTTGTAAATAAAATATATTTTACAGATAATTACTAAATAATGAGTTGTTTACACGTATAATTACTAAATAGTTATAAATTAATTCAATTCTTTAGAAAGTAACGTATATCATCATATATCACATGAGTGACATGTGTCTTAAGCTCATAGTTGGTAAGATTTTTTCATAATTACTTAATAGTTTTTATGCAATGTTTCTAAAACAATTTTAAACTAACTTGTTTTTAATTTACTAAATAATTAGAAATGAATTTAATTATATTAGGACGTAACGCATATATTATACACCACATGAGTGACATGTGTCTTATACTCTTAATAGTCAAATATATATTTTCATAATTACTTAATGTCTTTTATGCAATATTTCTAAAACAATATAAAACTAACTTTGTTTTTTAGAAAAATAATAACATATTCCTCAGTGTTTTTAAGGACATGTGTTATACACCAAAGAAAGATTTTCTTCCTTAAATAGTTATGACTGAAATTCACATCAAGGAAGTAACTATTTAAGTAACTTTGAGTTTCAGTCATAACAATTTCAGGAAGAAGATCTTTCTTTGGTGTATAACACATGTCCTTCTAAAAACATGCGATATTAGTTACTATATTTCTAAAAAACATAGTTAGTTTTATATTGTTTTAGAAATATTACATAAAAAAACATTTTAATTATGAAAACAATATCTGACTATTAAGAGTATAAGACACATGTCACTCATGTGGTGTATAATATATGCGTTACGTCCTAAAAGAGTCAAGAGTAAATCCATTTTATTTAGTAAACTAAAAACAAGTTTTTTTTTTTTTGAAAAAGAAACTAAAAACAAGTTAGTTTAAATTTGTTTTATAAACATTGCATAAGTAATTATGAAAAAAACTTACCAACTATGAGTTTAGGACACATGTCACTCATGTGATGTATGATGACATGCATTACTTTCTAAAAGAATTGAATTAATATATAACTATTTAGTAATTATACATGTAAGCAACTCGTTATTTAGTAACTACTTGTAAAATATATTTTATTTACAAAAATAAAAGATAATCTACGTTTCGAAGGCAATGTTGAAAAATAAAATTCATATTCAAAGGGAAAAATAACATATAGTCTATCGTTTTTCTATTATTTGATGTAAATATATTAAATTTTACTGTTATAATTCAGTTTTTATATAATTAATATATTACGCGCATAAACTATAAGTAATTTGTTGTTTGCTCGTAAATCATGTTAATATTAACATATATTAATACAATTAACATATTGCGTTCACAAACCTTTTTCATACTAATTAACGTTACATTATTTTTATAACAGTCATCGTGTTATATATATATCGTTAAAACAACGTCAATCGTGTTTTAGAACAAATTACCAAAAAATGGTAAATTTATGTGGAAAATATGAATTCAAAGTCAATTTAAAATAAAATTGGAAAGAAAACAAAATTTGTGTATTTATATTGAACAGTGCATATAAGCTCTTTCTCTCTTCTTCTTTATTTCTCATAATTCCTTAAAGTACTTCGTCTTTCTCTTTGCTTTCGGATTAAATTAAGGAAGAGAAAGTTCTTCTCTTTTGTTCAAAAGATGATTACTTTAAGATGTTTTTGTTTTACCTTTTTCATGTCTTTGTTTGTGTTTAAACAATTTTGTTCATTCTTAATTCTCTCGTTTTGGTCGATTTGGGCTCTTTTTTATTACCAATGTGATTTTAGTTTTTTTTTTATCTATGTTGGTCAAATTGGAGAGTTGTATAATCATTGTGTTTTTTCTTGTTCTACATGTTTTGTTTTGCAAGATGATTAGTGTGTGTGTTTGTGTATATATATATTGTGTGTATATTTATACATTTGGTCAAGATATGAGTCGTAGGGTGATGCAGAGAGTGTTTGATATATGAATGAAAAGGGTTGATTCATTAACTTACGGTGTGATTGGTGGTGATGATGTCAATTGGATTGGTTTGCCTTCTGACACATTGTTTGATATGTTTACTCGATTGAATTATCATCGACTTGTAAGAAATGGAAAAACTTTGGTTCTTCTTCATTTTTGTGGAGTTCCTTGGATACATGGCTACAAATTTGATCCTTCAATAGCAACTTCTCTTGCACCTAGGTGTGCTAGTCTTGAGAAGCTTAGGTTTTGTGGCGTTGACTCTGTTGATGCCATCATTCATTTGAAATCAAGGAATATTCTTGAATTAAGCGGCGAGTTTTTTAGGAAGATAACCGATGCTACACTGCCTATGATTGCAAAGCTCTTGAGGTCCTCCAGCTTGGACCAAACTTGTGTAAGAATATCATTAGTGATGTTGTAAAGGTTGTAGTGTTTTGCTGTCCAAAGCTAAGAAAGCTTCATCTCTCTGGACTGAGAGATGTTACTTCCGAGGCGATTGAATCTTTGGCCAAATAATATGTCAGCTCAATGATCTTGGATTCTTAGATTACATGATGATCGACGAAAAAGCGCTTGGAAAAGTGTTATCACTTCGTTACCTCTCTGTTGCTGGTGTTGGGGAAAACAAGCACCAATGGCGCAGCGGAATAAAGTTCCCACACTTATGTGAACCTGTGAGAAAAATATAATTTGGCAGCAGCAACTCAAAGCAGTAAAGTAAATGAGACACAAGTTATTTTATGTAGAAACCCTTCTCAATGTGAGAAGTAAAAACTATGGGACCGTAGTCCACTCAAAAATCCACTATATAAAAGAATTGAGTTACAATTACGTCCTCCCTATTACAGGGAACAGATCCAGAGACTAAGGCTCCAAAGAGCAATCTCCAACAACACAAGAAACACCACAAGAGAGCAATACAAGAACCTAAAAAGGCAGTCACAAACGACCCTAAATTCACTAGGATTCCGGTCACCAAAAAATATCTTCACCGTACAAACCCTAGATAAACGAGTCACGAACACCTCAACAAAATTTCAGCTCAATCGGAGAAGAACTCACCGTGGGATTTTCCAAACACTCAAGACAACACAACCTGAAATCTGCACTCGCAACAGATGTAAACAGCCACGCTAAAACCCACATCTGCGACGATCCAACCGTTGAAATAGAATCTCCACCGTTGAATATCAAGACCACTGAGTCACGAAGCTAACCCCAAAATGTCAGCCAAATCGGAGCACGTTTAAGCCTCGAAACGTTCTCTTGAATAAACCCTAACAAAACTGTTTTTCTTGTCTCTCTTCTCAAAGTTTCTCTCTACTCCACAATTAGGTTATGCATAGTTTATATAGTCTATCATAATCTCCTTAAGCCCAATAACAATCTCATGGATTATAATAGGCCCAAGTTTGGTTTGTCCTTAAACCAAACCCAAATTGGTTTCCCCACTAGGAGGAACACCAACAGCTGGAACATCAAGCATAAACTGGAATGTTGCAACAAAGAATAGGAAGAAGCTGCCACGATTAACCGGTTTGGATGTCTTTAGAACCAGCATTGACAAAACTGAAGTTTCGATGTTGTTGGAATCATTGGAGAGCTTAGAAGTGAAGTGCTTTAAACTGCTTTTTCTCTATATAAGTCACAACTCCGATAGAGTTAAAGGAAAGGTATTGCTTACTCTGTTTAATGATAATTTCGATGAGATAGCCTCTATATTTGACGATGACTCAAAGAGATCAAAAGATATTTTTTCTTACTAGAGAGGTTTGATAAGCAAGGATAAGAACACTGACGACAAGATGCGTTGGATTGAGTGGAGCATTTCTCATACACTTCAACGAAGTTCATAAAGAAGTTCAAAATGAATGGACGATTTCTGGCTTGGTGATAGAACTACATTGCTTCTCAGTTTAATGCAAAGATCCAAGAGGATGTCAAAGAGAGGGCAGCCACAGGACTTGCGGCTTTCATTGTTATCGATGATGAGTGTAGGGTTATAAGTTTTACCCAAAATAAGATCAATTTAGAACGGAAGTGCATAGTTAACGAATGTAGTATTTAGGGATCGAATCCCAGAAACCAGTTGTATGATTCAATTTAACATAAAAGGAATCAAAACTAAAATGAAAGAGGGGTTTTGTTGGTTTGGAATAATTCAAGGTTTTTAAAATCAATTAATTAAACATTGGTTTTTAGGAAGTTATCTAGGGTTATGGATTAATCTTTTCAGATTGTAGGGTAATTGGTTCAAAAGATGTTAACAAGCTCAAACATTATCGTATGACAATTCTATCCTCACAAAAATATTAACTATCCTTAGAATGACGATTACACGACTATCGTATTAAACTTCTCAAACTATAGATGCAATTTTCAATGAAGGTTTAATGTGCTCACTCGATCTGCCACACAACTATCGTAGGCGGTGAAATCGAGCTCACTTAAATAAAGTGGACTGAAGCGGCTAAACAAGGGGTTATCAAGCAAACTATTTTGAGATCATTCTCGCTAACTATTCTAGATTATGCAGTAATAAAAACTTCAAGTGAAGAACAACTATTGAATACCCAAGCAAACAACTCTATTTATCAAGCCATAATTTTCTCCTTTCGAAACATCTCTTAACCCATCATATCACTACTCAATCATCACTACAAGAAAACATTAGATAAACCAACAACATTTCCAACGGATTATTCTGTCGGATATTTTTCCGACATATTTCAAACGTATTTTTGACAGAACGCAAACCGTTGGTAATCCGTCGAAAATTTTCGACGGATTACCGACCGCCTGAAATTCGTCAGTTTTATCGACAGAAATCTCACGGTTTTCCGACTTAAATTGATTATTCTGATTTTGTCGGATATCCGTCGGTTTATCTCCGACGGATTTTCGATGAATATCTAACGAATGTTTTCTACCGACATAATTTAAAGAATAATATCATATCCATCAGAAATCCATCGCTTATTTCCACGGCTTTTTGACGGATATTAAACAATTTAGGAATTGGGGGTTATAAATACGTCGTTTTACGATAATGATAGCTTGTGGAAAGTGTCTTCTTAGTTTAAATGATATGATTTAATGCTTATAAAGTCACTAGAGCTCTTATCCAGCGTATAGACATATTTGACTTCTTTTTTTGTCGACTTATATAACCATTGACTTATTGTTTTTATGTTCGTCGACTTAATTTCTTGTATTCATCGATTTATTTGACACTATCGATTTATCTTAAACTAGTATTTCTCCCGTGCTAAGCACGGATATACCTTCACCAACAAATCAAACTAAATTTATGTGATATATGCATCATTAAGAATTACATGTATAAATAATTTGGGGTTAGTGAGTAAATTTAGGGATATCTAGCATTTTAATTTTGAAATTTAGATAGAAAATAAATAAATAGAAATGATTTAATAAGAAGAAATAGTTTCCCCGTTTTATTTGGTTGCTTTTGTTTGTTGGTTTTTTTTATTTTTAAATAAAAATATGAAGCATTTACCACATGTCAACTTTTTATTGCTCAAGTGACTTGTGATTTAGTAGTTAAGGATATTTATTAATTTTAAAAATTATTTTAATTGCTATTTAGTGTTTTAGATAAGTTCAATACATATTTACGAAAATTATATTGTGTAATAGCAAAAAAGGTTTTAAAGTGTGTAAATTGAAAACGAACTGAGTGTATAAGACCATAAATGACTTGGAAGCTAATGTAACATATCATTACATAAACTTGATACCCTAAACTCTAAAGTGTAATTTATTCTATCGGAAATTTGTCGGTTATATCGACGAATTTTCGACGGATTGAAATTATTACCTAAACTTGATACCCTAAACTCTAAATTGCAATTTATTATATCGGAAATATGTTGGTTATATCGACGAGTTTTCGACGGATTGGGATACTCGCCACACGTCAATTTTCCCCTCGAAATATCCAAATGTTTTCGATACGCGGCTAATTTAGAGAACCCGCGAAATAATTGGTTTACCGACGGCTTAGTGAAAAATATCCTAAGTACAAAGCTCATATCTCTTCTTCTATTTTCACTTTTCGTTTTAGGGCTTTTTCATAACTCTGCTCTTTTATCAATTTCTCTGATTTCTCAAAGGTTTCCATACCAAATTCCTCTAAAGATCTTATCAAATACACACATTAGCCTTAACTCCTTCATTGCCTCCGGCTCGTAGGTGTCTTCCATGCTCGAGCCGTTTTCACTTCTTGTCTGCGAGAGGACTTTGCTTTTGCCGAAATCAAAGAACATAGAAAATGATATGAACCCACCAAACCGTCCAAGCTGGAGAGCTTAAACTTTTACGAAATCCATTCATAGCCTCCGTATGTGACTTCTCATAGGCGATTGCAGGTTTTCGTTCTTCTCATTTGTCTCCTTCTATGAAATTGTGATTCTAAGTCATATCCTATGATCAATTAGAGTTGTCTCTTCATCTAATTTTAGTTTTCGTAAAACCAGAAACTCGAATCGATAAGAGTTTTCTTCTTCCTTTGATTTTAGAAATCAATTTGTTTTAGATTTTGTTTGATTTCACAATTTCATATAGAGTTTGTGTTTGATTTCAGAGTTTGAAGTTAAGTTTGATGTGTTAGTGAGTCAGAATTAGCTTTACCATTTACAATACTTTGTCAATTTGATGTTGAATTTTTTGTGAGTCGGAATATGGATATCAGATTTCCTGTGACATATGAGTCTTCTAGTTTGTGAGTAAAGCTAAAAAATATTATCCACCAATAAATTCGTGACTGTGTGCATGTGTATTGTATATACACACTTATATTATACACAGAAGAACTCACTATATGATATAGTTGTTGCTCTCTGTTTCCCAAAAGATGCATTTGTGATGAGTTTGATGTGTTTGTGATAAAAGGTAACACTTTTAAACTCATGAATGGTTCTATTTCTTTTACTTCTTCCTAGTACGGATTGACTTATAAGTAAAATACATGTTGCTGCAGGGGTACTTTATCAAGTGGAGTAAAGACTGGACATAATGATGCCATTGTTTATTTTGTTTCTAGTTGTGTTCTTTTGATTCCAAGACTTGCATTTTCGGTTTTACCATATGTTTTGGCTTGTCTTACTTAAGACTTGTCTTTTGGCATCGGTTTTTCTTTGTGTTTTGGCTTGACCCAATCAAATCTTGTGTTAAGTTAAGGTACTTGACTCGGTGCTTCTATTACATTAGTTTCACTTCTTGTGAGAAACTTTCTCTCGCATATCACTTCCGATTAAGTCCCTGATACTTTCCTTAATCAACATGTAAGTCTCTCCTTCTCTCTCATGTTCGTGGATTAGATTGTTTTTAGTTTTGGTACGCGGACCGAGAGTGGGCGTGTGTAACGCCCCCGATCAGGATCAGGTCAACGCTGACCCAAAACCCGACCGAGGATGCTACGTTTGCGCACTTGGCCGTCCGTTCCGAGGTTTCAAAAACTCATTAAAGAACCCTAGACCAAACGTCCAAGTATGCATTTCCTATCGAACATAAACCAAGGCTTTTCAACCCGATTTATGGTCGATAGTTGGTTCGTCCTGGACTAGGACTAGTATCATATGTAACCCAACCTTTAAATAAATACTTCTTTTATACATACTTATACTTAAGGTTTACAATAGTTACAAGAAAACATAGATATTTGCCGGCTTCGAGCCAATGCTCAAAATAACATTTCTACATATTAAATACATACACGTTTGCAAAAAGGTAGACGATCTACACCAACTTTCCTAAGCTCCTCTAGCCCGACTAAAATCTCACTATTGGTTACCTGCAAAACAAATGAGTCGTGAGCACTAATTGCTCAGTGAGTCAAGACTCCCCTAACATACAATAAATAAATTCCCAACCCAAACCCAAAATAACAATCAACATGCAATCAAGAAGCAATCACACAAATCAGAGAATGCAAATGCGGAAACAATGATTAGAACATACCACACACAGAGGACCTCTTACCGCAGTCCTCTTTGAAAGTAACCTGTTAGCACACAAACAGCCTATAAAGCCAATTGACAACTTCTTTTCATTGTCCTATTTTACCTCACTTAACTCTAACCACAAAGGCTAAAAGTCAAGTGATCCGACCACTGTAATTCACGGCCCTAGGCTGCAATCCCGTTCCTCCGTGAATTACATCGGATCCACGGCCATAGGCTGCAATCTCGTTCCTCCGTGACCTCCGATACATGGAAGTGTCAACTGCTTTCTACTAATGTTAGAAAGTTAGAACGTTACATGATCCTCTTGATCACTTGTAACGTTAACTACAAACAAAACACACAATCACACAATCATGCAAAACAATAAAATCAAACACTTAAACTAAAATCCTAAAATCCTAGCATGAACCTCAACGGTTATCAGCATAAAAATAAACAAGCATGACGCTCTATTTGTTTTGCAGTAAAGCAACAAACATAACCATGACTCACCTTTACTCTATGAACGGTTAGGATTTGGATTCGATTAAAGATCTAGAATGGATCTTCCTTCTCTAAAAACGTGGACAAGAACTCGGGTTTTCTAGACCGATTTTAACAGAGGTTCGAAGTGGTTTCTATGGAGAAATGGGAGCTGCTTGCCTCCTATTTATAGACCTAAGCAAGCAGGCAGGCAGGTAGCTGAGTCAGCCACGCTTTGTCGTGTTTGCGGATTTGTCGTGCTTCCGATTTGTCGTGCTTCTCGCTGACTCGTTGCACATGGTCGCGACACCTCATGCTTACGGGTTTGTCATGCTTCCGATTTGTCGTGCTTCCGCTGACTCGTCCCACACGGTCGCGACACCTCGTGCTTACAGGATTTGTCGTGCTTCCGCTGACTCGTCCCACACGGTCGCGACACCTCGTGCTTACAGGATTTGTCGTGCTTCCGCTGACTCATCCCACACGGTCGCGACACCTCGTGCTTACAGGATTTGTCATGCTTCCGCTGACTCGTCCCACACGGTCGCGACACCTCGTGCTTACAGGATTTGTCGTGCTTGGACAAACCCAATCACCTTGGACGTTTCTTCATCCGAAGGTAAGTGACGTTTCTTCATCCGAAGGTAACTGACGTTTCTTCGGCCGAAGGTAACGCTGGTGACTAACCAACCAGGCAGACACTTAGCTTAGTCACCGAGGTGCTTAACTAGGTTTTGGCCAAAAACTATAGGACTGTTCCGGCCATCGCATCGGGGCTTTGCCGAGACGCGGTTAGACCTAAGAGAGGGTCATTACAGCGTGGGACCCACAAAAAGCGGTCGGAGTGTCATAATCAAACTCTTGACAAGAAACTTTAGATCCACAACGAAAAACTTGACCATTTCCATAACAGAAGAACTTGATTCTCAAAAAGATCCTTATTGTTAACGAGGACATCATGAAAGAATCGTAAGGGCGAAGGAAAATTGTCAATATACATTGCTAACAATCTCGTGTTTCACGAACATAAAAAACACATCAAAACTGATTTTCCATAAAAATCATGAGAAATTGGATAAGGGTTTGTTGAAAATGTTCTATATCAAAACTGAAACTTAGTTGGCAAATGTATTGATCAATTTTGTTCTAAACACAATTAAATTTACTTTTAATGTAAGGTTAAATTTATCCCAAACACAATTTAATTATTTTTAATATACAAAGACATATTTACTTTGTATATAATCAATTTTTTTAGGTCTTTAATTCGCTTTTTTCTTAATAATTTTCATAATTATTAGGGTTAATTAGGTGTATATTACTTTTTGTAGCTGAAATTAGGTGGGTAACATTGAGTAAAATCAAATTAAGTGAGTAAATTAATTTGATATATTATGACAAAAATGCCCTGAATTGATTAATGACAATTTAGTAAG
Source organism: Arabis alpina (assembly GCA_900128785.1). NCBI lineage: Eukaryota > Viridiplantae > Streptophyta > Magnoliopsida > Brassicales > Brassicaceae > Arabis > Arabis alpina. The sequence goes on from LT669792.1 coordinate 5,596,465, forward strand.
AAAATTACTAAAGTAAAAAACCTATTACAATAAAAATATATTACCATAAAAAATTCCTAAAAATCCATTACATCAATGTAGATTCGGATTTCATTTTGATTGATCACAATTCCATTTGATGATCTTTCACTAATTCTGGGCGTACGAAATCGATCTTCAATATCTATGTTATATAATATAAATTGGATACACTGCATATTCAAAGGTTTCATTAGTATACATACGAAATATATCAAAAGTAAAGTAGTTCACTATTTTATGTAAAATAGTTCACTATTTATGTATTAATAGTTCACTATTTATGTATTAATAGTTCACTATGTTAAAAATTTGTATATTGATAAAAAAATAGTTCACTATTTATGTATAAATAGTCAGATATCATCTCATCTATGATGACTATTTATGTACGAATAGTCAGCTATTAGATAGTTCGTTATCAGCTAATTTATGTGCGAATAATCATCTATAAGATCAAACAATAGTTGACTATTTATACGAATTAATGTATTATACTAGTTTACTATACTTGTACAAATTTACATTTAGTTGACTATAATAGTTCACTATTTACTGTTGAATACAAACTTACTTGTGATTTTGTATTATCTGGAAACTAACTGTCAGCTTCTCAATAGCATCAACGAATCAGTTCTTCGTGATATGTTCGTGGATAAAGATGAAAAAGCGTAGAAAAACAGTTGAAGAAGAAGAAGAAGAAGACGGCAGATGGAAAAAAAATTAGGGTTTTAGTTTGTTTTAATTTAATATAAAAAGATTAATTTTTTATGTAATTGGGATTAGGGTAAAAATGTAGGAGATTAGAATAATAGCATAAGGGTAATTTCGGAATTGTATGTTAGTTAATGAATTATGATTTTTATAGTGTCAAATAATTAATTATTTATATCTACACTAATATACATGTTAATTACTTTAATTATTAATTATGATAACAAAACTTTAATTATATTCTATGAGAATTTCTATGTGATTTTCTCTTTGAGTAGATACAATCAAATTATATACTCTTTTTCTTCTAAGTCAAATTTAGTCATGATAACTCACGCTTTCAGAATAAGTACATACTTTAAAACAACAAAAGACAATGTTAATTTGTTAAGACTGTTTTTAATAAAACAAAATTGGTGTTTTTTTGTCGAAAAAATGATGTTTATTATTTAGAAGTATGACACCATATTAATTTCACTAGATTTATTATATTTTTTAGAAATCTTGTTTGAATCGAATGTTAAAAGGTCAAAGTAAAAAGTCCATATTATATTAAAAATCATTAATATTTTTGGGTACAATCTTTATACCATAGATTTGAATTGTACAAAACATAGATCTTATATGGATTTGGGTCAAATAATTTATATGGAGCCCAATATATATGGCCCATACCTTATTACGTTTTTAGGTCAACCAGATTTATATATAAGGTTCGCTCACAATCTTTTTTTCTTTCATTTCATTCACGCCGCAACTTTTAGAACATATCATCTCATTCACGGTGTAATTTTCTATAAAATTCCCAAGAGATTCCAATTACATTGAAAAGATATCTCGATTTCGCTTTCAAAAGGTACGTTCAATTACATATTAATTTTTTATATTTTTATTTATTTGATTTCATGCAAAGTTTTGAAGTATTTGAATAAAATTGTGTGATCATGTTCTCATTGTGATTATATCTTTTTGAATTTTTTGTCATGATTTGTTTAAAATTAGATTCATAAAACTTAAAAATTGAAAATAAAAAGTAGGTTTGGTAATACAATTTACTTCATATGAAATTTCTGAATTTACACAGTAAATACAAAATCTCAAAGTTTCTTTTGGTGAACAACAATTAATTTATAGAACCTTTTGGTCCAAGTCATATTTATAATCAGAGTATGTAAATCTATAATTCTTATACGAACACCTAAGTTTAAGTAATAATGGGTAATGCAAAAATTTCAATGCCTTTTCTATTTGTCTTCTTCTAATTCATGTTACATAGTATGAAATAATATGTTGACCTATTAGCAGGTCGGCCCCGAGGGTAAAAGGGTTAAGTCCATATTTGTGATTCAATTTTTTTGATGTGTTTATATATATTATCAGTCAAAAAATATGTAAAAATTTATTTAGTTTTGTTGGTTTATAGGTTACAGGAAATAAAAGAGAGGTGGTTCTCCTTCAATTATTTAGTTTTTATTGTTCTCTATTAAAAATATCAATTATTATTTGGCCCATTTTTTGTGTAGCCCATATATTTTTAGGATCTACCCCCCCTATTAGCTAGAGTAAAAAAATGGATTATTGTACTCTCTTAAAAATGCGTGTGAAAAATTGATTAGGTAAAAGAAGAAATGTAAAAGTTAACTGTGTATTCATTCAGAAAGTATATTGTAACCTATTAGGTTTGTAAATAAAAAAAGAAAATAATAAAATACATAATTTTAATGAAAATTAGGAAAATAATTTTAACTTTTTGAATCTCATATTTTAAAATATATGAATATAATCATATTAAATAAAATATTAATAATTTCATATTATTTTCAACTTTTATTAATATCAAGTAAAAAATAATATTATTATATAATTTAAATTTATGGAAAATGGAACTTATGGATAGATAATATTTTTTAAGATTTATAAAAAACATTTTAAAAAAACATTACAACATACAAACTATCTAATTATTGTTTTAACCTATTTTCTATTTAATTTGTTATCAAAGAATTGAACCAATGATAGGAACATATGTGTCCAAAAGAGGGTTTCTCATGAGATTCTACACATTTTCTTTCATGTTTCTTTATTTAACGGAATTTACGCGCCCAAAAAATATTTTTTTTGACAAATTATTTATATTTATAGTTATAGTATATTATGTATATAAAAATTAAAGTATAACAATTTGATAAAAATTGAATTATAACGATAAATATTAATACATTTACATAAATAACAAAAAAATGACAGACCACATGTTATTTTTTCTTTTAAATGGTAACTTTATTTTTCAACATTGACTTCAAAAACGTATATATTTATTTGGTAAATAAAATATATTTTACAAATAGTTACTAAATAATGAATTGTTTAGAGGCATACTAAATAATTATCCTTTTAGAGTGGATTTCTCCTTTTAGAAAGAACAAAATAAAATTATTAAATCTAGCAACATATCTTTGTATTTGATGACCGGGAGACCTAGTCTCTAAAATGAGAAATCTAGAAGACAAAAGTGTGAGGCTTTAAAGGTGGCAATATTGTACCATAATTAAAAGATTGGTAATTTTTCATCTAAAGATAAGCTCGACTAACGCATGCACTCCTCCAGCTTCAGCAATCGTGTTCTAAAAGAAAATAAAACAAAGAAACAATAATGTTAGTTAAAGAACAAAAGGTTTATGTGTGTTTAATTCATCACAGGGGAGACCTCGCCTTATATTATTCTCTTAAAGAGAGATTCAATAGTCCACCAACAGCTTCTACAACCACAAGTCTAGTCGTAGACTTTTCTAAACCAACAAAAACACAGATCCATCCTTCTTCAGCAATAACCTTTGTCGCTAAGTTTGGAATAACCTTTGTAGCTTTAGATTGAAGAAATTCTCGTGAAGAATTCAGATCCCTCCACCTCGTATAACTGCTTCGACTCTTTCAAGGCCAATCCTAGCATTCTCATCATCGATAACAATGAAAGCCGCATGCAAGTCTTGTGGCTGCCTTCTCTTGAACATCATCTTGTGAGCTTTTCATTATACTGAGAAACAATGTAGTTCCCTCACCAAGCGAGAAAGCGTCCATTCCTTCTGAACTTCTTTGTGCACTTCGTTGAAGTGTATGAGAAATGCTTATCTCAATCAAACGCTTGTTTTCGTCGCTCTTATACTTGCTTATCAAACTTCTCCAATAAGAAAAAGTATCTTTTGGTCTCTTTGAGTCATTGTCAAATATAGACGCTAGCTCATCAAAATTATCAGTAAACGGAGTAAGCAAGACCTTTCCTCTGACTCTATCAGAGCTCTGACTTTTATAAAGAAAAGGCAATTTGAAGCACATCTTCACTTCCAAGCTCTCCAATGATTCCAACAACCTGGAAACTTTAGTGTTGTCAATGCTGGTTCTAGAGACATCCAAACTAGTTAATATTGACAACATTCCGATTTATGCTTGATGTCCTAGCAGCAGAGAGGCAACGAAGAAATAACAGTTTCCAAGCACTTTTCGTCGATCATCACGCAATTTAAGAATCCAATATCACTAAGCTGACTACAATGTTTGGCCAAAGATTCAATCGCCTCAGAAGTTACATCTCCAAGTCCATAGTGATGAAGCTTTTTTAGCTTTGGACAGCAAAACGTTACAACCTTTACAACATCACTATTGATATTCTCACACAAGTTTGGTCCAATCTAGAGGACCTCAAGAGCTTCATGGCGCGCTACACTTACATGCAATGTAGCATCGGTTATCTTCCTATAAAAATTGTCGCTTAACTCAAGAAGATTCCTTGCTTTCAAATGAATGATGGCATCAGCAGAGTCAACGCCACAAAACCTAAGCTTCTCAAGACTAGCATACCTAGGTGCAAGAAAAGCTGCTATTGAAGGATTAAACTTGTAGCCACATATATCCAAGGAACTCCACAAAAATGAAGAAGAACCAAAGCTTTTCCATTTCTAACAAGTTGATGATAATTCAATCGAGTAAACAGATCAAGCGTGTGTCAGAAGGCAAACCAATCCAATTCACATCACCACCACCAATCACACCAAAACTTAATGAATCAACCCTATTCATTCCTATATCAAACACTCTATGCATCACCCTACGACTCATATCTTGATCAAATGTATAAATATACACAGTACATGTATCTATCACACAAACACACACTCACACACACACACACTAATCCTCTTGCAAAACAAAACTCGTGGAACAAGAAAAAACCCAATAGTAAAAAAACTCTCCAATTTGACAAATTTAGATAACAAAATCTAAATCCACATTGGTAATATAAGAGAACCCAAATCAACCAAAATAAGAGAATTAAGAATGAACAAAACTGTTTAAACATAAACAAAGATAGGAAGAAGGTAAAACATAAATATCTTAACATAATCACCTTTCGAACAAAAGAGGAGAACTTTCTCTTCCTTTAATCCAAACGCAGAGAGAATGATGAAGAATTTTGAGTAATTATGAGAAATGAAGAAGAAGAAGAGAGAAATAGCGAATTCAAAGTCAATTTTTTAAAAATATTTGGAAAGAAAATAAGTTTGGTAATTTGTGTATATATATCGAACCGTGAAGACACTATTTCTCTCTTCTTCTTCATTTCTCATAATTCCTCAAAATTCTTCATCATTCTCTCTGCGTTTGGATTAAAGGAAGAGAAAGTTCTTCTCTCTTGTTCGAAAGGTGATTATGTTAAGACATTTATGTTTTACCTTCTTCCTATCTTTGTTTATGTTTAAACAGTTTTGTTCATTCTTAATTCTCTTATTTTGGTCGATTTGGGTTCTCTTATATTACCAATGTGGATTTAGATTTTTGTTATCTAAATTTGTCAAATGGGAGAATTCTTTGACTATTGGGTTTTTTCTTGTTCCACGAGTTTTGTTTTGCAAGAGGATTAGTGTGTGTGTGTGTGAGTGTGTGTTGTGTTAGATACATGTACTGTGTATATTTATACATTTGATCAAGATATGAGTCGTAGGGTGATGCAGAGAGTGTTTGATATATGAATGAATAGGGTTGATTCATTAAGTTTCAGTGTGATGGGTGGTGGTGATGTGAATTGGATTGGTTTGCCTTCTGACACACGCTTGATCTGTTTACTCGATTGAATTATCATCAACTTGTTAGAAAAGGAAAAGCTTTAGTTCTTCTTCATTTTTGTGGAGTTCCTTGGATACATGTGGCTACAAGTTTGATCCTTCAATATCAGCTTCTCTTGCACCTAGGTGTGCTAGTCTTGAGAAGCTTAGGTTTTGTGGCGTTGACTCTGTTGATGCCATCATTCATTTTGATATTCTCACATTTACCCTGAGGTACTCTCTCAAATTAAGAGATCGTCGCAGTAGCGGTTGAATCATTGAGAATCTCAATCACACAATAGAAATCGAATTTCGAATTAAGCTAAGAGAATAATGTATGAATGGATTCAAGAATCAATATTAATAAACTAAGATTGGTTTATGATTTAACTTCAATTTGACTAAGAGTTAGGCTTTGGGAAATTCTCAAGAAAAGCTAAATTGTGGATTAAGAAAACCGTTAGGATTTTAAAGAAGATTCGTTCTCGAACTTGAAACTCTAGTGTAAAACTAAACGACGTCCGTTGAATTAATTATCTATGGATAAACCCTAGAAAACCAAATTCCTTTGTGAATTCAAAAAATTTAAGCAAGCATTAAAGTTTAGGTTTCAATTGTTCACAAAATCCATAAACTAAATTCCTTTGAGAATAGGAGATTTTGCTAATCTAAGACTCTATTCATGTTACCAATTGATGTTTTCGCTTCTGATTGAATCAACCTAGGATGTCTAATTCAAGGTGATCAATCCTAAATCAGAATTAAAACAATCTAGATGAAGAACCATAAGATAATAATAACATGATTTTAATTCTAACAATTCATCTTAAATCATTTGAACAATCTTAAACCTAACAAATGGATTACTCAGGCATTGATGCAGAAAACATAATGACTGAATAATATTGCATTAATACGAGAATAAGGAAGAGATACAGAAGGGTTCGGAGAAATCTCCAAAAGGTCTGAAACAACTTGTCTCCCTAACTCTCAAAACTCTGAAAATCTCTAAGTCTTGAATTGAAGATAAAATCCTAAAAATTAAATGAAAACTGAACATAGAAAGGGAAAAATTCGTGTTGGGCCTAATTTGTAAACTTCGGGAACTTCTGGGAGAAAAAAGGAAATCTTCAAAACTCTAAAATTTTGTTTCTCCTCGTCTTCATAAGGGGTGTCGATCGACACTATCGACACCCCTCAGTGGTGTCGATCGACACCATGCGGAAATTTCAGCTTCGGCCTTGTAACTTCGGCTGCTCTTCCCTTGATGCTCCATAATACTCCATAATCACCAATTAAGCTCCACACGTACACTTATCATGGTAAACACTGGTAATGAATCGATAAAAGGACTTATGATCTTGGACTCATGATATATCACTAAAATTGGATCGGTGATCTAATGATCTTGACTCGATAAACACTGAAATAACTCGATAAAAGGACTTATATCATGGTCAAAAACTGGTGAAAACCATGATATATCACATTTGAAAGCAAGGAATCTTCTTGAGTTAAGCGGCAATATTTTTATAGGAAGATAATTGATGCTATATTGCCTCATAGTGATGTTGTAAAGAATGTAGTGTTCTGCTGTCCAAAGCTAAGAAACCTTCATCTCTATTGACTGAGAGATGTTACTTATGAGGTGATTTAATCTTTGGCCAAACAGTGTAGTGAGCTCAATGATCTTGGATTCTTAAATTGCATGATGATCGATGAAAAGCGCTTGGAAAAGTGTTATCTCTTTGTTACCTCTCTTTTGGTGGGACATCAAGCATAAATCGGAATGTTGCAACAGAGAATAGGAAGAAGCTGGCAAGATTAACTGGTTTGGATGTCTCTAGAACCAGCATTGACAACGGTGAAGTTTCTAGGTTGTAGGAATCATAAGAGAGCTTGGAAGTGAAGATGTGCTTTAATCTGCATTTTCTCTATAAAAGTCACAGCTCCGATAGATTCAGAGGTTTGCTTACGCCGTTTACTGATAATTTTGATGAGCTAGCGTCTATATTTGAAGATGACTCAAAGAGACCAAAGGATACTTTTTCTTACTGAAAAGGTTTGATAAGCAAGGGTAAGAGCACTGGCGAAAAGATGCGTTGGATTGAGAGAGGCATTTCTCATACACTTCAATGAAGTGCACAAAGAAGTTCATAAGAAATGGACGATTCTAGCTTTGTGAGGGAACTTCATTGCTTCTCAGTTTAATGCAAAGCTCCAAGAGGATGTCCAAGAGAGGGCAGCCACATGACTTTCGGCTTTCATTGTTATTGATGATGAGTGATAGAGTTATAAAGTTTTACCCAAAATAAAATCAATCTACAACTGTAGGTGCAAAGTTAACGAATGTAGTATTTAGGGATCGAATTCATAGAGAGCCATTGTGCGCTTCAACTTAACAGAAAAAGAATCAAAGCTAAAACGAAAGAGAGGTTTTTGTTGGTTTCGAATAATTCAAGGTTTTTAAAATCAGTTAATTAAACATTGGGTTTTAGGGAGTTCTCTAGGGTTATAAATTAATCTTTTCAGATTTTTGGGTAATTTGTTCAAAAGATGTTAACAAGCTCAAAACACTATCGTATGACAATTCTAACCTCGCCGAAATATCAACTATTCTTAGAATGATGATCACACAACTATCGTAGACAACTTCTCAAACTATAGATGCAATTTTCAATGAAGGTTTGATGTGTTCATTCGACCCCACCACACAACTATCGTAGGCGGTGCTATCTAGCTCACTTAAAGTGGATTGAAACGGCTAAATAAGGGGCAATCAAGCAAACCATTTTGAGAACATTCTCTAGGTAGATACTCTAGATTATGCGGTAATAACAGCTTCAAGTGAAGAAAAACTATTGAATACCCAAGCAAACAACTCTATTAATCAAGCCATAATTTTTCCCTTTCAAAACATCCTTTAACCCAATAGATCACTACTTAATCATGGATATGAAAAGCAAAGCAATAACAATAATCAATTTCATATTCAATAAAATATTAGATAAATGTTCAGAAAGCTTTTCCAAATATGGTAGAGAAAGAAAGCATTCTTCTCCTTGAACAAACGAACAAATCTCTCAAACAATAAACAATGGGAACTTTTAGGAATGGTGTTTATGGTGATTAGCTTCTCTCTCTCTGATTGTGTGTTCTTCTTTGTGGCTGGTCTCTTCTATTTATATCAAGAGTTGGGGTATAAGGCAAATCTTCAAAAGATATGGAGGAAGATATCGAAAAACAAAATTTTCCCTTTTTGTCGAGGAGGCGATCGATCGTTCCCTTTGGTGATCGATCGGTCACTATGTATTTACGCTTCTCCATCTTTTTCAGGGTTTCGGTGATCAAACATTCGCCTAAAGTGATCGATCGGTCATCGATCGGCGATTATCGCGGAACCGGTCTAGTTGACGAATCTCCTCGAGCAGTTTTCAGTAGATTATAAGTATTTGAGATCTAATCGTCGGATTTGGACGAATAAATATTCGTTTTGAAGTTTAGGTTCTCCTCTATCTTCTATTTAAATATTAGCTTGATCCAACGGTGACGCCATTTTCTTTTGGGCCGCAACACTTGATGAACTGAATCTGACTTTTTCCAAAAAAGCTTATTTTCCTCCTTTTAAGCAAAAAAAAAAAAAGCTTCATTTCCCTAATAAGACTTACATTCCACGAAAAACATTAAAAGATGACTTTTATTTAAGAGAAGAGTATAAGGTAAGGTCTCGCTTGTGATGAATTTAAACACACGTAAACCTTTTGTTCTTTAACTAACATTATTGTTTCTTTGTTTTGTTTTCTTTTTGTTTTCTTTTTTTTTGGTCAAAATATTTTATATTAATTTTAAACGGCGATTACAACGTAGAGAAGTATAGAACTCGATGTCAAGGAGTTCAAAATTACAACAAAGATTAAAGACAAAGCAAGATAATGTAAAGATAAGAGGTTATACTCATAGGTAACAACCGATAGCTCCTTAGAAAGGGTTAGTTCTTCTAGCGTTGAAGGCGAGCGAACGAAACTACTTTTAGCTCTTAGGACAATTAATCCCGAGCGTTTAAAAACATTCTCAATAAAAGAGAATGTCGGTGGATTGGTTCTCTCCGGAACGGAGGAAAATGATGAAAACGATCTCTCCATAAAGGAGGAAATTGGTGAGGATAATCTCTTCAAAGAAGAGAACAATGTTGGTCTTAATCTCTCCGTAGAGGAGGATTTTTGTTGAGAACCATTCTCTGCACAAAACAAAACAAATTGAATGAACAGAGAGCTTAAACGGATGGTTACCACAAGCTTTGCCCTTGGGCCTTAGTGGGCTGAACAACTTTATTTGGCCCATCAAGAGAGTGAATTTGATCCATCTCAGAATTTGTGGCCGACGAGAAGAGGTGGTTTGTGATGGCAGTAGGGTGTGAGATTTCCGGCTAGATCCGGAGACGCGTGGGAGATTTCCGGTCAGCTCCGGTGACGAGATGATGCTCACGGTGAAGCTCCTCTCGAAGGCAGGCACAACTCGGAGTTTTGTCAGAGACGTTGTGGTACAGGGAAGAGGTGGCCAGGGATAGAAGATGTTACAAGAAGGAGACAAAGGGTCATAGACGTCGGGCGGGTCTGGAGGGTCCGGCGGCTCCGGAGTATTGGACCATATCTTCGCCTGCATCGTCAAATATGCCCGGCAAGAACAAAGTTGGATCTGTTCTGGTGGCTCCGCCATGGAGACGACCACCGAAAGGAGCATAGGCCTACCTTGAGCCATGTCAACAGCGGTTAAAGAGCTCAAAGAAAAGGTTCTTCCCACCGAGTGAGAGAAAGTTTGGACGAGATCTCGCCGGAAATGAGAGGCGGCGAAGCAGCGTTGAAGACGCTATCTTCAGGGGAGACCGGCAGAGGAGTGAAGGCTGAAGCAACGCCTCATTCCGGTAATAAAGAAGAAGCGGCCGTCTTGGAGGTCGTGCCTGAGAGAAAATGAGTTAGGGCGAACTCCGTTTTAATGATTGCTCAAGCAGAAGGAGAGCATGCGTTAGTCGAGCTTATCTTTAGATGGAAAATTATCAATCTTGCAATTATGGTACACTCTTTCCACCTTTAAAACCACACACTTGTCATTTGGAAGTATTCAAAATTAATTCTTGCTAAGTTGTCTTCTTGATTTCTCATTTTAGAGACCACGTCTTTCAGTAATCAAAGTTGCTATATTTGGTAATTTTATTTTGTTCTTTCTAAAAGGAGAAATCTACTCTACTCTTTTTATGTGATTAAGAACCTCCTGCTGGGGCATGAGCGAATTTAGCATTAGACGGAAAATGCAGCACGGAAGTTGCTAGAGCAGGAGGTGTGCGTGCCTTGGTGATGCTAGCTCGGGATAGCGAGTATGAAGGCGCACAAGAACAGGTATTTAGTTTTTTTGGAAAGCACCTCATTTTTTTTTATTGATTCTATGCTTGTGGTGATTGAGTTATCAATGCTAGTAATTTTCTGAATTTAGTTTTGTGAGAAATTGTCCTTTCTCAGGCGGCTCGTGGTTTGGCGAATATGGCTACTCATAGTGATAGTAACAATAATAATACTATTGTTGGACAAGGGCCTAGTGCATTAGAAGTTCTTGTTCAACTTACGAAATCGATTCATGAAGAAGTTAAAAGGGAAGCTGCTCTTTGACATTCGTCATTCGATGAAAAGAATTGAGAATCCATTGCTGCACTTGGTGGTGTTGAAGCATTGGTATTATGTTTCCTTTTTCTTTATATCATTTATGGTTCAGTTTCATCTTCGAGCAACTTATCACTTTTTCTGATTATATGTTAGGTGACACTTGCAAAGTCCTATGCAACTGCATCCACAAGTCTACAACATAGAGTAGCTGGTGCTCTTTGGGGACTATCTGTCTCAGAAGCAAACAGGTGCAACCATATGAAAATATATTTGTTATTGCGTGCGTGCGCGTATATTAATGATAATCCTTAAACTGCTTCTTCTTCTTTTTGTATTTTTTTCAGCATTGCAATTGGACATGAAGGTGGTATACAGCCTCTAATTGCTCTTGCAGAATCCAAACTTGTGGTAAACATATTGTTTCCTTATGAGTTCTCGTGTCCCGGTATTTTGAATTTATCTGATCCAGTTATTCCTTTTTCAGGATGTACATAAAATTGCTGCAGGAGCTCTGTGGAATCTTTCTTTAAACCCCGGTAATGATCTCCGGATCGTGAAGCTAGGAGGTGTTTCAACACTTATTTGACTCTGTTCGTTCGCTTTCCAGACTGGCTTGGTTCGTTTTAGCATTAGCATTGGCATATATATTTGATGGATGGTACTCTAAGCTTATATAATCATATACATATTCAACATAATTTGCTAAATTGCCTCCATCTTAGTTTGATCTCATCTATCTACACAGGGTGGAAGAAATGGTAGGGACTAGGACTACATCGGAAAATGTAGATAAAACCTTTTTCTTGGAAAGAAGGGGTCTTGAATCCATTGAAACTTTGATTACGATTTTTATGAAACCCGCAATCTGCGCAGCTGCTACTTTATCACTTGATCCATCTATGTTTGCAAAGCATACTAGCTAAAGCTCTAATCCATGGCCACATAAGATGCAGTGGTCTCGAAATTGGAAGATTTATCACAATGTTGCGAAACCAGTGTCCTATACTGAAATCATGTGCAAGGTAACTTTTGTTTTTATGTCATATTAATACAAAATGATGTCATATTAATTTTTCTTTTAGCACTTTTCAGAACAAAAGCTACAAGTGAAGAAATGAATTAGGGGACATACCAGAACAAAAGAAAAACACAATCCCTAACCAAACCAAAACAAACGAGTTCTACTTCTTGTTATCTAGCCTAAACCCCAGAAGAGGGCAATCATCAGTGGACGATACTTTAGCTTTTGCTTTTGGTTTAGCAACATTCTTCTTGCAATTACTGCAGAGCTTACCATGTGTATATAAGAGACAGTTCAGATCAAATTTGAGCTCATCGGGGATCCTGCGGTTGAGATGATCATAGGTTTTGTTCCTGTCTGCGGTTTTCGGGACCCAACCTAACGCCTTTGAGATCTCAAATACCTGTTTCAGTCGGTTTTGTATCTCATTCTATATTCGCTTGAGTCCCAAAGAAAAAAACAAACACTAAACACAAGAATTACGGAAACACTCACATGTGTATCCACCGGTAAATCATTGTGCTGGAGATTGAACATCAGCACACAAGAAATCTGTCAAATCATCGAAACCATTCTTATGTCAGTATCCGATATTCATCTTGATTCTTATTGTCACATTGATAGGACCATACTGAATAACAATAGCTCTCAGCAGGGTTTTACCGTTTTGGGACCTATTCCTTTAAAATGAGAAAGCTCGGTTTTTACTTCTTCTACCGATAAACCACGGAGATACTCCAAGCACAATCTACCTCTCTCGTTCTGCAAACGGTTCAATATATTCTTAATACACAGAGCCTTCTTTGGAGCCAATCCTCCACATCTTATAGCATTCTCAATTAATTTCGACTCCGCAACAAGAACCTACAGTGAATGCAAGAAAGAAGACACTTCAAAATGAGAAACAAGCAAACAAAAGCAATAGAAACCCTTTAAGTAAACTGTAAGCACATTAACTACTAATCAATAACGAAAACAATCTAATTGTAAGTGAGTCAATCTTGAGACACTAAATACAATCTAGTGACCAACACAAATTTTATCCACTAAACAATGTCAAGATTTATAGAACTAAACCCTTAACCATATAACCATTAGGAATCATAAAACTTCACAAACCCTAACCCTAACCCTAACGATTTCGTAAAGAAAGATGCAAAATTGAGAGTTTACATCTTCCCATTTGGGAAATGCAGATTTGAGAGAAGCAAAAGCCCTTTGAGAATTGAGCTCAGTTGTGTTCTGAGACAGAAGAATCTTAACAAGCCCATCAAGCACACTCTCCTCCTTCTCCTCCTTCACCGCATCTAATGGCTCCGATTTCACCGTACCATCGAGTGATCGGAGTCTCTGACGGCGATAAATGGCGAACTCAGGAGGGAAGCCATGGAGAGACAACAAAGCATCTCTTACCTCTCGACATTCTTCTGGTGTAGGTTTAAGAAGTGAAGCGTAAGGATCACCGGTGGATTTATTCGCCGGATTTTTTGAGTCGCCGTCATCTTCGTGTAGGCGTTTCCTTTTCTGGGATTTGCTCATCTCGTGAAGAAACCACAATTCTCAATTCGGTTTACTATTTTTGTTTTGAATCGGTTCATTCGTACCACACAAAATTTAGTGGAAATTGAGTCCGGTTTACTATAATGCCATTAAATAATTAGATTCGTGCGTTACGAAAAAACCTAGTATCAATTTCAATTTGCAGTCACGACAAGACAATGATGATTTCGGATCTTCCAGAGGATTTGGAATCAGAAATACTCGTTAGGGTTCCGACCAAGTCTCTAGTAGAATTGAAAACCACTTGTAAACGATGGTACATGCTGTTTAAGGATCCACATTTCATGAAGAAAATTTTTGGTAAATCTTCTAGAGAGGTGATGTTTCATAGACGTCCTGGGGTTTATTCAATTACCATCAATCACAGCAACGGAATTGTGGAGTTTAGTGGTAAACTTAACACTCTAGAAGATTTGGAAATATATGAAATTTTTCAGTGCCAAGGTTTGATATTATGCGTTACCGAGGAACACAATTACACGAGACTCGATGTTTGGAACCCTTGTACCGGTGAAACCAAATGGATCAATTCCAGAAACCGTTATTGTTATTTTGATAAATATGCACTAGGCTACGGAAAAGGCAATTCTTCTTGCCATTGCTACAAAATCTTTGAGGTTTCGCCGTTTTTGCAACGACGAGGAGTATGAAATCTATGACTTGAGCTCTGATTCATGGAGGGTTCTTGTTGATGGCTACCCTAGTGACTGGTTTGCAAAGAATTATGGCGTGTCTTTGAAAGAAAATGCATATTGGATTGCTTTTGATAAAGAAAATATCTTTTTCTTGCTCGATTTTGATTTTACAACGGAGAGATTTGGACGTATTCCTCTTCCGTTTCAAATCCATGATCGTCTTCACGAAACCGCGGTTGTATCAGCTGTTAAAGATGAACGACTCTCGGTGTTATATCAGAATTATTCTACACTTCCACAAGTGATGAAGATATGGGTGACTAATAAGTTTGTTGATACCAAAGACATATCGTGGAGCAACTTGTTTGTTGTTGATTTTGGTAAATTTATATTACCGAGTCTGGGGATTGTGTTCAGCTTCTTGTTGGACGAAGAGAATAAAGTCGTAGTATGTTGTGATAAAGACCTACTCGGAAATAGAGTTCACATTGTTGGAGAGGATATATATAAAGAAGTTTATAAAGAGACTACAAAGGGAATATTGTCGAATTGGCCATTTCTTGTTAGTTATGTCCCAAGTTTGGTTCAGATTCAGAAAAATACATTCAAAGACGAAAGAAAATTAAACAAAATGAGGTTAGTCAAAATGAATTACCTAGTTTCTTTCTTGCTTTTCGTTTTGGTCATGTTCCTTTTAGTTAATTATTATAGGGGTTGTTTCTATTTATTTGTTAAATAGACTACATGGATAAAGCTTTACGTTAGTCCTCTTCTTTTGCTTTCGAAATTGGATCGGTGATCTAATGATCTTACTCAAATACTTTATATGGTGCTTATAGAGAATAACAGGGCATTTCCCATATAGACAACACATGAACCTTCATAATTCATACCATGTTGCCTAGTCTTATTATGTAATGCTTCAATTGCACACAAATACTGTTTTTTTTTTTCTTAACGCATAACCCGAGATTTCACACTCAAAAGTTCATTTGGCTATATATTGCTCTTTTTGTATATGGTTCGGACTAGAATTCTCCTTATTTGGGTATGTGTGTGTGGCAGGGACGAGGGTCATCTTTGTGAGAAGTGTTAACAAAATCGAAGTGAAACTCCAACCCAAAGACCAAGCATATCCAAATCTTGTGGCGTAGTAGGGAAGATTGAATCAGTTCAATATATGTTGGAGCTTATAATATTATTTTGGCTATAAACAATAAACTTAATACGATGAATTTGTAGTTCATTTGATTTTTTTTGTTTTTTTTGTTTTTTTGTTAAAGAATCTAATTTGAGATGTTTGAAGTAGATTTCGTGTAGAAGCAACATAACGTCCTTTGAGTCTAATTTTTGTTCCACTTTGAAAATTCCATAGTGAATTTCCGTGAGTAATTTGAGAACATTAGCCAATCTATGGTCGTTTTCACTCTTGTCTTTTTTCTCCTCTAAATAAGGCTTTGCGTCTTTACAAAACATCCTTTAGACAGAAGGATTCTACAATTTTGGCAAAGTAGTGATTGGATCACATGACGGCAAAATGTTTTTAGATTATTCCCAACTTGTGTAACTGAAACGTTGACAATTGAACTATATGACCAACGACTAAATCTTCTTTCCAAATCTTATATATTTATTGGAAACCCCAAAATTTTTAATAAAATACATTGAGACGGCTTTCGTTTGTCCACGACACTCACAAACATGAAACACAAGCCAACAACATTTAACCTTTTTTTGTCGTTTCATTGTAAAAAATCAAATCAAAATATTACAAATTCACTCCCAATATTAAATCACTCCCTTTTTCCCAAGAGTATTTATAGTTTTAAAAAAACACAAAAAAATTGTAAAAGAGTGAACAAAAAAATTTACCAACAAGAAAAATCTAAAATTGAGAAGAATAAGCAAAACCTTCTTTTTGTCCACCACTTCCTTGAAACTGAGACCGACTTAACCCACTCGCTTCCAACATACGATTCCACTCACGCGCCTCCGCACCTTCACCAAACTCCCTCTCTCCACCTCTCATCGCCTGTAAAATCTTCGCCGCTTTCTCCTTCAACCTCCCACTTCCTTCCACTCTCTCCACAATCTCATTCAAAATCTCCTCCGCACCAGCTTCACTCGCCAATCCTCTAAACCTCATATTCCCTATACTCAACGTCAACAAAGCTCCAACACAATTCTCACGCGCCGCCTCTGTATCACCACCTCCTCCTCCTCCTCCACCTTCTCTAAGCTTCCCAAAAAGTATCCCCACCGCGTTACCATCAAGCATCGCTCCTTTACCTTCCGAACACGCAGCTAAATTACATAACAACAACAAAATCCTACTCGCTGATTCACCAGATCTAACCATTGACAACATCATCGGAACCGCACCAGCACGAACCAACCTTGTCCGATTATTCGGTATCAAAGACAAATGATAAAGCGCAAGAGCTGCGTCTTGTCTTGCTCTTTCACTGTCCGAAGAACGAAGCGCGTGTAGTAACGGCTCAACAGCACCAAGAACACCAATCACCATTTTATTCTCTTCTTCAACAGCTAAACTAAACAAAGCACCAATCACATGTTCTTGTGCTTCGGTAGAACCTGATTTTAATACATCGATTAGTAACGGAACGAAACCAGACCGTACTATCTTCAATTTGTTTTGTTTCTCTAATGAAAGATTAACCAAAGACGCAGCTGCGTTTGTTTGAACGATGTTGTAACGTGAAACGATGAATGTTCGAAGAAACGAGAGAATACGATCTGTACATAGAGAGATACGAGAATTCTCGCTTGATCTTGTTGTCTTCCTAAGAAGAATCAATCCTTGTTCGTGGTCTATTGTGTCTCCGCTTCTTAGTTTGTTGTGTATCTCTTCTTCTTCTTGTGACATCGGTGGGTATGTAGAGTAATCAGATGTAGAGAATGAGTTCTGGATCCGATTCGGATTCGGATACTCAACTTCTGATGAAGAAGGAGAGAACATTGAGTGACTTACAGGTCGTGGATTGTGAACAGGAAGTGAATTAGAAGAAGAGATTGAGTTTCTTGATCGAGAAGAAGAATTTTCAGCAAGAGGAGGTAAGATTTCTGATTTTGAGATGACCCGAATACCCGAACCCGGAAGAGTGTCCATACGAGTACGGACTACACCTTCGACGTAAGAGTAATCAGGAGGACGTGGATGTTCTACTTTCTTTCTATTGCACCAGCTTAGTATTGTTGATTTCATTGCGAGATTTGGTATTACTGTTGATAAATCTGGTTGGATTCCGTCGAGTAGCTTTGGTACAAAGCCGAGGTTACGACAAACTTGAACGGAGATACGTTCGAATGTTTGACCTGAAGCGACGACTACAGGATCTGACATTAAGAAGCCGGTGATTGGACAGAGGAACTCGGTTGGTGTTTCGCCGGGATTTGGATGTGGCATAGATGTTGCCGAGGCTGAACGGTGGTGGTGAAAAGGGAACCATTTGTGTCTTCCGGTCTCGCCCATAGCGAAATTACCAAGAACAAGAAAAAAAAAGAAGAAATGCAAATCTAACACAGAGAAATTTGGAATTTGATGTAAGAGATTGTTGACTTCAACTTTGGGGATTTTTATTGAAGATGGTACGGGTTTGATCGAGTCCAAGAGATTCTCTGGTTGATACTACTGACTACAACTCTCATTTTTTACTTCTTTAACATAGTAATTAGTAAATATATTGATAATCATCGGATATGTTGACAAACAGAAATGAATATAGAATATTCTCATTTTTGTTACACACATAATTATCTAGTTATGAAAAGTAACATGGTTTTCTAAAAATTAAAGTTCAATAAGTCATAACAATTTTTAAAAATTTATTTAGTAAAAAACTAGTATTAATTAGAGGAAAATGCAAAAAATGTTTTTTTTTAAAGAGTGGGAAAAAAATAAAGATAACAGAGAGAAGATAAATGGAGACAAACCTTGATAAATAAAGGACAATTTCCAAAAATACCACCTTAAAGTTTTTTTTTCAAAAATACCACATTTTTTCTAAAGTTTCAAAAATACCACTTTTTAAAAAATTCATTTTTAACATTCAAAACTAAACCCTAAACCCCCAAACTCAAAACTTACACCCTAAAACTATACCCTAATTTTGGAATAGTTAACCCAAACCCAAAAAAATTAAATTCTAGACCTTAAAAATCAACTTTTAAAAAAGTGGTATTTTTGGAACTTTGAAAAAAAAAGTGATATTTTTAGAAAAAAAACTTCAATGTGGTATATGAGGGAATTCCTCTATAAATTATTAGAGTAAAAACAGTTAGTTTAGCATATCTTTGATATTATCATCGTTATTTCTTTTAATACTTATGGAGGAAATCAAAACTCGTTCATTAAAAATTTAAAATAAGGTTTTACTCTGTGGTGGCTTGGTTAAATTTCATAATCTTACTAGGTTGAACATATCCATATTCGATTTAAAAACTATCATCAGAGTATAGTACTCAACTAGAAACGTTGCAAACGAATTTGACAATTGAATACTTATCATTGTGTGGCTACATTTCTCTATGACATTTTTAGTTACCTCATGATAATTAGAAGACCATTGAATAAATCTTATCGTGGACCAAGAAAGGTTTACCGAATGAATATAAATTTAAATAGATTATGTGCAATTTGTGTTTAATAAAGTTATATAACTCTGTTAAGCATATAAGTAATACTCATTGACGAAAATAAACAAATTAAACCAATTCATGGACAGCATCATCAGCTGACGACAGTCCAGGCGTGTAACAAAGCCGCTAACAACAAAAAAGTATTGAATTTAACTATTTAAGATTCTCATAAATTCGATTGTTTGACTATTTTCTTACAGTATAAAAAAACTGTTTTATTGTTAAAGAAATGCTGCTAATCAACTAAACACTTGGCCGCGTGATGAGGAAAGGGGAGGATCCAAAAGAAGTGCAAACATTTTCACCATTGTTAATTTCAACAATTCCAACTATCAATACAATTGCAAATCTTTGTCTTCCAACTGAAATCATTTAATTTTTTACCAAAAAAAAAAAACTAAAATCATTTAACCACTACATTAAAATAACTTTAACAATGTTTTGAGGCCCAAAATGTACATATAATCATTTAGTGTGAGATAAATATTGTTATGTCAACAAAATAAGCACATCTTTGATACAAAGGTTCAATCAATATGAGTTAAAGTTATAGAAATAAAGAAAAGCTTTAAAATTGATTATCTTAAGCAAGAGAAGTAATCCTCAAGAACTGGAAGTCCTAAATCAGCTCACGTGGACAGCTGCACAAGAGGTTCAAATCTGTTAGAGAGAGATGCAGATGAACCCGTACAGCTTGGAGAAGATGAAGATAAGGTCTTCTTGACCGTTGTTGGAGTTGACTGAATCATGGGCTTGCCGGGCTTATCCGTTGTTGGGCCTGTTGAGCTCAAGTTTGTTGAGTTGTTGTTTACATTCCCCCTCAAACTCGAGGTGGGAGGATTCACAACTCCGAGTTTGAATCGTAGATCAGAGAACACAGCTTTGGAGAGAGGCTTTGTGAAGATGTCTGCCAGTTGTTCAGATGAAGAGACATGATGCACAATCATAACTCCTTTTGCCACTTGTTCTCTAGCGAAGTGATAGTGGGTTTGGAAGTGTTTCGTTCTGCTGTGAAACACAGGGTTTGCAGCGAGCTGAACCGCAGATTTGTTGTCGCAATAGAGCTCAACTGGTTTGTCTTGAGGTAGACCAAAGTCAAGCAGCAGATTGGAGAGCCATATTAACTCAGCTGTTGTGTCAGACATAGCCCTGTATTCTGCTTCTGTTGAAGATCTTGCCACTGACTCTTGTCTTTTGGCTGACCAGGAGATGATGTTTGAGCCGAGGAAAGTGCAAAAACCACCAGTAGATCGTCTGGTGTCTCTACATCCTGCCCAGTCACTATCACAATAGGCACTCACAGTAGAGTCTGATTCTTTAGTGATGTATGTCCCCATTTTAACTGTCCCCTTAACATACCTGAGGATTCTTTTGAGAAGAGAGAAGTCCGAATCGGTAGGCTTGTGCATCTTTTGACAAATGAAGTTTACTGCATATTGTAAATCAGGACGAGTGAGAGTAAGATATTGGAGTTTACCCGCTAGACTCCTGAAGTAGGTTGGATCCGAGAAAAGCTTTTCTTGATCATGGGCTTGGTTGCTTGGAATGGGAAGGGGTGTTGGCATAGGAGCACAATCTAACATTCCTGCAGTCTCTAGAAGATCCAAAGCATATTTTTCTTGGTTGAGAAACATACCTGATTCAGAATGTTGAAATTGTATACCAAGGAAGTAGCTGATTCTTCCCATGTCCTTCATTCTGAACTTTTCACTTAAAGTGATCAAAAATTCTGTGATCAGTTTCGGATTGTTCCCTGTCAAAACCATGTCATCAACATACATAAGCAGTATGATAATGCTTTCCTTGTTCTGATAGACGAAAAGAAAAGGATCTCCATTGCAGCAAACAAAACCATATTCCAACAGATAAGAGCTGAACTTGTCAAACCATGCTCTTGGAGCTTGCTTTAAACCATAGATTGCTTTGTGTAGTTTACACACATAATCCGGATGATCTTTGTCTTCAAACCCAGGTGGTTGGAGCATATAAACTGTTTCCTTTAAGTCTCCATGTAGGAAGGCGTTTTTAACGTTAAGTTGCTTGACTTCCCAACCTTCTGTAACAGCCAGATGCAACACTGTCCGGACTGTACCTGTTCTTACCACCGGACTATAGGTTTCCAGAAAGTCTACTCCTTCTTCCTGCTCATAACCTTTTGCAACTATTCTTGCTTTCAACCTGTCCAAGTTCCCATCAGCTTGAAGTTTGGTTCGAAAAACCCATCTACATCCCAACACATTAGAGTCATCAAGATATGGAACAAGACTCCACGTACCTGTTTCATGACATGTTCCTATTTCCTCATCCATGGCTTCATTCCAGCCAGAGTGTTTTAGAGCTTGAGCTAAGGTGTGTGGCTCCTTTGTAGTTCCTTTGACAGCGATCAAAGCATAACGAGGATTAGGCTTAATTATGCCATGTTTACCTCTAGTTGACATAGGATGCCCAGTGGTACTAGACGCAGCATTGGGTGGCTGAGGTTGTTGTACTGGAACACCACTATTGTCAATCTCTGGTTCAGAATCAGACGAAGGAGGCGTCACCGGTGGTGTCACATTGGGCTCTGAAATTGGAGGTGTGTCAACAGCTTGGACTCGAGCTCGACGAACAGGTTCTTCTGGAGGCAGAGAATCCGGTGAACCCAAAGACTGATCATCAGTAGGTTGTCCTTTGTACCAAGCTGTAAGTAGAGGAGTTCCTGGTTTAGTCTGAAACCTCTTATACTCAAGAGAGTAGGGAAACTTTGCTTCATCAAACAGAACATGTCTGCTTATGTAAACTCTGCCTGTAGGAGGATGAAAGCACCGATATCCTTTATACTTCTCATTGTATCCAAGAAAGACACACATCATTGATTTTGGATCAAACTTGTTTTGACTGTATAGCCTGAGATACGGGTAACACGCACATCCAAAGACACGTAGAGATGTGTAGACAGGAGGTGTGCCATTCAAAGCTTCAAAAGCACTTGTTTTGTTATTATGGACGGTTGTAGGAAGAAGATTGCTCAGAAAGTTTGCAGTGGAAAAAGCTTCGATCCAAAGATTTTGTGGTAGAAGGCTTTGAAACAACATTGTCAATCCCAATTCAGTGATATGCCGGTGCTTTCTTTCTGCTAATCCATTCTGATGTGGAGTATGAGGACATGATATGTAATGTCGTATGCCACACTTAGCAAAATGTTCTCTCATAGCATTGTTGACGAACTCACCTCCTCCATCACTCTGAAATATGCTTATTTTCTGACCAAACTGGTTCTCAACTTGTTGCTGAAACAATCTAAAGACAGCAAAAACTTCTGATTTCTGTTTGAGAGGATATAACCAGCTGAATCGAGAGTAATTGTTAATAAAAACCACATAAAATCTGAATCCTTGAACAGAGAAAACAGGGGCAGGTCCCCAAACATCACAGTGCACTCTTTCTAGAATCCGAGTGGCTTGAAAGTCTGAACTAGAGAAAGAAAGTTTGCAGGACTTTCCTAATTGACAAGGTTCACACATTTGAGATGTGGATTTATTTAAGCTAATAACTTTGATAGAAGATAAGTGTTGTAGGATTTGTTGATGAGGATGCCCCAATCTTCTATGCCAAATCAGCTCACTCGCCTGTTGCTGTCTTGATGAGTAAAAGGCAAGAAATTGAGGATCATCCAGCTTATACAAACCCTTAAGCTTTGTTCCCTTGCTGAGCAGTTTGTTGGTCTCTTTGTCCTTGATATACACAGAAGTAGAGTCAAAAACAAATTCACAAGGATAGTCATCAGTGAGTTTAGAGACTGAAAGCAGAGAGTGCGCAATCTCAGGACATACTAATACATCGTTGAGAGGTAAAGTACCTTGTAAGGAAGGTAGAGCAATCGAACCAACATGTGTAATGGGAAGGAACTCTCCATTTCCAACCATTACTGAGTCATAGCCTGTGTATGACTGAGTTGACTGAAGATTTTGTGGTGAGTTTGTGACATGAGTAGTAGCTCCTGAGTCTGGATACCATTCAGTACCATTGTTGACAGTAGAGTCTGAAAAACGCATAGTGGCTAAAGCCTGAGGACTCTCTTGCAGCTGAGGCCCTTCAGTGACCTGAAATTGTTTGTTGAACCTCTTATAACACTTCCAAGCAGCATGACCATATCGACCACAAATCTGACATGTAGGCCTGTTATCATAAGTGGAGTTACCACTATTCTGACTGAGATGAGGAGTAAAACCACAACCTTGAGTGGAGTAGGAGCTTCTTCCTCTGGAGCCACTATTTGTTGAGCCTCGACCACCACCAGAGTTTCCATCTCGGTGTGTATAGTATGCTTGATGTGGTGTGACCTCAGTGGGAACCTCATAAGCTTGAATGTTATCTTCAAAGCTAGTGAGTTTGTGCACAACATCATCAAAGCTTACAGAGTCGATGTTATTCTCAATGATGGTATAAATAGTCTCATACTCTCTGCCTAAACCTTTTAAAGCTCCATAAATTTTTTCTTGTTCACTGATGGAAGCACCTATAGAGTCTAACTGATCACAGAGTGACTTAATCTCAGACAAGTAAGCTACCATGGTCTTATTCCTCTTAGCTATCGTTTGTATCTTTCTTTGTAAATCTAGCTTCCTAGAGGCAGAGATTCTGTTGTATTTTTTAGAGAGAGCATACCTACCTCATGTGCAGAGTTGAGACCATAGACGCAACGGAGAGCTTCCTCAGACAAAGAGCCAAAAATCCAAGCTTTTACAAGTTGATCGGTGCGGATCCACTTGACAAAATCTGGATTGCTGAGAGTGTTAATAACATCACCATTCTGAACATTGAGAGTTGGAGGGGGTCGCGGTGTTCCACCAGTAACAAAACCGAGAAGCATTTGACTGGAAAGAAAGGACTCAAGATGAGTTTTCCACAGTAAGTAGTTCGTCTATATGGTATGCTCTGATACCATATAGAAATAAAGAAAAGCTTTAAGATTGATTATCTTAAGCAAGAGAAGTAATCCTCAAGAACTCATCTTTGTTCTTACTTAAAGTTTACAAAAGACAATAGCTTACAATATATAGGTAAAGCAAGGTAGAGGAAGCCCTAAATCAGCTCACGTGGACAACTGCACAAGAGGTTCAAATCTGTTAGAGTGAGATGCAGATGAACCCGTACAGCTTGGAGAAGATGAAGATAAGGTCTTCTTGACCGTTGTTGGAGTTGACTGAATCATGGGCTTGCTGGGCTTATCCGTTATTGGGCCTGTTGAGCTCAAGTTTGTTGAGTTGTTGTTTACAAAAGTTGTTGATTGGACGGATTGTTCACAAAGTTGGCTATTCTGTGTAAGTGCATATTTGGGCTAGATCGAATGACAACGAGCAAGTACGTGCATAAAGTAAATTGACACAAGGAGTTTTTTAACGAGGTTCGTTTCCTACATCCCCGGGACCACGTCCAGAATAAATCTATTATAAAAAGAAGCAACCTACAATTGCTATATGGATACCACACCACTCTTTTCTATAACATGGATCATCACCTGAGAATCATCACGATCTCTCAGTAACACCAACAGACAGATCTTGTTTTTCTGATCTTCTTTGGTGGACGACGCCACACACACCTGTGTGCCTCTCTCAATGAAACCCTAGGCGCGTAAGTGTTTTCGTCTACGCCTCTAGGTATAAATACTCACGTCCTAAACCCTAAGGACTTTCCAATTCACATGGGCTTCAAGCCCATGAACGACAAGGCCCACGGCCAATCTTATCAAAAACTGCTTCAGCATCTGCACTGCTTCAGCCTCTGCTTCAGCTCGGTTTCACCTGCTTCAGCTCTTCAGTATTGGGTCTAAAACCTGTAGCAATCACACTTTCAATCTCTCCCTTTGTTACAGAGTTTTAGAACATATGCTTACTTAGTCGCATACACTTTGATGATCTTCAAGCTTCACTTCGGTTCAAAGCTTCTAGTGTATCAACACTAAGCACACAAGATATAACATATTCATTCTGCACCGCAACAGGGCCTGTCCCGGTCATAAAATATAGCATGTTGCTCGGTGCCACAGAAAACATGCGACAAATTTATCAATGTTTGTTGTTCTTTTTTTTTCATATTTTCTGCCATCGTCGTATACCACTAAAACTCTATCCTTTGTTTAATTAATAACTTGCTTACAGCAAAACTCTTAAAAAACTACCACACTTGCACCACATAGTAAACGGGCATGTTGCTTAAGAAACTCTATTAAACCCCAAACAAGTGTTGACGACCTAGAGGCAATATTGATTACTTTTTCTATGCCAATAGTGGGCAATAAAGTTGAAGCTTTCTTAATAGTTCCGTTTAGTAGTTAAAAATAGTATAAAACATTTTTTAGCTTGAGGTACTATTTGAGACAACATCTTAAACAACTAGAAAGAACATGGCGACAACTAATCGATTTTTCGCTTTAAGTTTTGCAAAAAAAAAATACAATAAAGCTTTATGGGTCTTTTGTAGGCCAATCAACGCAAGTCCTTGACAGAAAAATCAAAGCAAGTGCTGTACTAAAAAAGAAACAGAGAATTAAAAACATAGTTTCTTGCAATTTTTTTTGCCGACAACTGTTTCTAATTAAAAATACAAATTGTAATCGTTACATTTCTCTGATTCTGCATCCATAGGGTTGGTTTGTGTTTGTCTGGGATTTTTTAGTCATTTAAGAATATGCCAAAGACTGTTCAATCGATAAGTTGAGAGTATTAAAGCAATAAGATTTCAGATTGTGGATATAAGAGAATCTTTATTTGAAGTGGCTGAAAATGATAATGATCCAAACTGAAGCTAGATCTTTAGCATTGAATAAGCTTAGTACTTTTGAATTTTTGTTATCTACTATTATATGGTTTGGCATATTGCATGTTTTGAAGATGATTATCAAAAAATTACAGTCAAAGGATGCAAATTAGTGTTGCAATGACCGAGGTAAGTGGATTAATTTCTCATTTTTAAAAATATAGAGAACCAGATTTGTTAGGGCAATTTCCAAAAATACCACCATGAAGTTTTTTTTTCAAAAATACCACATTTTTTCCAAAGTTCCAAAAATACCACTTTTTAAAAAAATTCATTTTTAACATTCAAAACTAAACCCTAAACTCCAAACCCAAACCCTACCCCCTAAAAATATACCCTAATTTTGGAATAGTTAACCCAAATCCAAAAAAAAAAAATTCTAAGAGGGGGTTATTGGTTTATGGATTTTAATGGATTTGGAAATCCAAACAAAATCTAGTGTTATTGGTTCTATGATTTTAAAATCCATATTAAAATCCGGTGTTATTGGTTATATGATTTATAAATCCTAATTAAAATCACGTGTTATTCAATCTTACGGATTTACTTATGGATTTGATTTCACTTAGGATTTTAATGGATTTGATAGGATTTCATGTCAAAAATACAAATGATCAAATCCGAGGGGAAACCTTCGGATTTACAAAGATTTCTAAATCTTATAAGATTTACAAATCAAATAACACAGATTTATAAATCCACAAATCAACTAAAATAATCAAACCAATAAATAAAACACTATCAAACAAAATAATAGAAAAATTGTGTCACGTATGTACTTTTCGTCTCTTCTTCATCATCTTATGTATGTTTTTCTTGCTTCTTTCTTTTTATAGGCTTGTTCATTTTTCTTGCAATTCACGTGATCAATTTCTATATGATTCTTCACAATAAGGATTTTAGCAGTGTTTTGAAAACCGGACCGGACCGGGGGTCGGACCGGGTTCAACCGTGAACCGGCCAGCTACCCGGTTTGGGTCGACCCGGGTTTGATTTTTTTTTTCTTTTTTTTTTGAAAATTTTCATTTTTTTATATTTTTCATATTTAATTTTTTTATAATTAAAACTTTATAAAAACAAATACTTGTTTTAAATTTAATTAATTTGTGTTATGATTTAATGTTTTTAATTTTTTTTTACATATAAACTTAATTATTTGTCACTAATCTTTGTTTATGAATAATATTTTTGTTATTTAAATGATTTTTTCATGAATAATTTTTAGAAATATGTTTTTTTAAATATATTACTATATATCGGGGTATAATAGTTATAAAAAAACTATTTATATATATATTTTTTTTTAAACTATTAAACCCGGTTCGATCCGGTCGAACCACATTGACCCATGACCCAAAAGCTTGTCCGGTTCGGTCGCCGGTTCGGTTTTAAAAACATTGGATTTTAGTGAATATTATTGCGAAATCATATACTAATCATCGTAAATAATATATATAAAGATACAAAGGTGTATGTGTTCGTGTTCGTTTTTTATGGGTTAAGTTTTATTTGGTTAAAGTATACTCAAACATGGATTCAACAAATACGGGAGAACAATAAATCCTTAAAGAACGAGAAAGACATATATCACATGAAAATAATGAGTTAGATGTTGATATTACTTTATTGGTTAGTCAATGAAATCCATTTAGTTGATTTGTAAATCCATTTTATTGGATTTTGAAATCCACGTTATCTATTATTATGGATTTTAAAATCCATGGATTTATCTCAGATTTCTAAAATCCATTAAAATACACAAACCAATAACCCCCTCTAAACCTTAAAAATCAACATTTTAAAGAGTAGTATTTTTGGAACTTAGGAAAAAAATGTGGTATTTTTGAAAAAAAAACTTTAAGGTGGTATTTTTGGAAAAAAAACTTCAAAGAGTGGTATATGAGGGAATTCCTCGATTTTGTTAATGCAATGTCAAAAGCTAAAGAAATTGTTAATAATCTTGGTATTAAACCTATATTTATTAAAAAAGGAGTTATTCGTAGAATGAAATTAGTGCTAATGAAGCTAATCCAAAAGAGTTGTAACGTCAGTCCATTAAATCATTTGTCAAAAACAGAAAAGATCATCTTACTGGTGCGAGTTTCGTTATAGCCACGTTTCAAAGCAGGTAGAGAAATTACAAGAGTTACATGTTTCTTTTTTACACTTTACACACACTTTTTGTCATCGAGAAAAAAATGAAAAGTCAGATTTCTTCGCGAGGAATAGTCGTTTTCGACATGTCATCTTTCGTTTGTTAGCACTTCCATTTCTTATTGGTTCGAAGATATTCATGTAATTTTGTAATTGGTAGGAGCAGACCCGGCCCTGACCACAAGCAAAGGAAGCATGGGCTTCTGGCCCAATTTTTTTAATAAAAAGTCTATATAATAAATCGGCCCTCTTTTAGATAAAACTTGCCTTTACCTCTATTGGTAAAGTGTTTCGTGGAAGAATGTTGAAGTGGAGAGTTCAATTCCTTGCTATTAAATATTTTGATTATTTTCTTTTGTTAAAATTTTAATAGTTAGTGGCCCAAAATTTTATTTTGGCTTGTGGCCCATAAATTTTCAGGACCGGCAGTGGGTAGGAGTTAGTATGTTTCTGCCAAAAAGAAGAAAAAACAAACATCTTAGTGTAATTTGTCCAGAAGTAACCCAAGAGAGTTGTAACGTAAATCCGGTTTAATATGGGTTGATTTGGTTATTGAGTCTCTCGTACCGATGTTAAGAAACCGGTTAATGTCAAATGTATCGTATGACGTCGTCTAGATTGAGTTTCCTCGTTTTCTGAGAGGAAGTCAAACTAACAAACACGAGAGGAACGATCATCAAAGAAGGATCTTCCATGGCCGATCTCTGAGATTCCTACGAACCAAACTCCAAAACCCATCTGCTAATTTCAATCGAAACCCTAATCTTGGAAGCTCGATCTTCTTAATTCGCGCTTTGATCAACTTTACGAAATCTTCTTCACCTTTCTCCAGATTCCAATCGGATCAAGGGTTTTCTCGTTTTCTGGGGAAAGTTTGAAATGGTGTTGGTATTGGCATTGGGTGATCTCCATGTACCTCATAGAGCGGCTGATCTACCTCCAAAGTTCAAATCGATGCTTGTTCCTGGCAAGATTCAACACATCATCTGCACTGGAAATCTCTGTATCAAAGTAGGGTTTTCTTAAATTTTCAATCTTTCCTATCTCTAATCATGTTTTATCATCTTGTTTCACTCATGTCCTTGTCAGATCATTCTTTCTAATGTAATTAGGAAGAAGAGAGCTAGATTAGACTCTTAATCAATGTTTAACTCTAAGCTTGTCCTTTTACATGGTTACTTCTTGCTTTGTTATGTGAGAATTACTGGTGAATTGTTTATGTGTATCTGCTTGTTTATGCAGAGTTTAATTCTTACTTGGTAGTGCAAGAGTTTTCATATGTGTATTTGTTCTTATGCTGTTTAAGTTTTTTTCTGGTTCATGTTTTGTGGTAAGCTTAGTAGTATCTTTTGAATGTTTTTTAGGAAATCCATGACTAC
Source organism: Arabis alpina (assembly GCA_900128785.1). NCBI lineage: Eukaryota > Viridiplantae > Streptophyta > Magnoliopsida > Brassicales > Brassicaceae > Arabis > Arabis alpina. The sequence goes on from LT669792.1 coordinate 5,626,156, forward strand.
TTGAAGACTATCTGCCCTGATTTGCATATAGTTCGAGGGGAGTTTGACGAAGATGCACGATACCCTGAGAACAAAACCTTGACCATCGGGCAATTTAAGCTGGGACTGTGCCATGGCCACCAGGTTCAGTTTTTCTTCTCTTGCGTATTTCATAGATGGGCTTTACGAGTTAGACGCTAGACTTTGCAGCATATGGAAATTGTATTAAACTCTGGACTAGAAAACTGAAATTTGCTTGCCTTGTTGGTGAGTTTCAGGGTTGCTTGCTTATTGCTATTTGCATGATAATGTCTTCATGCTGCAACTGAGAATGTTATTGTTCGTCACGTCAATTCTCTCCTTACATGACCTTTGTAGCAAACAGTGATAAAATAGCGTTTGCCTCTTACCTGCATTTATCGTATCTACTAGTGATGTAGAAGTTTGTTCGGAGAATTAATAAATTGGAAAATTTTAGATTTGTTAAGTTTCAGCACCGTCGAATTTCTTTTTCGATGCTTTAGCCTAAACTATAGAGGAGATGCATCCTTTGTGTTTCGTCCTCTCTTCACCTGTGTCTTGGCTTGAAAATTGGTTCTCTGACTCATACATGTTCCTTAGGAAGCCATGGTTAGTTAAGTTAAAGAACTTATATGATGCTGGTTATTTGCAGTGATATTAACACAAGCTTCTTTATTTTCTTTACAGGTGATCCCATGGGGTGATCTAGATTCACTAGCCATGCTTCAGAGACAACTCGACGTGGACATACTTGTAACAGGCCATACCCATCAGTTCACAGCCTACAAACACGAGGGAGGAGTCGTGATAAATCCGGGCTCTGCAACCGGAGCTTATAGCAGCATAAACCAAGATGTTAACCCGAGCTTTGTTCTTATGGACATCGATGGTCTCCGAGTTGTGGTCTATGTCTATGAGCTGATTGATGGAGAGGTTAAAGTCGACAAGATCGATTTCAAGAAGACCTCCACTACCAACTCTGCCCCTTAATGCATTTAAAAACCTGAACCCAGCCCCGTCCTATATTTTCGTCTCTTGAAATTTGGAACTTTCTTTAGCTTTATTTGTGAAAATAATCTTTTAAAGATTTGGAAATTGGACCACTGAGAAGAATGTTTTGCATGTCTCTTGAAGTTTTTAGACTTTGGTTCAAGTGTGTACAGAAAAAAACTCTATTTAACGCTCTTTCTATCTGAAGTGCTCAGGTTTGCTGGTAGCTGAAATTCATTCTTTAGATTGTGTTAAAGAGTCGATAGGGAAATGGTAGAAATTTCAATTGTTTATGGTGTATTTGATAGACCAAATAAGCACAGTAACAGTTTAGAGCCGAATGAGCCTAGCATTTTTCGCCTTATAGGGTTTGCTTAAAACTGTAAGCTTCAGTACCAACTCATATTATATTATTTGTTTCATTTGGGTGTTTGAAAGTTTTAGAAATGGAGAGGACAGGATCAGTCAGTTGCCTGTACCTCTGCTTCTGCAAATATTATCGTCACTTCCAACTAAAGATGTCGTAGCCACTAGTGCTTTGTCTAAACAATGGAAGTCTCTTTGGAAGATTGTGCCTATACTCGAGTTTTTTTTCTTACAACATTCAAAGTGAACACGAGACATATTCAGAGATCGTTAGCAGGCTTTTGCTTTCCAATAAAGCTCCTATTCTCGAGAGTTTGAATCTCAGCTTTGTTTTAAATGACGATTGTGATGCTATGGATATTAGCAACCATGTGCGTAAGTTGCTAATCAATGTTGAATCTAAGAAAGGGTGTTTCAAGTTTCCTAAAAGCTTGTATAACTGTGAAACACTAGAGAGCTTGGAACTCAGTGATTCGGTCAGTGTAGGTCTCCCTTCTAAGGCTTGTTTAAATTCCCTTAGAACTCTGTGTCTTCGTTCTGTGGAGTTTAAAGATGATGCGTCGCTTCTTAACCTTTTATCTGGTTGCCCTAATCTTGAAAATTTGGAAGTGCATGAACCGGATTTGGAGATTTTCACTATCGCAGTTCCGTCCTTACAGAGACTTACAATTTATGATGACAATGGTGGAGAAGAGAGGGGGATATGTGATTAATGCTCCTTCTTTGAAATACTTGAATCAAGGGTTTAAGGCTCTTAAGTTTGGTGTGATTGAGAATGCACCAGAGTTGGTGGAGGCACATATCGGTAATGTAATCGACCAGAAGATTATGGGATCACTCACTTCAGTCAAACGTCTCTCCTTGGCTTTGTCACCCTTGGAGGTAAGGTTTACTTGCAATTAATTGAGTTACTTGTTGTTAGTAAATTGTTTCTGTACTAATATTACTCATGTATATAGATTACATTTCCCATTGGTAGTATCTACAATCAGTTGGTATATTTGGAAATTTCTACACATAAAGCCGAGTGGTGGAATCTACTTTTGCTCATGCTTTCTAGTGCTCCTAAGTTACAGGTTCTCAAGCTCAATGATGTAAGCATTGCAAGTTCATATGGAAACTATTTTTACAAATCGGTTGTAGATATAATATGATGTACATTGTGTTTCCTCTTTGTTAGTCTCATCGATATTTGTCTAAGCATTGGCGTGATAAAGATCGTGCGACATGTGGGAAATGGAGTCAACCAAAAAATGTTCCTGAATGTTTGTTGTTTCGTCTTGAGACATTTGTGTGGGAAGACTACAAACAATGTATGGAAGAGGAAAGAGAGGTGGCGAAATACATCTTGAGGAACACAAATCAATTGAAGAGAGCGACTTTCTCCGCGAAACTCTCTGCAGGTAGCAATTCTCAAGAGATGGTGGAGGAACTAGAAAGTGTGGTCAGAGCTTCAAACTCATGCCAGCTTGTGTTCCAATGAAACTTATATAAAAGCGGAGTCTTTGTGTTCGAATGAAACTTACACAAAAATGTGGTACACCTTTTTAATTTGTTTCCAGGGATTTCTATTTGGTTTTTGGTTTGGATATTGAATTCGGGTATGATCCGTTTGGAGAATGCAAAATTTCAAAAATCATACGTATTTATTAGGGTGATACAGTTTTTGCCTTCTTGTTTTGGGAACAGGTTGTTTGAGAATTTTTTGTTTAAGATTGTAATACATAACATAGGCCAGTCTTGAGGTTTAGATAGCACTTCGTATGCAGCATGGCAATCCAATCCCATGATGACATCGGAGTGTCGACGATCACGTAAACTCTTCATTGCCCAAAGTATACACTGTAACTCAGCTATGATTCGGTTTGGAGCAGCAGAGAAAGCATCCCTTGCATGAAGTAAAACAGAACCAGTATGATCCCTAGTGATCCAAGCAACACGGCAATGTAATCTACAGAACACAACCCATTAAACAAGTCGAGTCTAAACCATTCCACAAAGAGCATAATTATTTTTTTGCAACATTAAACATAATTATTGTCTAATCTATTTAATTTATGTCGAAATGTTGTATTCTCGTCTTGTCTTAAAAAAAAACTCTACCAATAAAATGAAAAGTGAATCCTTGATTACCATGCATGAGTCAGCATTATTCATCTACTAGAGAATTGTGTTCCACTTTATTAATCGGCAACAATAAACCCTACAACGACTCAGTGAGCAGTGAACCTAAAGAGCATAACATGCAAGTAACTCTCTCCAGGATTCACAATCTGCGACGGAAAATTCTTATGATTCACCGAATCTGGAAACCCTTGCGTCTCAAGACACAACCCTCCGTACTTCTCATAAACAGCTTTCCCTTTTCCTACGACACGTGTCATCATATTACTCGTGTAAAACTGAACACCAGGCTGGTTCGTCCACAACTCCATTTTCCTTCCGGTAACTTCCTCCGACACAACAGCTGTTTTACGCAAATGTTTCCCTGCTGTTCCATCGATGACGTAGTTGATGTCGTAACCACCTGGTAATTCTTTAATCCTGCTTCCGATGGAGCGTGGCTCGAGGAAATCGTAAGGAGTGCCGTGGATGGGGGTGATTTCGCCGGTGGGGATGAGTTTTTCGTCGACGGGAGTGATTTTTCCGGCGTGAAGTTGGATTTTGTGGGAGAGAACGTCACCGGAGTTGTGGCTGTGGAGGTTCCAGTATGTGTGGAGAGCTAAGTTGATAGGTGTTGGTTTGTTAAGTGGTTTTGCTTCCATTTTTAATGCGAGTTTGTTTTGGCCGATCAACATGTACGTTACTTTCACCGTCACGTTTCCAGGGAAACCTGTCAAATTATAAATTACATTTTTAGATGAATGTGTATAATAAACCAATTATAAATGGTACTTCAGTCCCTCTGTATGTGTTTTGATCAAGTATGACAAAAAAAAGTGTATTTAATAGTTCCCATCAGAAATTGTTGATGGGAAAAAGAAATTGTTGATGGGAACCAAACTCAACCCAAAGCAAAGATAAACTGAATCGAACCAAAACTAAACTGAAGAAAAACACAAATCATCATATACCAAACTAAATTCGGTTAAAAATTATATCAGAACAGAACTAATCAAACCGAGTCGAGCCCAAAAAGACCTTGAAATGGTCAACCCCTACATAAAAGTTCATCAACACTACTAAGTTTGGTACATTTTGGATTAAATATTCAGTTTTTGAAACCCTATTACTGGTACTAGATCAGAGTATAATTAATCAATCTATGGATACAAACAATTTCAAAGGAGCACTATAAACCCATGTTTAATTTTAATCATTGTATAGGTCAACTAGTATTATGGGGTAGGATTAGAATTACAGTATTTTTAGATTTTTTAAAAATGTGTTTTAAGCTCGAATATGAATCTCATATATATAATACCTTCTTCACCGTCGAAGCTATCGTATTTGAAAGTAATATGGCTATTGGGAACGTAGTTTTGGACTGACCAAATCACATCGCTGAATCCCTTTGTACCACCTGAATTTATAACCAATAATAACATTTTAAAACATATATGATTAAAAGATGAATGGAATCCATTGAAGAATTATAGATACAAAAAAGTACCATGGAGAGTATTTTGGCCTTCGTTGGGATCGGTTTTGTATGTTTGACCATTCAATTCGAATTGAGCACCTCCAATTCTATTAGCCACTCTTCCCACAATTGCCCCAAAATAAGTTGTGTCATTCTATAAAAAAAATCCAAAAAAACGAAAATGTAAATGACGCATAACGTCTACACCACGTGGTCGTGAGATTGTGTGAATATAAAGTGTCAATTAAAAAATATTTTCTCCCTTTTTTTTAATACAATTGTGATCTTATCAATAAGTGGACATTGAATAACGTGACGATCTTAAAGTAAGATGCTTTTGAGCCGAACATCGAGTTCTATCCCAAAACCCAAGTTTTGACCAAAATATGTGATAATAAGACATAATTTCAGATAAACAGAAAGAAAATGATAGTATTACCTTGTAACCATCAACACTATCAAATCCAAGAACAACATCATCTTGTTTTCCTGAATCATTAGAAGAAGAAAAAAAATCAGATTTAACACAGAAATAGGTAAGACAGAGCGATGAGGAAAGAGAGAGAGAGACCATGTCTGTCTGGAAGAAGAAGAGAGGTCATGACAGCACCATAGTTGGTGAAAGTAACAGACAAGTTTCCTCTAGTGAGCGTATAGGTTTTGATCTTTGCACAGAGACTGTAATTAACACAACATGACAACACCAGTAAAACTGACACACCCACAACGTGTAATGGTGACATTTGCTTCTTCACCATTTTTTTTAGATCAATCTGAATTGATGAGTGATGAGAGAGATCAGGGAAAAGGAGAGAGAGAGAGAAAGAGAGTATAGATTTTTCTTCTTGTATTATGTGTAGATATTTGTATCGTATTTATATTAGTGTAGATGAGAGGTGAGATTATCATTTTAACATTTGTGTTTGCAAATTACTATATTTAAGAAGATTCATCTAACTGGACTTTTTATTTTAGGAATTTGTTTTCTAAAATTTATTATCTCTTAGATATTTTATTTCTGTTTATATATATATGTTTCTATGTACACACTGGAGATAAAAAAAAAAGTATTAATTCATACGAAATCTTATTATATAAAGTTTGATGCGTCAAACATAATAATTAACATGATCGCGACACGTGTCAACCGGTTGATAAGATTTTGGCACGTATTAATTTAGTTTAATTAAATTAAATAGCATATTTCTAAATTTCTATAATCCTATTTAAATTAGGTTTTGACACGTGTTATTTTATTTTAATTAAATTAAATCAAAAATTTCAAAAAAATTCTAATCCTATTTAAAATAGGTTTACTCTTTACTATTTTACAAATAAAGATGTTATTAACCTAAAATAGATAAATCTTTTGATATGTGGATAAATCATCGTATGCAAAACCCAAGTCTATTTAAACTAAAAATATTTAAACTAGATAAATCTTTTGATATGTAGATAAATCATCGTATGCAAAACCTAAGTCTAGATAAACTAAAAATATTTTACATGTATATTAGAATAACCATTGAGAAAAATTACTTGAATTTTTTTTATATATGCTTCTAATTAGAATTAAAAAAACTAATTAATAAATACAAATATATAAATGCTTATCATCACAAGAAAACACAACAACTATTTCATGTTAGACAAGTTAAATTAAAAAGTATTTATCATCGTATTGTAGTACGTCTTTTAAGAAAGTAAGAGACTAAACATTTTAAGAAAAATAATGAGCTTAGAGAAAAAGACTTTATATCAATAAGAGTCTTAATGTAATACTAATTATTTGAATAATATCTAACTACAATTTGATTTTATTTGAATAATGTATTACTATTCAAAGTTTTGTGTATCATTAGATTCTTGCAAAATTTGGAAACCAATTATATGAAAAAAACTCTTACTAAAATTTGTAATTTGAGTTTGCAACTAAACATATGAGATTCAATTTGTTAAGATTTTGGAAAAACAAACCTATGAATGACCAACTACATAATAAAATAATCATAGTTCAATAAGGAATAAGAAGAAAAAACTAAGTACTTTAAAATATGTAAAAATTTTAACAAGTAAATAATATAATAAAAATAGAGTAGAGAAATAGTGAAAATTAAACTATTTCAAACATGAATAGAAAGAAACAAGTTATTTGGAAAAGACATGATCAAATTTAATTGGAAATTAAACTACACCAAACAATTTAAGATAAAAAAGTAAGTATGAAATTTATTTATATCAAGGTTTTCAATTTTGTTTACTATCATGAATAAAAAATATTTCATGGGATTTTTCACGGGTTGTAAAATATTTTTTTCATAAACCCGCATATATGCGGGTCCTTTACCTAGTATCTATATAAGGGTTACAAAAGTATATAATCTAACCCCTGTTAAAAAAAAACTATTTATTAACAAAAATCATCCATAACAAAATTAGTCAATATTATCTTAAATTTCAAGAGAAAGCATTAGTTATAAATGAGAAATAAAAACAAAATTTACCTTAGAAAAATGAATCAAATTTCTGAGTTCTTTTAGTTGTCTAGTATTTTTTATGTAAAACATAAAATTTAAGGTGTATGTTTGACTGTTTTTGTTGTTGTTTTGTTAAAATATATGGGGCATATCATTTGAATAGTTATATTCAAAATTTCTATTCACGAATACTATTCTATCTCTTCTTTGATTTTGGATACTATTCTATTCTAGTATAATTTTCTTTTGTCGTGTCTTTGAGTTTGGTATGTTTGATATAGTAGACACCAACAATATCCCATGCTTAAATGCGTACGCCGGACCACTGGCAAGTTGCAACAAAGCATACTTTCTTCCCCTCTTTCAATATGTAAATTCATTAAAATTGAATGGGTGCTATCGTTGATAAAATTGTTTGAAAATTATATTGTTTGAAAATTCTGTCGTTGATAAATTTTTTTTGTCCTCATCAATAAATAAATTAGTCTCCACTTGGAAAGCCCTCGATGAAAATTGCAACCATTTAATTGATAAATTACTATGTAGACATTGGGGACTTGAGCCATTTCGTTGGGTGTCCGGTTTTGTTTTGTGCATTTGTTTCTACAATTACATTTTGAACTTAGCTCCTGGCATCTTAATGGTCAATCTTTCAACAGTTTCCCCCAAAGTAAGTGCATTATTTACTTATTATTTTTTTATGTAGAAGATTTGACATAGTAATTTTATTCGATTGAAAAAGCAAGAGAATAAAGTAGAAATTAGTAAAGACAAGCCTAGGATAAGGGCAAAACTAGACTTTAGAAAGCTAGAAAAAAGGGATAGGATGCAAAGACTCTTCCACAAATATAGTTACCCCTACCACGACTCATTATTACTCCCTCCGTTCTTTAAAGATTGATGTTCTAGAATTTTTTTTTGTTTTCTAAAGATTGATTTTTTATATTTTCTATGCAATAATAATGATAAATTGTAGATTTCAAGACATATTAATTGGTTTTATTGGATTGTCATTGGGTCAAACTTATGGAAAATTGTTTAATACAAAAACCAATGCACTTTTAGTCAAACATTAATGTGTTTTCTTAATATGTGTGAAAACTCTAGAAAATCAATCTTTTTTTTTTTTTTTTTTGTCACAAACACACTTTTCCTAACGATTACAAGAATACCGAGGTATTTTCGAACCAACAAGGAATAGAAGTGTTAATGTACGAGAAGACTCTTTGTCGGGTACGGGCATTCCTCACTAGAAGGTCTGCCTTTTCATTCTTTTCCCGAGGACAATACGTTAGGGTAAAGTCCGGAAAAGAAATACGTAGCGTTTTGAATTCCTCCAACTCCGTCCTGAAGCCTGGCCAATCGTCCGGTCGTTCGATCATTCCAACTAGTTCCTGGGAATCCGTTAAAAAATTCGCACAATATCGTCGTTTCTTGCTGAGACTCTCCATCGCCCAAAGCAGGCTATATAGCTCTGTATGTAACGGTGACACCAATGGTAAGATTCCACGGGACCCCAAGAGGTCCGTAGTCTCGTCCTGTAGTTGTAAGATCCAGCCCACGCCACTCGTATTGTGAACGGAGGGAGGGAGTAAGATCTAGAAAATCAATCTTTAAGGAACGGAGGGAGTATTATCTTTCTACTACTTTCTATTTTTTCGATGACAACATATCGGTTCATAGCTCAATTATAAAGAAAAATGATTCGATTTCCGATAAGTATTATTGGTTCTAGGTGGATTTATAGATGCTAGTAGACTGCAATCACTTCTCCAAAAAATATTTTTGTTGTTGATGTTTTTTTATACTGTGTGAGAAGTATTCTCTATATTCAGAAAAAAGTATTTTAGAGGGTGTTATTGGATCATTGATTTAAAATCAACTCCATAAGCTTTAGGGGGTGTCATTTGGATGAATGATTTGAAATCAATTCCATAAGCTTTAAAATCCTTGAAATTTTAAACTCTAATGGAGTTTATTTTGATGGATTCTAAAAATCTCTGCAGTATCCTTGAGATTTGATTTTTAAATATTTTGTTCACTTCTTCAAGTGATTTCAAATCCATTAAAAAACTAAGGGGCCCTTATTCATTGATGGATTATGTAAAACTTATGGATTTTAAAAGTTGTGAGATTTTATCAATTCTTATGGATTCTTAAAAATTATTCTCATGGATTACAATTGATTCTCATGGATTCTTGTAAATTATTCTCATAGATTTGTAATAGTTTGTTTTCCACATAAAGTAATATATATATTCATAGTTTTCTCTAAAAAGCTCAACTAGTATATTTGTCAATATTCTAGACTCCACTTTAGACGTGAGACATCACCATAAAAAGACGTTAGCTAATCAACCCACACCATTGCCATCATCATTTTCAAGCATTGCCATTAACATTACATAATTTGTTCTTCGGACCTGAGCTAACTTTTCGATTGTTTCTTTTTGTTTTTTGTAAAACTTTCTTTGGAGCTTGTTTTTAAACTTTGTTTTGAGATTGTTTTATTATTGATAAAATAGATTTGGATTTTGAATTATAATTTTCATAATGTGTTCTATTTCTTGACTTTGTGATGTCTTTATTTCTAGTTAAATTCAACGTCTTTTCCATGTTTGTGACTTGACTTTATTTATAGTTATGTATAATACGTCGTGAAATTTGCACTCTCTTTTTAAGAATAATGAGTTCTTGCTTTCTTGGTGTTCTTATACACGTTGGGGTTTTCAGTTGTTATTCTGTGATTTGTTTATGTCTCTTTTATAATTCTGGTTTTTGTTATGATTAGAAAATAAATAAAAATGTTGTTTTGGTTGGTTTTTTTTGTTGATGTTGTGTGTGTGTTTTTTTAACATGGATTTCAATAATATCATGTATATCTCTAGTATTTTGAAAATCATGTTGTATGAGTAAAACTATAGAGATTCCATCTCCCAATAACAATGGATTTTAATTGATTTAGAAAATCAACAAAACATAGATTTTTTGAATAACAATGGATTTCAAAAGGAATGTAAAAATCCTCAAATGAATAACAATGAATTTGATTTAGAATTTAAGAATCCATTAACCAATAACAATGGAATCTTAAAATTTTAAAAATCTACATAAATCCACCAATGAATAACCCCCCCTAACAGTGGATTTTAATTATAGATTTGAAATCTTCTATGGAATAACATAAGATTTTAAAATCCTTAAGACATGATTTTACAAATATCATATCCAATAACACCATATTTTAAAGTAGGATTTAAAATCATTGATTGAATAACAGTGGATTTTTCGAACAAAAATAAAAACAGTGGATTTTGGTTAGATTTAAACTCTGTCAAAATCTATCATTGAATAATTTTTTTGAAATTTTAAAGTCTGATCGATTTTATTTGGGTGAATTCTAAAAATCTCTGCAATATCTTTGAGATTTGATTTTTAAATATTTGTTCACTAAACTCCACCACCAAGTGATTTCAAATCCATTAAAAACCAAATACTTTCAAAATCTTTTAAAGTTGAATAACAATGAATTTTAATTATAGATTTGAAATCTTCTATTGAATAACATAAGATTTTAAAATCCTTAAGACATGATTTTACAAATATCATATCCAATAACATTAGATTTTAAAATCCTTAAGACATGATTTTACAAATATCATATCCAATAACATTATATTTTAAAATAGGATTTAAAATTATTAATTAAATAACAGTGGATTTTTGTTAGATTTAAACTCTGTTAAAATCTATCGTTGGATATGATATTTAGGACCACTCTGATTTAGTGAGAGGGGTAGTGGTGTGTACAAACCTAAAGTGCACAAACTACTCGAACCGTTGATACTGTTCAAACCCACTACCACATGCTCCCCCCACTTGTTGATACGAGAACAACTGTAATAGAGAGTAAGACAGAAAGTAGTAGTAACACACCAGGTTTTTTTTTACAAAAATACTTTATTAGAAAAAATTTAGATGCATTTTATAAGTTTCACCGAAAACAATCTATCTAATCTCACTTATTCAAGGGTCTAATACATAATCCAGTAACCTTTCAAACAAATCTTTGACTCTTTGTATATTTTTTTTTGTTCTTACAAGAATCCTCAAAACCTCCTTTTTGCTAAGAAACTCTTTAAATAATGGGTTGAACTCTACAAACGTATGTGACTCACTATTTATACACAATAGGACGTCACTATGACGGCTTACCATAACCGTGGTCTCCAAGTTAGGATGATGTCGAATCTCTAACTATATCATATCTCTTCTTGTTTTTAAGCAAGACATAAGGATATCTTCATTGCTCTTTGATGCAGTAGTTGGAGACGCATCTTGGAGAGGATCAGAGACTAGCTCTTATTTTCAAATATTTGATTTGTATCTTTTGTATTTATAAAATTTGAATATACAACTTAAATTTTCATTTTGTTTTAATTGAGAGCCTATCTGGTTATGAAAATACGGTTGGTTATTTTTGAGCTCAAATAAGATGAAGGGAAAGATTGAGATTGATCAAGAGAAGAGTTATTTTCTCAAGAAGCTTGAGCAACCTTTACAAAGACATCTTCAAGAGTTGTATCTGCAAGTCCCCAAGCAACCACCGGAAACATCATCTTCGCCTTCTCCACCGCCTGAAACACCTTAGCAATCTTCACCTCTTTCTTTGGCAGCTCAAACTTCTGAGTCCCCGCGGTTCGATATACCTTCTTTGCATTCTTAGAGATGTTATGCACTAGTTTCTCCACATCTTGCTCGTGTTCCTCTGAGGTTGTCACAGTCAGTACATAGGATCCTCCATATCTACCCTTCAACTGTCATAAAGGTTTCAATTAAAGCTTTCTTTCGATTTTCTGATAAATTTCGATACAATTGAGCTAATGTTTATGTTTTAAAATTTAAACATTGGTCGTTAATATGGTTATTCTCTGTTTCCAAGTATTTTAGTATAAAATGTGTTTTACCTCCTTTGGATTGCCTATGCATTGCAAACTCCCATCGACGAAAATTCCAAGACGATCACATAAAACTTCAGCTTCTTCCATTGAATGTGCTGAAACAGAAAACCAAAATTGAAGTATTTTTTTTTCTTTGTGTGATTACATTAATAGGCAGACCAAGAAGGAGATAAGAAGCTTAAATGACTACTTGTGAGTACTATCGCCCCTTTTCGCTTAGCCCGTTTCACTACGTCCCATAAACTCTTCCTTGATGCTGGATCAAGCCCGGTACTTGGCTCATCCATGTAAACAACCTTGACAAATTTCCTCAAAAGACATATTATATATAAACTTTTAACAGGCATATCATAGATCTTTAGATATGAAGAGAGGTTTGAAGTTACTCTGGGGTTCCCTATAAGAGAAATGGCGACGCTGAGACGTCTCTTCATCCCTCCGCTGTATGTTTCGACTTGTTTGTCACCATTTCCTCCATGGAAAAGGTTGACACTGCGAAGCGACTCTTCCACAGCCTAAAACCGAAGAAAACTCACTGTTTTTTTGCTTTTGCACATAAGTCATCCACAAACGAATCAAGTTAAAACATAAACTTACTTGTGCTAAGACAGGACCTTTGAGATTCTTGAGCCTTCCATAAAACATTATATGTTCCTTTCCACTTAATTTCTCCCACAAAAGACTGGAAAATCAAATGAAATGGAATTAAGAAACAGTACCACCTGGTAGAAAGAAACAAACAGAGCTGGAGATTATTTTTATAGATTACTCGTGTTGCGGACAGACTCCAATTTCTGTGTATATCCGGTCCATATCTGTTAATATGTCAAGACCTTGGACAAATGCTGTCCCAGACGATGGTTTAATGATTCCTGTCATCTACACATACCAGTAGAATGCCAAAAAGGTTAACACAATCACTAGCAGGGCTGTTTATTAGACAAAGGATCAATAGGTATGATATTCATACGTACCATGTTGATGAAAGAGGTTTTGCCAGCTCCATTAGGACCAAGCATGCCAAAGCATTCTCCTTGAGGTAAAGCAAGAGATAATCCTCTTACCGCGAGTTTCTGAGGATTTCCGTCTTTACCTGAGTACACCTTCTGCAGATTATTACATAAAACCGCGCAGGGTCTAGTTGATTCGAGTAGATACTGCTCTACTTTCTCCCTCTGAAACACAAAAAAATGCATACAAATCTTACTCAGCCTTGCCAATATTAAAACCTGAACTTGATCTTGCCTCTCTTTACCTCCTGACACACATCTGGTTTCTCCATTTCGACAACAACTTTGGAAATTTGGCTATGAGATGAGTGATGTTGCTTCTTTGAAGAATTTTGCAGGAAGAATAGTGGATGTTTCCTGGAGTAAGTGATTTGATCAATGTAATATGCTGAAACAAGCAGTAACAACCACTCAATGAGCATGATTAAAGTCACTTCTTTCATTCCATTCTCAAAATCTCTCCATCTCATTCCATCAACACCGCGGTAATCTCCCGCAAACGCAGATTGTGATAGCTCATATAGTCCGCGGTACAAAGAAAATCCAGGGTACAATTCCATTGCAATGATCCATCCTCCTAGAGAAAACCATAAAAACAAATAAACCTCCTTCGGTTTTTCGACTTGCAAAACGGTTGATTCAGGCTTAAGAACTTACTTGGGAAAAGAGGAACTTCCAAGAAGAATTGGAAAAGAAAGATTCCTAGGAGCCCGGTTCCAAAGACATACATATATGCTATAACTGAATAATTTCAAATGAAATTAACAGTTGTGATCATCATTCACAAATCTTGAATCGAAACCGGGACGACACTGTACCTGTAGCAGTTTTAACATCTGAAAACATTGCAGAAGCTAAGAAGGCAACTGATATTTGAAGATTTATGCATATCAGGAAGAACACAAGCTGGATACTATAGTCATTAAGCCTGAAGAAGTTTAGCCCTGCAGAGAAGTAAAAAGCATCAAGAACATATAAATATTAGGAGTAACAATATTAAGCAAATTAGATAGAATTTGTGTTATAGTTACCTATGGCTGAACCAAATATCGCGAAGCACAACATGTATAGAATCGATATGAGAAGAAAATAGGTGTATGAAACTATCCAGTAAGGAGCATCACCAAGTCCATGCATTTTCATCATGATTCTTAACCTCTGTTGTTTTTCATATACCAGTGTTGTTAAGATCACCTATAATATGATCCAGATAAAAATTTCGATGAAAACCGAGATAAGGAATGTTTTAAAGTGTTTCATTGAGATAATCTAAATACTTACAGGGAATAACAACAGAATGACCCATGTGAAAAAGAGTGGACCGATTAGGGAAGCTATGTCTAGGCTCAATTTAGTCTCTGGCTTTGGCATTTCTTTGACATACTCAAAGAGTATTTTTGTCTCAGGACCTCTTAGAAATTCAAGATATGCATTCGATGCCTGTAAAAGTACAGACAAAAACAAGTATGAACTCAATACTCTGTAACAAATGATAACATCAATGTTTGAGTAAAGGGTTAAGCAAAATGCACCAGATTAACTAAGCGAGGGACTCGAATCAGAGCCATAGGCCGAACCACTGTATCGTTCTTGTAAGTAGAGTTGTACCAAACACATACATTGAGGTTGTTCCCTTTTGTGTTCTGAAAATCAAAGCCTATAAAATGGAAACTTAAGACACACTACACTATTTAAAACAAAATATTGGCTTGGGATGAGATTATGAAGAGAGACCTGCAGCATACTCGTTGATCTTCTCATCCGAATTTCCTTTTCGATAACCCTTGAAAAGCTCGATATTCACATCCGAAGAACTATTCCGCCACAGATTTAGTCCTTGGACACAGTTTATCTCTAGACTCAAGGAAAACACACAGGACAAAAATACTCTGTTTTTTAAAAAGCATGCTTAAATACATCAAGATTTCAATATTGTAAACTTGGAAACTTTTGTTATACCTTTGGGGAAAGCAAGAGGTGATTGGTGAATTAAGATTGAGAAAGAAGAGTTTGGTGAGCATTCATGTTGGATGTTATAGATGGGAAGATCCGAGATGAAAGTAGAGTCCATGTAGTTGGTGTATGCAGGTAAATATGATGAGCCCTGCACATCAACACTACAAAGTTAGGATGAAAAAACACAACAAAAATATTCAAGATGTAATAACATTGTTTCATGGTCTTACCAAGACATAATTGGCTAAATCTCCATCAAAATTAGATGAATCACTATACATGTTTCCCATCAGAACTAGCAAAAAAAAAAAACAATAAATTGAACATCAAAACCAAAACCAATTATATATATTTCATTTCAAGAATGAGAAGATCATACTTTTTCCGAGTGACTGATTAGTCCCGGTGAAGAGAAAAGTTGCAGGGGAAGAATGGGTCGGGTATGGGGTCGCGGCTCGGTATTGAGGAGCCGGGATTTGAAGTAATGGAGTCCATTGTGGTGGATTAGGAATGGCGCAAAACGCTGCTTGCTCTGAAGTTGAATACCTTAAGCCACAAGTTTTCTCATTTAAGCAGCCACATTGACCATGTACATCGTTGAACTGAGTGTCGAAGAGCATCTGAACAACAAGGAGAAGTATACAGAGGAAGAAAGGGATTGTGATGAGACGTACATTGCTCCATATGTTCCGTTTCTGCATCAAAGCCCAAAAGGCAATAATAAACCTGATAGTATTAAGCCTTTAAAGGATATTATTAAGTAAATCTCTGAGAAAAAACTTGACAAACCTGGAAGACTAAATTCTTCCTAAGTAAAGCGTCGGCTTGAGTCAAGAAACTTGCAGGACTCGAATCCACCATCACAGAGACTGTAATAAGATATTAGTCGAGTCGAATAGTTTTTTGTGAAATCTCCAAATGTTTTCTTGGATGCATACATAAACACCAAGAAGGACATGAAATTCAAGTAGCTTAGGATAAACAATTAGCAGTAAAACCAAGAAATTACGGATGACGTATATTAACTATACACGTTACTGAAGTGTCATACAGGTATTGGACGATAGCACTGTGTTTTCTTTAGTTCTATTTCGTGTAGGCCAAGTAATAATAGTCTTCCTTGCATCACTCACCAAGAAATGTACTCTTTACCAAAACCTATACAAATATGCATATAATAAGAAAAACAAATGGTTGAGAAATCTCACTGTAATTACAAAAAAAAAAGTTAAGTTTATTTCCAGTAATATACATGAAATCTTATAATCACTAACTTTGTATCAAATAGTAGCTGCACAAACAAATATTGTCGTATAAATCCCCAATCTAGGAAGATCAAGAGAAGACATTAAAGGCCTGACCGGTTCTAGCAACCTTGATGAAGACATCTTCAAGAGTCGTGTCGGCAAGTCCCCAAGCGAACACCGTAAAGTTGCTCTTCGCCTTCTCCACTGCCCGAAACACCTCTGAGATCCGAACCTCCTCCTTTGGGAGCTCAAACTTCTGGGTCCCCGAGATGTGATATATCTTCTTTGCGTTTGGGGAGACATCTTGAATTAGCTTCTCTACGTTTCGCTCGTGTTCTGAAGATGTTGTCATCGTAAACACATAAGATCCACCATACCTACCCTTTAGCTCTTTTGGGTTGCCAATGCATTGCAAGCTTCCGTCTACAAAAATCCCCAATCGGTCACAAAGATATTCTGCTTCTTCCATTGAATGAGTAGTTAGGATTATGGCAGTGTGTTGTTTTGCACGCTTGATGACAGTCCATAGGTTCTTTCTCGAGGCTGGGTCAAGTCCTGTGCTTGGCTCATCCATATACACCACCTTCAAAAGAACATAAAACGAGGAGTTTGTTAAAGGTCGTGGTTACGAAAAATAAACGAACAAGGGATTCTCAGACAATGGTATACCTTAGGATTTCCAATAAGTGAAATGGCTACACTCAGCCGCCTTTTCATACCTCCACTGTATTTCCCAGCAGGTTTATCGGCAACTCCTCCATGGAAAAGGTTGACATTCTTAAGAGACTCTTCCACAGCCTAGAGCAAGGTAAATAACGATGAGAAAAAGATTGATCATCCATGAAATTAACGTTTTGATAACTTTTGGTAAGCTAGATAAGTAAGACTGATAACATACTTGAGTGAGATCAGAGCCTTTGAGATTCTTAAGTCTCCCATAAAACAGCAAATGTTCTCTTCCTGTCAGCGTCCCCCAGAGCAAACTGGTAAAGAGTAAGAGAATGATAAAACAATAAGAAACTGTTTAGGTGTTCTTTCTTGGCAAAGAACAAAATGAAACAAGTTAAAGAATGTAAATTACTCGTGCTGCGGGCATACGCCCATGCTGGTGTATACTCTGTCCATATCATTGCATATATCCAGACCTTGAACAATCCCTGCCCCAGATGTTGGTTTCACAAGCCCAGTCATCTAGCAACGAAAAATACAGTACACCTTTTATATGCTAGACAGTTTTTCAAATGAAAACACAAAAGATTTTCATTGAAATTTGAGTACTGACCATATTGATGAAGGAGGTCTTCCCAGCACCATTGGGCCCTAACATGCCGAAGCATTCTCCTGAAGGCACGGCAAGAGATAACCCACGGACTGCCAATTTAGGTGGGTTCCCATCCCTACTAGGATACACCTTCTTTAGGTTGTCACATACAATTGCATGGCTTGTGCTCGACTCAAGCAACAACTGCTCGACTTTTTCTCTCTGATTTGATCAAAATATTTGTTATCAGAACCAGAATTATCAAGAACATGGATAAAGTGTATATCCTTTTGCCATACCTCCTGAGTGACATCTGGTTTTTCCATTTCAACAACGACTTTGGAGCCTTGTCTTTGCAAACTAGGCCTTCGCAGAGAGGGGGATTTCTTGAAAGGGTTTTTCAAGAAAAACAAAGGGTCTTTTCCAGATGAAGAAACCTTATCGATATAGTATGCTGCCATGAGTGCGAGAAACCATTCAACGATAATGATGTAAAAAATTTCATCCATTGCACTACCACTGAAATCTTTCCATTTCATCCCATCTTGCCCTCTCAAGTTTCCCCGGAAAGCAAATTGTGAAAATTCATAAAGCCCCCGGTATAAGGAGAAGCCAGGATACAACTCCAGGACAAAAATCCAGCCTCCTGGAAAAGTAAAATTGTTTTTTACAATCGTGGTTAGAACAAACACATAAGCGAGGGTTTTGAATATCTTTCCTCAAGTTTATCTTAATATTAACTTACTAGGAAATGATGAATCTTCAATCAGAAACTGGAATAGAAACAAGCCCAAAAGTCCAGATCCAAACACGTATATGTAAGCAGCAACTATCATTTCGACATAAGAGAAAGCCCATTAATTCCTTTAAACCCCAGCATGTTCTTCAAGAAATTCAAGAAGTAAGATTTTTGTACCTGTTGCTGTCTTGACCTTTGAAAATAATGAAGAAACTAGGAAGACAAGGGAGATTTGCAGGTTTACATAAAGAAAATAGAAAGTGAACTGGATACTGTAGTCATTAAGCCGAAAGAACTTCAGTCCTGCAAGAAACCAGAACTATAACGGAAGTTTTGATACTGAAAAACATAATGTAAGAACTGTGTTGGCAGCGAGGCTTCAATTACCTATTGCTGACCCAAATATCAACAGGCATATAAAGTAAAACATGGATATGGTAAGATAATAGGCATAAGAAATCATCCAATATGGACCATCTCCTAGGCCATGCATTTTCATTATAATCCGTAGACGCTCCTGTTTCTCATACACCAATGACGACAAGATCACCTGCATACAAATGGCTCTAAGTATGAAGTTCATATGTTACTCTGGACAGACTTCAGAAAAAGCAGGATTCTTATACTTTCAAAGATTTATAGATCAATGTACTCAGGGAGAATATATGTGGAATAAAGCCTAAAGTGAATAGTCTATTGAAAGCAAACTTACAGGGAACAGAAGAAGTATAACCCATGTGAAGAATAGGGGGCCAATTAAGGACGCGATGTCTAAACGAAGTCTGCTTTCTGATTTAGGCACTTCTTTGACATATTCGAACAACATCCTTGTCCCCGGGCCTTGCAGAAACTGAAGGTAAGCATTTGACACCTGCAGTTTGGCAAAGTGTAAGAATCAGTTCAATCATGAATAAGGTCCCAAACGGAAAAGAGCATGAAGATGTATTGAGTACATCATTATTTTCTTACCAAATTGACTGAGCGGGAAACTCGGACCAACGTTGAAGGCCTATTTCCTGAATCGTCCTTGTATGTTGAATTATACCAGACATGCACATTAAAGTTGTTCATATCCGTGTTCAAAAGATCGTATGCTAAGGGAACAAGAAAGCAGACAGTATGAGTCAGAAATCTCACTACATATTAAGCATTGTGATAGATAAATGACAGAGAAGTTGAGCAACCTGCAGCAATCTCATTTATTTTCCCCTCAGGATTTCCTTTCCGATAACCCTTGAATAACTCATCATTGACCTCTGTGGTTTTATTTCGCCAGAGATTCAATCCTTGAGCACATATTAACTCTGATATTGCACAACAATTAAGTTAATCGACTGCAACAACGTCTCCTCAGAAAATAAATTTGAGTGAGGACAATAATGGAAGAAAGAATTATCATGTTTGACAAAGTTGGGATATGTATACAGGGAACGCTATCAGATTACATTAATCTAACACCGATACAATTTCTCCTTAGAACCGCAGAAGAAATCTGAACATATCTAACATTCAGTAACATCTATAGGATCGGGAACTTAATACCTTTCTTAAACTCGAGAGGTGATTGTCCGAATGAGAATGGGAACTTAGCATTTGGAACGCACTGAGATTGGATATTGTAGAGGGAAACATTTGAGGCAATCCCTGGATCAAGATAATTGGTCATATCTGCCTCTTCTGTTGTACCCTGATAAAACGAGCGCAAAAAAGCTAAGACACAGTTCATAGTGGAAAGTGGAAACAAACAGAAGAAAACTTACCAAGACATTATGGGCTAAACCTTGCAAGAAATCAGACGAGTTCACGGTAAACGAACTAGTAAGCAGATTCCCATATAAGCCTAAAGAGAAAACATGAAGATTAGTTTCCAGAGAAAACAATATACATCACAACCATAACAAAGAGGCATACTTGTTCCAAGGGTCTTGTTATTCCCAGTAAAAAGTATAGTTACAGGACAAGATCCTGTTCTTCTGCAAGATTCATTAGGTAAGTCTCCATTCGAGGCAAGACTAACAGCACGGCTTTCAGGCTGCGGTATTTGTAACAACGGAGGCCAACGAGAAGGACTAGGGATAGAACAAAAGAAGGCTTGACTCGGTTTAGAATATTCTATACCGCAAGTCTTTACGCATTTTCCGTCTCCATTTGTGTTGGGAATGCATTGACAACCACATCGATTATCATCAGAGTTGTTAACCTGTGAATCGAACAGGATTTGAATGGCCACTAGAAATATACAGAGGTAGAAAGGGATCAAGATCAGCCGAATATTGCTCCATAGATTCCGTTTCTACACCACACACATATACACAAACACAGTCCAATTAGCACAACAGATACTAAAAACTCATTTAGTTGAAAATTTGTTTCGATTTCAAAGATTTAAGCAAATTTTTTTTTTTTTTTTGAATGACTAGGAGGTTCTGAGCCAAAGCCCGTAATCCCCCATGCCGGAAACCACATAATATTAGTTTCGTCCCTAGCGCCACTCGAACCAGCGACCTCTAAGCTTTGCCTACAGATCTTTACCATTCAAGCTATTGGCTCTTGGTAAACTCTTAATTTTCAAAGATTTAAGCAAAGCATCCTCATAGTTTTCTTTTTAAACGTCTGGATTTATATTTATTACAATTACAAATTATGAGAACGGTTACAAACAACCTGATATTCAATTAACATTAAATTAAATGAATGTTACCAGTTTAAATCCTAGCAGATATCTGTGAAACTATCCGATTTTCAATAATTAATTTGATTTGAAGAACGGATCAATCAAGTTCCATAAATAGCGAATTAATCTCTTCAAAATCAAAAGTCCAGACAGAATCTACACACATTACACGTTTCTATGTACGTGCACGAAACGAAACGAAACTGATATATAGAAAGAGAGATAATTGCTCATTATTGGATTCCGTAGAGGAAACGAAAACGCGAACCTGATAGGTTAAGTTTTTCCTAAGCAAGGCATTGGCTCTGGTGGAGAAACTGGCAGGGCCAGGATCCGCCATTGATGAAGAAGATTTTGTGATCTGAATTAATTAGTTAGTAACTGAATTGTAATTATCAAGTGTTGAAAAAGGAATAAATCACGGCTCTGTTTGTTGTTCATATAACAGTAGGAGAGAAGGAGAAAGAAGGTCAGATTTACGGGTTTGTGAAATTACATTAATACCCTCAAATATGCACACGCTTTGTATATAGTCTCTCCGTTCTTTTTTTTATTGATGTTTTAAAAAAAAAAATTTGTATGTAAAATATTGATTTTCTCTTATTTCTATGCAATTTTTATTAAGTAATAATGGTGAATTATATGTTTCAAGACATGTTAATTGGTTTTATTGAATTACTATTGGATTAAACTTATAAAAAATTGTTTAGTGTAAAAAAGTAAGACATTTATAACTTAACTTTAATGTATATTTTGAATATGTGTAAAAATTCTAGAATATCAAATAAAATAAAGAAAGGAGGGAGGGAGTATTATTTAATTTTTGTTGTTTTCAGTTAGTTTTCCTGAGACATAGTATTAGTTTTTGCGGCTTTTTCTTTTGGTCAAACTTCATCTAAATAAAAGGTAGAATTCAACGAATTAAAAAGAAAGCGATCACGGAGAAAACTTCAATGTAAATTCTGCACGAAGGAGTGATCGACGACCACAATATATTCTTGAGATTCTACAACTAGTGGAAGAGAGAGAGAGTTTTAAATTGATTTGTTCTAGTTTTTAATTGGCATTGGTATATTAGAATATGATTAATGCGTCATCTCGGACGTAATCACGTGTGACCATCGTAATAATCAAACTAGTCGATTTTAGTATATGTCACGTAATTTGGTTGGGTTAATTTGTTGTGTCGGGTAATTTGGTTGACTTTGATACTATGACCATTTATTAAAAAATATATAATTAACTACTTTGTTCAAATTCAAACCAAATTATCCTACGTATGGTGGTTACTTGGAGAAGAAGCAATGCATGATCCAAAAAAAAGTCCAAATCAATTAAAACTTATTATATCCATAAGAAAAGTCTTATTTCAGTTTTAAACATACAAAGTCGTGGGAGTAGTCAAAGGTTTAAAGGCTTCTATATCATGAATGTTGTTCAAATCCCAGAAAGTATGGTTTCATGCAGATTAATGGAGCAACGCTTTTCGAAGGTTCCATCGTTCATAAAAACCATATATTTATGAGATATCGTACATGTAGAGCCATTCGTCGAAGAAAATCTATCCATCATGGAAGATGTTGTACATGAAGAACTGCATCATGGAGACGTATTAGAAAGTTGTTCACCCCAAAAAAACACAAAAAGTCTTGGGAGTAATCTTATACTTTTATGGTATAAGATATTAACATTTTTGAACTCACCAATCACTAAAACAATATCAAAAACGTTATTAAAATTATTATACTAACAGATTTTAAAATGATTTTTATCGAAATCATTAATAAGTAAAAAAAAAATATATAAAAGAGCAAAATGAATTATATATCTTTCTTACCGCTATCTTTTTATAAATTTTAACTATTCTGTAATCACTGACATATTTTTCTAACAGTTAAAACTTTTATTTAGACGAACAAGCCTCGATTTAATTAGTAGCATATATTTGATACTTTTTACAGTCTACTCCTTTTATCTTCTACTTTCGATTAATGAGAAAAAATCAAATCAGTTTGATTTTGTTTCGGTTGGAATTGTTGATGACAATAATTCACTAATTGTAAAGATTTCCGTTCTTTTCATTTTTCTTTGGTTTGTTCATTGAAATATTCTATAGTTTTTACAATGGAAATTAAAAGCTTGATTGACAGCAGCTTGCTATCGTATCTGTAAATATTCGATTCAATTGTTATTTGGTTTGTTCATTTTTCTTTGGTTTTTTCATTGAAATATCAGAGAGTTTAGCAAGGAGAACTATTCTCAAATCGAAAAAAGTGTGGTGGAAGCGCATGACCACCTAACCAAGGTACAAGATCAACTTCTCTCAAATCCAACTACTGCCAATGCAAATGCTGAGCTTCTAGCAATGACCAATTGGTCAACTCTAGCCACTGCTGAAGAGGCTTTCTTTCACCAAAGAACTAGTGTCAACTGGCTTGGTCTTGGGGATAGCAACACTAAGTACTTTCACCGGCTGGTGAATACTAGGAATGCCTACAATCTAATCCATTCTCTTACTGTTGGACATGGTGTAACAGTAGATACTTTGGAGGAGATTCAACAGCATTGTGTGGATTATTTTTCTGGCTTGCTAGGTGGGGATGTGGATCCTCCGATGTTTCAACAGAGTGACTTGGACTTGATCCTACCTTTCAGTTGCTCTATGGAACAGCAGAATGCTCTCATAAGACCTTTTACTAATGAGGAGATGAAAGCGGCTTTCTTTACACTGCCTCGAAATAAGACAAGTGGACCTGATGGTTTCTCATCTGAGTTCTTCATCAGTTGTTGGAGTGTAGTAGGAAATGAGGTCACTGAGGCAGTAAAGGAGTTTTTCAGCTCAAGCAAGATCTTAAAACAGTGGAATTCAACAAATCTGGTGCTCATTCCAAAGATACCAAATGCCACAACAACAAGTGACTTCAGACCAATAGCCTGTCTAAATATGGTGTACAAAGTCATTTCAAGGCTGCTTGCTTCCAGACTAAAGGACATTCTTCCTCATGTTATTTCTCTCTCTCAAACAACTTTTATGCCTGGGAGAATGCTTGCAGAAAATGTGCTTCTAGCTACAGAGCTAGTCCATGGTTATAACCAGAAGAGGTCAGATCAGAAAGGAATGTTGAAAGTTGATCTAAGGAAGGCGTTTGATAATGTTAGATGGGATTTCGTCTTGAGTGCTCTGAAAGCCATTAATATGCCTGAGAAGTACATATCTTGGATCTCTCAGTCCATCTCAACGGCCTCCTTCTCAGTCTCTGTGAATGGTAGTACAGGAGGGTTCTTTAGGAGCACCAAGGGTATTAGGCAAGGTGACCCCTTGTCACCATACCTTTTTGTCCTGGTCATGGAGGTATTCTCGCAGTTGCTTAACTCAAGATATAGCTCAGGCTACATCAAGCATCATCCTAAGACCTCTGAGCTGAATATTTCTCATTTGATGTTCGCTGATGATGTTATGATCTTCTTTGATGGGTCTAGCTCCTCGCTGCATGGTATAATTGAGTGTTTGGAGGATTTTGCTTCGTGGTCTGGTTTGAATATGAATGTGAACAAGACTGAGTTCTTTACGGCTGGGCTGGACCATGGTGAATCCACATCAATTGCTTGCTATGGATTTGCCAAAGGGTCCCTTCCAATACGCTATCTTGGTCTCCCCTTAATGTCCATAAAGCTGAAAATCTCTGAGTACGATCCTCTTATTGCAAAGCTGATTAGTAAATTCAGAACTTGGGCTTGCAAGACTTTGTCCTTCTCTGGCAGGTTACAGTTGATTGGATCAGTCATCTCTGGTATTGTGAATTTTTGGTTGTCAGCTTTCATTCTCCCGAATGGTTGTATAAAAAGGATTGAGTCTCTTTGCTCTAAGTTTCTTTGGACAGGTAAGTTGGACCTTACCAAGGGAGCTAAAGTGGCTTGGTCAACTATTTGTCTTCCTAAATCTGAAGGAGGGCTAGGGTTGAGGAGATTGTCAGTGTGGAACAGAGCTCTTTGTCTGCGTTTCATCTGGCTTCTTTTTAGTGACAGTGACTCTCTTTGGGCTTCTTGGCTGAAACTACACTGAATTGGTTCTAGGAGTTTCTGGGAATTAGATGTGAAAACAAATGACTCATGGACTTGGAAGCAGCTTCTAAAGCTTCGCCCACAGTCGCAGAGATTTATCAAAGCAATCCTAGGGGATGGTAGAGACATTAGCTTCTGGTACGATGTGTGGACACCGTTTGGTCCGCTGATCTCCTTTTTGGGACCAACGGGTCCAAGAAGCCTAAGGGTTCCCATCAGAGGTAAAGTAATCAAAGCTTTCTCCAGTCAGGGTTGGAACTTACCCTCCCCTAGATCTGAGAAAGCATGTCAGCTGCATTTCCACCTGACAACAGTTGAGCCTCCTATCTCTGCCTCTGCTAGGGACTCCTATGAGTGGAACATTGAGGGACAGGGCATTACCACTTTCTCAGCGCAAAAGACTTGGGAAGCAATGAGGGAAAGATCTGATGTTAAGAGTTGGGCAGACTTGGTGTGGTGCAAGGGTCACATTCCCAAACATGCTTTCACCATGTGGGTAGCCAACTACAACAGACTACCTACAAGGTCTAGGCTTGTTTCTTGAGGCATGAATGTTCCAAAAGATTGCTGCTTGTGTTCGCAATGGGATGAGACAAGGGATCATCTTCTTTTGAGGTGTGAGTTCAGTTTGGAAGTGTGGAAGTTGGTCTTATCAGTGCTAAATCCTCCAAGGCAGCTGTTTAACTCATGGGTGGAACTTCTATCTTGGATAAGAGTGGATAGTGCCTTAGCCCCTTCGATTCTCCGGAAATTAGCGGTCCAAGCTACTGTTTTCCATCTATGGAAACAGTGCAACAATGTTTTACATAACAATATCTCAGTTCCGGCTGCTATAGTTTTCAAAGGTATCGAAAGGGAAGTCCGCAACTCTATATCCGCAAGACGCAATAGGAAGCAATTTCGCAACCTAATGCAATTGTGGCTTCGATAAAATTGCACTCTTTGTTCTTCTTAAACACAATGGTTCACTCCATCTTTTGTGCTGCCTTGTTTTTTTATCTTTTTTTGTCAAGGTAGTATAGTTTGTAGTTTGCATTGCTTGTAAATCTCTTTTCATTTCTAATGATATTTACCCTTTAGCAAAAAAAAAAAGATTTAAGAAGTTTACGGATAATAATCAGTTTATACAGTTATATTTTATAGAGAAAACCATAAATAAAATATACTAAAATTTGAACAAACAAAAGATACTAAATTTTGAGAATACATATTTGATATAAAAAACATATGCATGTATCATATTTATATCACATAATAGACATATTTAAATAAATATGTATCCATAATGAAATAATCCTTATGAACGTTATAAACTTTTTTTTTTAAACATCTAAACTTGATTATTTCAAACCGTGAACGGATGATACAAATGGTTTACAATCCACATTGGTGGAGAAGTAAAAGATACATACATTGGTGGACTCAACTTCTACAACTCGTAACGAGTCAGACAATGAATAAGCTCGAACTATTCATGTTGCGGTACCTGTTTCAGCTAACTGTCTACCACATATGGAGAGAACGAAATGGAAGGCGGAATGGAGAACAATCCAATTCACCCACAAAAATGATCAAAGGAATTGACAGAGATATGCGGAACCGGCTTAGCTCCATTCGGTCCATAGGAGACCATACCTATGATGATAGTCTAAGCCTGTGGTTTGAGACTCGATAATCTTTTTGCTTTACTTTTCTAAGATGCTTTCAATGTAAGAAACGGTTTTGGTGTGAATAAATTTAACATTCATTTCAAAAAAAAAAAAGATACATACATTGAACTCATATCATAAACCTTTTTCGATAACAAATCTGCCGCGCTATTTCTTTCTCGGTTCACATGTGCCAAAGAACATTCAGGTAACTTTAAGGTCCACCATCTAATATCTTGTAATATGCTCCATACATCACCACTCTCCTTCTGCATATTAACAAGCAAAGCTAATTCTTCATTATCCGTTTCAAACCAAACTTGTCTCCATCCTTGGCACCATGCAATCTGCAACACATGTAAAAATCCCAAAGCTTCCGCTTGAAGAATCGAGGAACAAGATCTTACTTTTGCACAATCGGACATCACATGAGTTCCTTTATGATCGCGTGCGATCCAACCTACCGCTGTAAATTCTTCATTCTCACGGTAACTACTATCAAAGTTGAGTTTGATCCAACCTTCCATTGGTGGCTCCCAATGACTACTCTTACTGCGATTAACAACTCTTGTCTCTTCCTCTCTGTTTTCTAACATTAACTCCACCCATTCCAGCGAAGCTTCCTGAGCTCTAATCGCATCTTCATTTGGATGAACATTTCTTTTGTTGAACAAAAACTCATTCCGTGATTTCCAATTTGTCCATGATATCCATAGAGGGAGAATACGGAACAACAAAGGAATGGAGTTCGAATTGTATAGACTAAACATCTTTCGTATGTTGTCTTCAAGGTCTATTGATGGACTCTCAAAAGGCTGATTCGGAATATTGGAACACCGCCAGACAGCCTTAGCATGAGGACATTCAAACAACACATGATTTATAGTTTCCTCCTCCATATAACATCGTTGACAAATCAGATCAATATGAACATTTCTTGATAACAACCGTGTAGCCGTCGCTTGAGCCCCTGTTATACATTTCCATAGAAAGTGTTGAATCTTTGGTAATATGTCTAGCTTCCAAACTTGAACTTTTAAATCCAAAGAACCAGATGGAGGTATAATCTCGTCCTCGACCTGCATTTGGTGAGATGCCACCCAATAACCAGATTTAACCGTATAAACTCCATCTTTAGTATAAGGCCAGATAAAAGTATCGGATGTTGCGTGCTTCGACAACAGTATATTCTTAACCAATTCGACATCATTATGACTCAGATTTTGTATAAATTTTGCTTCATCCCATTCCCGTTGCCCTGTTTTCCAAAGATCAGAGACCAACATTTCAAAAGTTATTGGATTACCTGACAATGAACTTGGTATTGTCGCTGGTCGTGGAGGAGACGTTGGAAGCCACTAGTCTGTAAAGACCTTGATTGGTTTCCCATTACCAATCTGAATCCTTAAACCTTGGTGCAAGAGAGCTTTCCCGGCTTGAATAGATTTCCAACCATAAGAGGGTTAAGTACCAGCTATCGATTTTAAGAACATCGATAAGTTATGGTATCGACCTTTATATAACTTAGCTAAAAGCGATGTAGGATTTGTGAAGACTCTTCAAGCTTGTTTAGCTAACAAAGCACGGTTAAATTGGTGTAAATCTCTAAAGCCCATTCCTCCTTCTTTTTTTGGAATTGACATTCGTTTCCATGATACCCAAGGTATTTTTCTCCAGCCCTTCTCATTACCCCACCAAAACTCAGTAAGAATGCCATTAATATCGTCACAAAGCGATTTTGGTAATAAGAAACAATTCATTGTATAAATAGGCAAAGCTTGGGCCACTGTCTTGATCAATATTTCTTTACCTGCCGGAGATAAGAATTGATTATACCAATTCGCAAGTTTCTCTTTGACGTTTTTGACAATGTAGTCAAAACTATCAATTTTACTTCTTCCTAGTTGCTCAGGCAATCCTAGATACTTCCCACCACCACCTACTCGATCAATCCGCAAGATTTGTTGTAACACGCGTCTTGTACTCTCTACAATTTTTGTTCCAAAAATCATCGATGATTTTTCAAAGTTCACCTTTTGACACGAAATACTTTCATAATTCTCCAATATCTTTGCCATTTGAGTACAATCTGATCGTGTAGCTCGACAGAAGAATAAAGAGTCATCAACAAACAGAAGATGTGTAATCACTGGACAGTGTCGAGCAATCTTGATACCTTGATATTGATGTCTCTGTGCAGCCGTATGCAACATTTGACTCAGAATTTCAGCACACATAATAAAAAGAAATGGGGATAATGGATCTCCTTGTCGAATACCTCGGGAAGGTTTGAAATCTCCATAGACAGACCCATTAATTATGACCGAATACTGAACCGTTGTAACACATAACATAATCCAATTTTTCCATTGATTTGCAAATCCCATTCGTTGCAGAAGTTTCTCGAGAAAGCTCCATTCCACCCGATCGTAAGCTTTGCCAATATCCGTTTTGATTGCCACGTACTTCTCCGCTACATCCTTCTTGGATTTCGGTGCATGCAATAACTCATGGGTCACAAGTACATTGTCTGTAATATTTCTCCCTGGAACAAATGCTGCTTGTGACTCAGAGATAAGCAACGGTAAGCAACTTTTCAATCTAAAAGTCAAGATCTTTGAGATTATTTTATAACTTACCGAACAAAGACTTATAGGCCTATAATCACTCATCACCTTTGGTTCTTGGATCTTCGGAATTAAACAAAGATTTGTTTTTTTTATCTCTGCTTCCATCTCCCTAGTTAGAAAGAATCACTTGATCATAACACAAATATCCGGACCAATATCATTCCAAAATTGCTGATAGAATGCAGCCGTTATACCATCTGGCCCCGGAGCACGGTCTGGTCCAATCATAAAAACCGCTTCACGTATTTCTTGATCTGTAACTGGCCTTGTTAATTGGACATTCATATCATCTGTTACTTTTGACTGCATAGATATTATCCATGCGAGGAGGATTTGTAGATGTGAACATGTCTTGAAAATAGTCTTGGGCTATGAGACCAATTGCTTCATCTTTATAATGAACGATACCATGTTTATCTCGAATCGCTTTGATACAGTTTATGCTACGTCTAGCTTTTGTTGCCCCATGGAAATATCTCGTATTGCGGTCCCCCATTTTCATCCAAACTTTCTGTTTTTTCCCTTGCCAGAATTGTTCTTCATCATGATAAGCGTGATTAAGCTCCCGTCTTAGTGTTTGTATCTCAAATGTTGGAAAAGAGTGATCTCGCATAGCATGATCAATTCGAGTTCTAATTTCCTGTATCTTTTCCAAAGAATTTACTTTATTTCTCTTCTTTCAGCGAGCCATCTCTCGTCGACACAACCTAATTCTCGGTGCTAGTTTATCTCTATCAACACTTTGTACATATATCCCAAGCTCTCTGTACAGTAGCAACAAAATCCTCATTTCTATAAAGTCTCTTATCATAATGGAACTGGCCTCTTCTTACTCTTGCCTCATAATCAATTGTAACAATTAGAGGTCGATGATCAGATTCAGCCAAATCCAAATACTCTGTTTCTGAAACAGGATAATGTAATAACCATTCTGAATTCACAAAAACTCGGTCCAAGCAACATTCAATAGTCTCTTTTCTTCTTTTTCCTACCCAACTAAAACGATTACCTTTGTACTTTAGATCTTTCATATCACAAACTTGTAGCATAGTTTGAAATTGATGAAAACTCCCTTGGTTTCGTATTCTTCCGCCTTTTTTCTCTGACTGATTTAAGATTTCATTAAAATCACCATACATCATCCAGGAACCGGACCTAGTAACAGCTATTCTTTGGAGTTTTTCCCATAACTGATTTCGATGCTTTGGCATTGGATGTCCGTAAATACAAGACAAGTAGAAGTTAAAAGACTTGTATTGAATAGATAAGTCTACAAGTCTTGCATCAACAGAAATACAACGAACTGAAACATGCTTTTTCCAACAAATAACTAAACCACCACTAAAACCTATAGGCGAAACAATCTGCATACACACGTTGCATTTCCTTTAGACGTCGAACTGTGAGGCGTTGTCCCAAGCCTGGACAGTTCAACACCTCAACTCTCATGGGGGCAGTTGTGGATTCGGGCCCACCGCGCCTCTGATTTGTGACCTCCAGTCAGGAGGAGATGCATCTGCTTCGTTGTAGTCGTCACTTATCTTCAATAAAGCATCTTGTCGAGGTTGTCTTGATGTAGACACCACCACAAATTTATCAACGTGATCCTTTATAACTCTCTGTTTCTTCTGAACAGGACCAGCATCAAGATCATTAGTGCCAGTCTCAAAGATTTCAGCAAGGGAACGTACAATACCTGAGTCCCTTCTCTTCCCTGCATCAGAGACATGGAAATGACTTCGACTTGCAGAAGGTATTGAGTGATCAGACATCTCCATCTCCAGAAAACTCCCATATTCCAAAAATGGTCCCTCGCCATCACCATTCCCATGCACTCCATGGGCCGTTGAAGTGTCCACTGCAACAGCACTCTTAGTCACAATGTCTTCTACCAGATTCTGCAAGAAGTATCTTCTACTACATTCCACAATAGGGCCTTTAAGGATTGCTTGTTCGGACTCAAAGGCAACCCAACTTTCCTCCTCATTTACTTCTTCAGGAATCATCTCCTCACCAGCATTGTGATCCTCCAAATGCATACCAGCATTACCCTCTTGATACACCTCATGTGGTTGTTGATCATGGATGGCATCATGATCAGCCGGATTAGGAAAACCCTCATGTTGCTGGTCCATCCCATCATTATCATCACCATTAGCATCGTTATTGCGTAAGACTTGTACTTCATCATCTTGAAGACATTCTCCAGTATCATGTGTGAGCATTCCACACGTTGCACAAAACCCTTTCAACCTCTCATAACGGAACTTCAAAAGAGTATTAACTCCTGCAGTGAACTGGAAGTTCTTCTGGAACTTCAATGGGTGAACAACATTCCAATTAACTTGGACACGAACAAACTCAACAGCCGCTGCCACATCCGGATTGAAATCCACCAACTTGACTTCACCAAAACTTTCCCCAATGTTTCGTATGACCTCAACATCGAGAAATTGGATAGGAATCCCACGAATTTGCATCCAAAACGGAATGAAATTCAAGGCAAGGTCATCCATCTCCGGAACCCATCTTTGAAGAACCAGCATGCGTTCATTGAACGCCCACGGTCCACGGTTGATGATCGATTGCATCAAATCTTTAGAAGGAAACACAAATTGAAACTTGCGTTTCTCAATCATTCGCCCAGAAATCAAATCGGTGCACTACAAGAAAACAGGTAATTAGTGACTACAATTTGTGACTGATTTTTCAGTCACTAAATTTGCGACCGATTAATGACGAATTTGTGACGCCATAACGACTACATATTGTTAGTCACAAAGAGCGACGAATAAAGATGGTCGTTAAGTCTTCGCAGATTCGCGACGAAACAACGACTACAATACAAAAGTCACTAATTAGCGACGACTTTGTGACTACAGTCGTGGTCAGTAAGGGTAGTCACAAGTTAGTCACAAATTTGCGACACTTTTGTGACGCCGAACGGACTGTATGAAAGTGTCACAAATCAGTCACTAATATTTATGTCGGTAGCTATGTCGGCAAAGAAGTCAAGTGGTTGGACACGTGATTAATGCGGGTGGTTGGTGAGTAAACTAACTTTTGTGACTCCTTCGTGTAGTCGCTAAATCGTCACTAATTTGTGACGCTTTTTTAAGAGTCAAAAAGTAGTGACTAATTTTTATCTATATAAGCAACACACCCCTCCCTCTCCATTTACAACGCACCTTTCTTTCTTTATTCATTCCTATCAAACCTCTCTCTCTTCCTTAAAATCAGAAAAAAAATCCAAACAAAACAAAAAAATCCTAGAAAAAAAAACCCAAAAAAGGAAAATTTCAAAATCACGAAAACACCGAGAAACTCAAAAAAAATCCAAAAATTATGTTTAATTCTAATCGAGAGTGGATGTACAACCGAATTGATCCTCGCACAAATAATATCGCAGATGAATTTTTGGTGGGGGTACAACATTTCTTGGAGTTTGCATCTACCCAGTATTCGTCAGTTACAGGTGGAGGTATGTTATACTGCCCTTGCGCAAAGTGTAAAAATGATAATGGTTTTAAACAAGCTAAAACTGTTTGGTACCATTTACATAGTAGAGGTTTCATAGAAAACTATTATGTTTGGACGGCACACGGTGAAGATTACGATGTAACTGGGGCTGGGGTAGGTAGTAGTAGCTATTACGGGAATGCTGATCTTAGTAGCGTTAACCAAGAAACAAATTACGATGGCGGAGGAAGCAGTAGCTATTATGAGAATGCTGATTTTAGTGGTGGTAATGAAGAGTTTAATTACAATGGCGCAAATGTTTATGGTGAAATGGTTCATGATGCATTTCGTGGTTTGGTGCCATTTACTGATTATCACCATGAACATGATCATCAAAGTGGAAATGATCCTGTTTATGCAGAACCTACCGATGACGCGAAACAGTTCTACGACATGTTAGCTGCAGCAAATACGCCATTGTATGATGGTTGTCGTGAAGGTCTGTCGCAGTTATCATTAGCAGCTCGGCAAATGAATATCAAGGCAGATCACAATTTAGCTGAAGTTTGCATGGATTCAGTGGCAGAATTGATGACGGAGTATTTGCTGGAGCCTAATAATGCAACTGGTTCTTTCTATGAGACGGAAATGTTGATGCGGAAGCTAGGATTGCCGTTCCATACATATGATGTCTGCGTAGATAATTGTATGCTCTTCTGGAAAGACGATGCGCAGTTGGACCAGTGTAGGTTTTCTGAAAAATCGAGATACAAGGCTAGTCGGGGGCGTACTAAAATACCGGTTAGCAAGATGTGGTATCTACCCATCACTAACAGATTAAAGAGGATGTACCAATCCGAAAGGACTGCAGCGTCGATGAGGTGGCATGCTGAGCACCAGACAGAAGACGGAAAAATGGTTCACCCATTTGATGCGGAAGAGTGGTAAAATTTCAATCAAATACATCCACAATTTGTGGAGGAAACGCGAAATGTGTATTTGGGTTTATGCACCGACGGTTTCAATCCTTTTGGAATGTCCAAAAACCATTCATTGTGGCCGGTGATCATGACACCGTACAACTTGCCTCCGGATATGGCGATGAAAAGGGAGTATCTGTTTTTGACGATTTTGAATTCCGGACCAAATCATCCACGAGGAAGTCTTGATGTTTTTCTCCAACCATTGATCATGGAGTTAAAGGACTTATGGAATCATGGAGTTGAGGCGTATGATGTGTCCTTAAATCAAAACTTCAACATGAAAGATGTTCTCCTATGGACAATAAGTGATTTTTCGGCGTATGGGATGTTATCGGGATGGACGACACATGGAAATTTAGCATGTCCACTTTGTATGAGTGATACAAATGCTTTCTACTTGCCGGCTGGTAGGAAGACGTGTTGGTTTGACAATCATAGAAGATTTCTACCAGACAATCATCCATTACGAAAGAATAAAGTTAATTTTTTTAAGGGAAAGAGCGCCTTGGACGAGTGTCCACCTGCAACGTTGACGGGTGAACAAGTATACCAGCGTATACTAAATACCGGAGCACCGAAAACATCAGAATGCGGTGGAAATGGGCATGAGACTAAACCTGCCGGTTATGGGAATTGGCACAACTGGCATAAAGAAAGCATATTTTGGGAGCTTCCGTACTGGGTTGATTTGAATCTACGAAACTGTTTGGATGTGATGCATATCGAGAAGAATATTGAAGATAACATCATGTATACTGTTATGAATGTCAAAGACATATCGAAAGACAATCTGAAGTCAAGAGTAGATGTCGCAACGTTCTGTGCTCGGAAGGAACTGCATCTTGACGCTCGTGGGAATGCCCCATTCCCGATTTGGAGACTAACAGCAAAAGCAAAAGCTACCTTACTATTGTGGGTCAAAAATGAAGTTAAGTTTCCAGATGGCTATGTGTCAGATTTAGTAAGTTGTGCAGACATCAAAGGTGGAAAGTTTTCAGGAATGAAAAGTCATGACGCACAGGTTTTTATGGAACGCTTGCTTACCTTCATATTTGCAGAACTTCTCCCGCGTAATGTTCACCAAGCAATATCAGGTATATTTACATTACAATCATCATTATATTAATTGGTATTGGATAAGGATTTAAATGTTGGGCTTATATAAAGAAATTGAACTGCAGCACTTGGAGAGTTTTTCCGTGATCTAAGTAGTAGATCATTGGATAAAAGCCGTCTGCTAGTTTTAAAGGAAAACATTGTGATGATTATATGTAATTTGGAAAAAATCTTTCCACCGTCCTTCTTTGATGTGATGGAGCACATTCCTATCCACCTACCATACGAAGCACAACTTGGCGGTCCAGTGCAATACATATGGATGTATCCGTTTGAAAGATTTTTTGGACATTTAAAACGCTTAGCGAAGAACAAAAGATATCCAGCGGCATCCATCGTGCATGCGTACATGAAGGAGGAGATATCTTACTTCTCAGAACACTACTTTCCACCACAAATTTCTACAGCAAGAAGAAGGAGGTAATTATTAATTAACATTCACTTGTTTGTTACTTATATATGCTTCTCTTCCAATAACTGTACAAGACATGGTAATGTTTTTAGGGCTTCTCGGTATGACGAAGGTCAAGTGCCCGTATACAATGTAGATGTACCAGATATATTTAAGGAAGTGGGTCGTCTAAGTGGCCAAAGTAGTGATTTGTGATTCAGAGATAAGGAATATAAGAGCGTTCATGCATATGTTTTGCGTAATTGTGAGTATTTCCGGCAGTTTGAGAGGTAATTGTGATTCATCCCACAATGATGTATAACATATTTATATAATTTTACATCCTTACGTTTTAGTCGTGTTTTGTCAACACAGGATTGTCGATGCACAATTTCGATTGGAAAATTCAGACCTAACTGATGACGAGGTCAGAGCGAAAATAGATGATGAATTTCACACGTGGATTTACCAATACGTATGTACTTTATATGAGTTAATTGTTAAAATCTTCTTACGCATATGAAGGATTGACAAACTTTGATTTATCGATCGAATCATGTAGGTGAATGCAACGAGACATGAACAACATTTTCCACTATGGGTTTATGATATAGTAGACGGTCCTCTAAACAAGGCAACTGAATGGCCTATGTATTTTACAAGGGGGTATATGTTTCACACCGAGGACCACGGAAAAGACAGGAAAACAATGAATTATGGGGTTTGTGTCAGAGGGCAAAGTTATTCTGAAGCGTCTGTGGAAGATGATTTTTATGGAACCGTAGATAAGATTATCGAGCTCACATATCCCGGATCGTTGAATTTGAAGATCGTACTTTTCCAATGTAAATGGTTAGACCCTACTCCTCACATAGGGACGAGAAAGCGCTCGGTAGGTGTTGTCGACGTCCTTAAAACTGGGAAATATCCAAACTACGAACCATACATATTGGGTATGTTTTCGTCATCCACATTTTTGAATATATATATATATATATATATATTTGTTTGTGTGTTTGTATTAATCAAATAATTAATTAATGTCAGGATCCCAAGCTGATCAAGTGTGTTATCTGACATACCCAAATACGAAACGTCCTCGGAAAGTATGGCAATCTGTTTTGAAAGTAAATCCAAGAAATCGTGTTCAAGGAAAGTACAACGAGAAAGAGGTCGTTATTTTGCAACAAACTTACGATGAAGAATTAACGTCTACCGTTGATGAAATCAATGTCGATTCTTTAGTTGATCGCGCACAACCAATGGAAGACATCGATTTTGAGATTGGAGACGATGATGCAGAAGATGAGTTTCAATGTAATTTATCATCTTCGGACGATGACGATGAAGTTTGAACCGGGATTCAAATTTATATGTAATATATTTGTGTGATTGTGTTAGACGTCGTTATTATCCAAATGTGTTTAGTTATTTCCACGACTTTTATAAAATTTATGTAATAATTTGTGTGATTGTATTTTACAATTTCGGTAAATTTTAAAAATTGTTCAAGTACATATAAATTTGAGTGTATCTAAATACCGATTGAAGACAATGGCACAATGGTTTGACACTCACAATTTTTGAGAACCACCGCCTCTTCCACCGCCACCTCCGCCTCTTCCACCGCGTCCTCCGGTTCCCTGACCTCGCCCTCGTGGAGCCCCTACTTTTGTTTTCGCCATCGAAGACGTCGTTCGATCTGGTTTAGGGTAAGGATGTCGGTTAGGGTTTCGAGAGAGTAGAGACTGGAATGATTGAAAGAAAGAGATGAAGATTAGTGGTTGTGTTTGAAGAAGGAGAGAATCGGAGGCTTAGGGTTTGCGAGATGAAGAATCGATCGATTTCTTCACTGACGGATCGAATCGAGAAGATGATTCGATACAGAGAGATGGAGAATAAACGATTAAGAGAGAATCAAACAATAAACGCTCGATTTTGTGGAGAAATCGGAAGATTCGATGAAAGAGTCGAATCGTGTAGAGGAGAAGAGAGAAATTTTTTTTAGGGTTTGTGCGAAATGAATTTGGGAATTGGTCTGACTTCCTTTTGTTTTCAGTGTAGTCACTAATTCGTCACTAAGACGTGGGAAACCATTTGCACGCTTTAAGCCCAAATATTTGGTTCTGTAGGCCCATATATTCGTCACAAAGTAGTGGCTATTTTGTGACTAATTTGTCACTCAGTGTTAGTAGTAGCAAATGAAACCCTAAACATTTGGACCAAAGACTTTGGTCAACTAAACTCCAAATAATTTCAAATGCATTCCTTCATTGTGTGTTCTATTATATCATCAAAATATTAGTAATCATATATTTTGTGAAACAATACAAAATTATCAAATCTTAGATTAAAATTCTATGTGTCTCATTCAAAATTACTTGTAGAGTTGGAAAATAATTTTTGGTTTTTGAAAAACCCAAAAATAAATTTACTATTACCATTTAAGTTTATATACATTGTAAATACGAAACAAAGTACAAAGAAACATATAATGTGTTGATTTAAATGCAAAACTTAAAAAAAGCGTGGGTAATCAGTTGCAAAGTAGTCACAATGTTTTTATGGCGTCGTAAATTAGTCACAAAGTAGTCGCTATTTTGTGACTAATTTGTAACTCAGTGTTAGTAGTGGCAAATGAAACCCTAAATACAAAACAGTCTTTGAGCCATTAAAGCGTAGGTAATCAGTTGATTGTGTGTTTTATTGTATAATCGAAATAGTTTTAATCATATAATTTAGGAAACTTAAAATATATTGATTTAAATGCAAAACTTAAAAAAAGCGTGCGTAATCAGTTGCAAAGTAGTCACAATGTTTTTATGGCGTCGTAAATTAGTCACAAAGTAGTCGCTATTTTGTGACTAATTTGGGTGGTAGTCACAACTTAAAAAAAAACAAAAAGGGGTTGTCCGGGTAGGTTCAAACCCGGATACGAATGCATTTATAGTGAGTGTCAAACCATTGTGCCATTATCTTCAGTCGGTATTTAGATACACACAAATTTATATATACTTGATCAATTTTAAAAAAACCAAAAAGGGGTTGTCCGGGTAGGTTCGAACCCGGATACGAATGCATTTATAGTGAGTGTCAAACCATTGTGCCATTGTCTTCGGTCGATATTTAGATACACTCAAATTTATATGTACTTGATCAATTTAAAAAAAACCAAAAAGGGGTTGTCCGGGTAGGTTCGAACCCGGATACGAATGCATTTATAGTGAGTGTCAAACCATTGTGCCATTGTCTTCAGTCGGTATTTAGATACACACAACTTTATATATACTTGATCAATTTAAAAAAAACCAAAAAGGGGTTGTCCGGGTAGGTTCGAACCCGGATACGAATTCCTGCTGCAGCTGGTGGTTCTCGTGCAGACGCGAAGGATGAGGGGAAGCGTCCTGCTACACGAGGTGGTTATCTGAAGCTCTCAAAGCCTGCTGGGAACCCTACTGCTGCAGACGGTGGTTCTCCACCACTCTTTAAGGCTGCTGGGAAGCGTACTGCTGCAGACAGTGGTTCTTTGCCACTCTCAAAAGCAGATGGGAAGCGTCCTGCTGCAGCTGGTGGTTCTCAGTCTGTCTCAAAGACTCAAGACAAGGATCTTGCTCCTACCAGTGGTACTAAGAGACTGGCGACGCCTCGTGGACCAAATTTAGCCGGACAAGACAAGGACGCAGCTTCACCAACCACACGAGTTAGGTTAAACATCGGTCAGACATCTTCAAGTAACTCCAACCGTCAGCATACGATTCCTTCTCAGGGTACGCCGACGTCTCAAGGGACTGTCTCAGTCTCTCGGACTAGGGATGTTCCACTTCAGTACCCTCCTCTATCAAACCGTCCTGCTTCTCCAGCGTTTTGTCTATCTCCAGAACTCAATCTCAATCTCCAACCAGGCAGTCGGGAGATTGAAATGGAAGATGAGGAAGAGGAAGAAGATGAAGAAGATGATGAGGAAGGTGGTGATGACGCGGTTGAAGACATGGAAGTTCAATACGAACATGTGGTTCAGCAGGAACCAGAAGGGCAAGACTACCAGCAGCTGTTGGATGATGTTTTGGCTCTTCCAGGTCGTCAAACTCTGCCTCTCCTCAGTCACGTTCCCACAGTTGAAAAGAGTATTTGGTAAGTTGATTTCAAACTGTCTTTTATTTTTGTAAATGTGTAGTTTATGTGTTGTATAGTTTGGTAAGTTGATTTCAATGGTTTGTTTAGTTTGCATCGATCTATATGCCTCTCATTCTTGTTAACTGGTTATTTGGTAGCTAAGTTATTTGGTAGTTCGCATCTGCTAGCTAACTTGTGGTAGTTTGGTAGTTTCTTAGCCTCTGTTTCTTAGCTTATTTGGTAGTTTCTTAGCCTCTGTTTCTTAGCTTATTTGGTAGTTTCTCAGCCTCTGTTTTTATCTTTTTGCTAGGTTTACTCGAGACAAAGGCAAACTTACTCGTGTCATCGCTGGAATCTTTCGTCACAAGTTTGATGGACCTTTCTACAGCTGGACTGTCACACCTATCGACAAGCAAGAAAGATACTTCAGAACTTTTGCGGTAATCTTTTCTGCCTCACATACTTTCCAATTATGTTTCATTTATACATGTTTAACTATGTTTTTTACTGTGTAGAGCAAGTACAATTGGGAGTTAGGGATCACTGAGCTTGTTAGGTCTCATTTCAACAAGATTGCGACAAAGCGGATGAGGGGAATTGTGAGTCAGGCTAAGAAGAAGGGGGTCAGGCGAACCTGGATTGGTGAGAAACTTTGGAATTACATGTGCCTCCATTGGGATACTCCAGAGGCTCAGAGTAAGAGCATAACGGCTTCCAACTCTCGTATGTCTCATCGTAATGGACTTGGAGCTCACAGACATAGAGGTGGCCAGTCTTCTTACTTGACCATTCAACAAGATATGGTAATAATCTTTTCTTTTCCTTTTCTTACAAATTAACTTCCTCTAATTGATCAATCTTATCTACTGTTGCAGGAGGAGGAACTAGGACGACCAGTCTCATGGGGTGAAGTCTTTAGGAGGACTCATACCAATGACGATGGCTCCTTCATTGATCAGAAAGCTAAGGAAGTCACTGAGACTTATGAGAATGCCCTTCAAGATGTTCTGGAGTAGGAGGCCGATGCACCAGAACAGTCATATTCAACTCTCGATTCAACTCATCGGAATCTCACAATTGCTCAGAAGAATGAAATCTTCCTTAAGGTATGTTTCTTTTCTTACCCTTTCTCTTCCCCTCTGTTTTTGTTTTCCATGTGTTTATGCTTCAATACATTGTTCTACAATTTGGTTCTTTCTCAATTAGGTGATTTGTCAGTGTACTTCTTTGCTACCATTGTTCTGTCACTGATTTTAGTTTATGAATACTTGAGTTTAGAGTTAGGGTTGCTTAAGCTTGGATTTAGTATTGATCGTACTTGGATTTAGGGCTGTGTACTTGAGCTTCCATTCAAACTGGATTTTTTCTTAACTTGTTGTTGCTTGGATATGTGTATGTTGCAGTGTACTAGGTTTGATA
This sequence comes from Arabis alpina, assembly GCA_900128785.1. Taxonomy (NCBI): domain Eukaryota; kingdom Viridiplantae; phylum Streptophyta; class Magnoliopsida; order Brassicales; family Brassicaceae; genus Arabis; species Arabis alpina. The sequence goes on from LT669792.1 coordinate 5,667,242, forward strand.
TGTGTATGTGTATGTGGATATGTGTATGTTGTAGTGTACTAGGTTTGATCCCAAGGGTAACCCTTATGGAATGGGTCAACTATCACAGGAGCTTGAGGTAAGGAATGGGAAGAGGAAGACCTGTTACGCTGAGTCTTCTACAACATCTCTCTTAGAGATCCAGGACGACCTTAAAGAAGCTCGTGAAAAGCTTGCTGCACAAGATGAAGATAACAAGCGTCGTGATGCGAAAAATCTGCGCCTCGCTAATGAGCTCAAGGATAGTCAGTCGAGGATTGCTCAATTAGAGAAGATGGTTACCGATATCATGATGAGCAACGGTCAGTCAACCAACTCCCCTGAACCAGAACCAAATGCACAACACACAACAACCTCTCCCCAAGCTTGACAATATGACTCTCTCTGCAAATCTCTTACTCTTAAACTCTTGAACAAACTTTATATATTTCAATGTTTTGTATAATTATCTCTTCTACTATAACACTCTAAACTAATGTTTAAATACATATGTTTTGTTTAATTAAGAAGAATTTTAGCTATGAATTTGATTTAGGCTTTCCAAAAACTCTCAAATCTTAATAGTATCCGTACCAAATTTGAAACTGAAAATAACCAAAAACTTTCTGGGTGTCGCTAAGTCGTCGCTAATAAGTGACGCTTTTGAGACTAATTTGTAACTACTGTAAAATTTAGCCACTACAAAGATTGTCACTAATCAGTCGCTTATTTGTGACTACCAAATCGTCACTCAGTCTCTTATTAGTGACTACGAAGGCGTCACTAATTAGTCGTAAATTAACGATTGATAAGAATAGTCACAAAGTAGTCACAAATACCACGCGTCGCTACTTCGTAGTGTATTTCCCACTCCCTAATATTGTCGCAAAAGCGTCGCAAATTTGCGACGACGATACAGTTGTAACAAAAGTGTGACTAATTTGCTACTATGTACCGGTGTCACAAATTAGTCGCTAATTAGCGACGTCTAAAACAGCGTAACAAAGTAGTCGCTAATCTGCGACTACTTTGCGACTACAGAAATTAGCGACGACATATTTGCGACATCCTATTTTCGTCACTAAGTAGTCGCAAATGACCTATTTGTGACGATTTTGTGACGATTAAGGGTGTCACAAATTATCTGTTTTCTTGTAGTGGTGAGTCCCCAATTGCGGGGAAGAGAAGAAACAATGACCCCGAGATTTTGTCGGCGTGGCATCAAAGCACGACCAATTAGTGAGAATTGGTTGGTTTCCGCCGCTTCGGTACAGATAGCAACGGGCAGGGGGATTGGTTCATCATCAATACCCAGAGTGAGATCTTGAATCGCACGGTGAATGTTATCAGCCATTTGAGAAAGTGAGAGAAAATAGAGAACCTTGAATGGATCTGTGAAGGTAAGTGAAGAAATTTGTGATTTGTTGAGTAATGATTCACGAAACTTATAACAACGCCATAGACAGTTGGGAAGCAACAAAATCGCAGTGTCATCGTAGAGGTAGATCTCCACTACGGAGATGAGAAACCCGCTCAACCCACGAAAGGAACTGCCAAAGAACTGCCCCACTCCGCCGTTGATTTGGGAAGAAACCGTCTTCTGCAAGAAGAACGAAGAAAGTCGTACAAGAAACTGCATTTATCATCGATTAAGCTTTCTTAACGTTATAAACTTTATCTTTCAATCTCTTACCATTTCAGGTCATTTTTTTATAGGTATTTTTTTTTGTTAATGTTATCAATTTTTTCGTTTAGATATATGTGCAATTCTCAAAAATACCACAATTTGAAGTTTTGTTTCCAAAAGTACCACAATTTTTTAAAAGTTCCAAAATATCACAAAAGTTCCAAAAATACCAAAATTTGTTCAAAGTTTCAAAAAATAACACAAATTGAAATTAATATTCAACATTCAAAATTAAACCCTAAACCCTACCCTCAAAAACTATACCCTAATTTTGGAATAGTTAACCCAAACCCAAAAGTTTAAATTATAAACCCTTGAAAATCGACTTTTGTGTTTATGGTATTTTTGGAACTTATTAAAAATGTGGAATTTTTGGTACTTTTGAAAAATAATGATATATTTGGAAACAAAACTTCAAAGTATGGTATTTTAAAGAATTTTTCTATATATATATATTTTTTTGTCAACTAAAATTTCTATATATTAAAAGCCACATATTTAAAATTCACTACACACTAGCAAATATTGACATTGAACAGAAACAAATTACATTATACATTAGAATCCTGAGCACCTGTAGCAACCTTAATGAAAACATCTTCAAGAGTTGTGTCCGCAAGTCCCCAAGCAAACACTTTGAAACTGTTCTTTGCCTTCTCCACCGCTTGAAACACATCGGAGATCCGAACTTGTTCTTTTGGGATCTCAAATTTCTGTGTCCCTTCGATATGATAAATCTTTTTGGCATTTGGAGAAAAATGTTGAACCAACAGCTCAACATCTTGCGCATGTTCTGATGAGGTTGTCATCGTAAACACATAAGATCCACCATACCTTCCCTTTAGCTCTTTTGGGTTCCCTATGCATTGTAACCTTCCGTCTACAAAAATCCCCAAACGGTCACATAGAAACTCTGCTTCTTCCATTGAATGAGTAGTTAGGATTATCGCTGTGTGTTTCTTCGCGTTTTTAATGACTGTCCATAGGTTCTTTCTTGATGCTGGATCGAGTCCTGTGCTTGGCTCATCCATATAAACCACCTTTAAAAAGAATGGAGAATGGATTTGTTAAAGCTTGAAAAACTTCAACCTCTATAGTTGGTGGCTATTAGGAAAGCCAAACCCAAATGCATACCTTAGGACTTCCGATAAGTGAAATGGCTACGCTTAGCCGTCTTTTCATACCTCCACTGTATTTTCCAGCAGGTTTATCATCAACTCCTCCATGAAATAGATTCACACTCTTCAGAGACTCTTCTACAGCCTAATATGCATAAAATGGATTTCCATGAATTGACACTTCTAGAGTTATACAGAAGGGAAGTAACACTTGATATCACATACTTGGTTAAGATCTGAGCCTTTAAGATTCTTAAGTCTTCCGTAAAAGAGCAAATGTTCTCTTCCAGTCAGTGTCTCCCAGAGCAAACTGGTGCACATGAAAATTGAGATTAGTTCTACAATAATATATAAGAACATGTAATCCATTCATTACCAATTAGTTTTGAGTCAAAAACTATGTAACTTAACAATGGTGTTCTTTGTATATTTAACAAAATAAAATGTTTTCAAGAATTTGAATAATTACTCGTGTTGTAGGCATACTCCCATGCTAGTGTATACTTTGTCCATATCCTTGCATATGTCCAAACCTTGGACAAACGCTGCGCCTGATGTTGGTTTCAAAAGTCCAGTCATCTGGAAGAAAATACAGTACAACTTCTGCTATTCAGGAGTATAGTAGACATTTGTGGAAGACATAAAAGATATAGATGTTGATGGTCGCATGTCGCTGACACATCGACTTTGAAGAGAGCATGATCTCTCTTTACTTATTTGGAGTAGAATTTGAGGACACTATCGGTTTTACTAAAAAAATTATTGGTCACATGTATATAACTTAACATCGTTTTTGCCTCAATATATCGAATTAATTTCGTTATATAATACAGACGTCAAAACTTTCACGGTTTGTTAATATGAGTATTAACGAGGAAAAAATTAACAGTTCGTGTATTTTTCTGACGGAAAAATATAGTTCAGTGCATTTAGAAAAATATTGTTTGTGTAATTTTTTAGGGGTTTTCTATAAATTTAGTGGGGTATTATAATCAGAAGTTAAGTTCATGTCCACTTGTGTACTGACCGTATTGATGAAGGAGGTCTTTCCTGCACCATTGGGCCCTAACATGCCGAAGCATTCTCTTGAAGCCACTGCGAGAGACAACCCTCGAATTGCCATTTTTGGAGGGTTCCCATCCCTACCTGGATACACCTTCTTCAAGTTGTCACATACAATTGCATATCTTCTGCTCGGCTCAAGCATTAATTTCTCAACGTTTTCTCTCTGATTGGGATAAATATCATTGATCATAAGCATCTAAACAAAAAGAATGAAAACAACATGCAATATATGTTATAATCTTACCTCTTGAGTGACATCTCGTTTCTCCATGTCTAAGGTAACATCAGAAATCGGCATTTGCAACCTAGGATTTTGTGGAGGGAGAGAATGCTTGAAAGAGTGTCTCAAGAATGAAAAGGGGTCTTTCGCGGATAAAGAAACTCGATCAATACAGTATGCTGCGATCAGAGTCACAAACCACTCAATGATTATTATGGAGAAAACTTCATACATTGCACTATTACTGAAATATTTCCACTTCATCCCATCCCTCCCATTCAAGTTTCTCTGAAAAGCGTACATGGAGAACTCATACAATCCACGGTATAAAGAGAATCCCGGATACAACTCCATTACAAAAATCCAATGTCCTGAAAAGATAAGAGCAAATATTATATTAGCATTGTGATTCGTTTTGAAGAATGTGTTCTTCAAGTTGTTCTTGATAGCTTACTGGGAAACGATAATTCTTCAATCAAAAACTGGAAAAGAAATGCGCCCAAGAGCCCCGATCCAAAGACGTATATGTAAGCAACAACTACAATTTGGGCATAGAACAAAAAGTGTGTCTTTTAACACCAACATGTTCATGGACAAATTTGAATTTTTTTTTACTTTAGTACCTGATGTTGTCTCAACTTTTGAAAATGCTGATGAAACTAGAAAGGCAATGGAGATTTGCAGATTTATGTAGAGAAAATAGAAAATGAACTGGATGCAGTAGTCATTAAACCTGAAGAACTTCAGTCCTGCATGCAAGAAACTATAGATGTGAAAATCGTCGTATATATATAAGAAAATAATAACATAAGATATGGCAAAAACACATTACCTATTGCTGACCCAAATACCATCAAGCTTATAATGTATAACGTGGAAATGGCGAGAAAATAGGCGTAGGAAATCATCCAATATGGACCATCTCCTAAACCATGCATCTTCATTATGATTCTTAGACGCTGCTGTTTCTCATACACCAATGAGGTCAAGATCACCTGCATACAGATTTATATAAAAAACTTAAAATCCCATTGATAGGCTTGTTCATTTGTGGCTTCATACAATCACTTTGTTTTCTCCGAGTGTATGTAGGAAACCCTTTAAGCCAGGGAGAAGACGTGTAATGAAACAAAAGGTTCATAGTTTTAAACAAACTCAAAGACTCTAGCTCCTTACATAAGAGGGTCCCTTTAAATCCTAGTTTTCCGGACATTCTTAGAGTCAACAGATTTTTACAAACCCTAGTTTTTCGGGTATTTGCTTCCGTTTTTATTTGTTTGATGTTGTAAAGTTTTTACATATACTAAATAAACACATTAATGCTTAATTATAAATGTCTTTTTTTAACTAAACAATTTTCTATAACTTTAAGCCAATAGTATTTTAATAAACCAATTAATATATCTTAAAGTTTACAATTCATCATTACTATTTCATAAACAATGTATATTCCCTCCATTTCATATTAGTTGTCATTCTACGCTTTTTTGTTTCAAATTAGTTGTCGTTTTGCCTTTTCAATGCAGATTTATAATTAATTTTCCATTTTTATCCATACTCTTTTAGCTTATTAATTATATATATCAAATGAAAAACACATTAATTAGGGGTAAAAAAGAATTTATAAATATTTTTTTATTTGATGTGAAATCACCTAAAACGACAACTAAAATGAAACGGATGGAATAGAAAATAGAGAAAATTAATTTTTTATAAACAATTTTTTTTCTAAAACATCAGTCATAAAAAACCGGAGGAAATATATCCTAGAAGTTTCAACCTGATGTAGTGTATTAATTGAAAACAAACTTACAGGGAACAAAAGAAGAATAGCCCATGTGAAGAAAATGGGGCCAATGAGAGATGCCATGTCCATGCGAAGCCTAGTTTCTTGTTTCGGCATTTCTTTCACAAAATCAAATAACATTTTTGTCCCTGGGCCTTGCAAAAACTGAAGATAAGCATTCGAAACCTGGAATGTTTTGCAGGAGGCTTGATCAAGAGACCAGTCCTAGGTATAAACAAATGATTAATGTCTAGAAAAAAAACATTTAGTTTCTAACCAAATTGACTGAGCGAGGAACTCGGACAAACTTTATACGCCTATCTTGAAAATTAATCTTGTTTGTAGAGTTAAACCAGATGGTCACATTGAAGTTGTTCATATCCGTGTCCAAGAGATCGTATGCTAATTAAAGCAACAAATAAAAGAGTCAGGAAAATGCATGTAAACACACAAACAAATGAATGAATGATATAGAAGTGGATAACCTGCAACGACCTCGTGACTTCCTTGTTGATAACCCTTGAAGATCTCATCATTGACCTCTATGGAGTTATTTCGCCATAAATTCAATCCTTGAACACATCTCATCTCTGATTTTGACACATCAACCATTATCTTAATCAGCTGCAAGAATGTTTTCGCGGAAGCTAGCTTTGAGTATGGAAGCATGCAACATTCTCTTTAACAAATTAACTTGGAACATGGAATGTATTCAGATTTAATTTTACAATTTAGCTCTATATATCAAATTAGTGTTAAGGGATAATTTGTTGTATAACACATAATTTTTTTAATCTAAATATCTAACCAAAAACCTTTCGGCAAAATCCCAGCTATTAGATCTTTTTAACAAAACATAATTAAGGGATAATTTGTTGTATAACACATAATTTTTTTAATCTAAATATCTAACCAAAAACCTTTCGGCAAAATCCCAGCTATTAGATCTAAGGTTTTTGGTTAGATATTTAGATATAATTTTTTGTGTGTGTGTTATTTGCCTAATTGACCCCATAATTAATTAGTACTCCCTCTGTATTTGAAAGAATGATTTTTTAGATTTTTTCTTTGTTTTTGAAAGATTGATTTTTTATATTTCAATTAATACTTTTTTTGCTTTATCACTTAAATTAATGGCAAATATTTGTTTTACCCCGCAAAGTTGATTTTATCATGCATACTTTTTTTATTGGAAAACGAAAAAAGTAAGTAGAAATAAATAAATAAATAAATAAATACAAATAGTTATTGTGTCTTAATATATGTGAAAAATTCTAAACATCAATCTTTCAAATACAGAGGGAGTAATAAAGAAAAAAAAAATATAACAAAAAATATAGGAAGACTATATTAAAATTGTGACCATGTCAATGTTTTCATGTTCCAGTACTTGTACAATAACATGAGGACATGTTGTAAACAATTTACAAAACGAGTAAAAATTCCTAGAATTGTGGTGGTAAACCATTTGTGAAGTTAATACCTTTATGAATCTCGAGAGGTGATTCTCCGAATACGAGTGATAATGTAGTATTGGGAAGGCACCGAGGTTGGATGTTGTAGATGGGAAGATCTGAGTGAATACCTGGATCAAGATGATTGGTGTTTTGTGCCTCCGATGTTGTACCCTGATTATGTATAGATATTCATGATAAGTCATGAGCTTGAAAAAATATAAGATAAGAAAGTATACTTCATTTATTTATGATGGAAACAACATCTAGAATGCAGAACTTGCCAAGACATTATAGGCGAGATTACGCAAGAAAAGGTCGGACGAGTTTGCCACAAAAGAAGTAGTGAGTAGATTTTGAGATAAAGCTAATGAAAAAGTAAAGATTAGTTGGAGAGGAAACAAGCAAACATACATTATAGAATCAAGAAACAAAACGAAGGTTTGAAATAAAGAAGGCATACTTGCTCCAAGGGAATGATTATTCCCAGTAACAAGTATAGTTACAAGACAAGATCTTGTTTGCCTGCATGAGTCACTATCAACATAACGTGGAATATGTAACAATGGAGGCAATGGTGGAGGGTTAGGAAAGGCACAAAAGACTGCTTGGCTTGGAGATGAATATTCTAAACTGCAACTCTTTCTTTCGCAATTACCATCTCCATTTTTTTCGATGCATTGACAACCACATCGAAAATTCGGAGAGTTATTAACCTGTGTATTGAACAGAGCTTGAATGGCCACTAGAACCACGCATAGATACAAGGGGATCGCGATGAGCCGAACAGTGCTCCATATGTTCCGTTTCTACACCAATGGATTTAATATGATCACCAAGATATATGTATATATAATAGAATATTATATGTATTGGTTTGGCCAAACCTGATAGGTTAAATTTTTTCTGAACAAGGCATTGGCCTGAGTGAAGAAACTTGCGGACTCATGATTTGCTTTTGCCATCGATGAAGCTTCTTAGGTAATCTTGATTATGTTTTACCTTTCCTTCTGTTACGGACATGCTGGGAACTCAGTTGGTGAATTCACTATAAGATCCATTTATTCAACGCTTTTATTTCCACTTGTGAATTTTTTTACGTGGTTTATGCCGTTTTATAATTTTTCTTAATACTCTTTTGATTTCAACGAACCAAGGAACTTCATTTATTTGCAACAAATTGCCATGTGCCAACTGCCAAGTAAGGAGATGTCCCCCAATAACATCAATAAATAGCTCACGAATCTAAAAGATACGTGATTTCGTTGACTATAGCCTAGAGCATTTAACAAGAATCCGATCCGTCTTTCACGTTTTTTAATATGTTCATTTAATACTCCAATTTTTTCGGACTTAAATAAACTTTTGTATTCTTTTGGTTTGTTATTATGAATTTTCAAGAAACGCTACAATTCACATGCTTGTACTTCGTAAAAAATGCTATCTTTTAAAAAAAAATTGCAAGCTTGCCATACTTTTTTTTAAAAATATTTCCAAATTGTCTTTTTTCTCATTTAACTTTTTTTTTTCAGATTATCATTTTTATTTAAATATTTCTATCTCTCATTGGAGCAAAACCCTTCTTTATTTTAGTGTTATCTCATTTTTAAAAAAATGAAAAAACCATTAGAGATGATCTAAAATATTATTTAAAAACAAACGGATGGAATATCATGTTACATCAGTTTTGAGATGCAAGCAAAAGTAATAATAATACTTAGATGGCGTATCCTTGTAATTTGTCGGTTATTATTATTTATTATAAAGAATGTTTGGAAAAATTGAAAATGGCAACAACTTTATGGCTATCAAATGTATGGTGAGGACAATCGTGAAAGTTTTTAGGTGAAAAATAATATTGGATGTATTCAGGCCAGTCCAAACTATTGAAGAACATAGTGCGACAATTGCAAAAAACCCTTTAAATTTAATAAAAATTGTAAAAATAGCTTATTTTAAAAAAAAAATAGCTCTAAAAAAATTGCAAAAATCACATTGACATGGTGCAAATGCACCTCTTGCACCATGCCAACGCCGGCCCTGGATGTATTTATAGATGAAAAAAAGACAAGAACAATAATAGGGAGAAATGCCAAAATGCCACACAATGAAAATGTTTTTATCCCAATGCCCATTTACGTTTTTTACCAATTTTGGTTTAAAATACCTTTAATCCCAAAAAAATAAATAGAAATACAAGGTTTTAAAATTTAAAAATTATTAAAATGACAAACACCTAAACAATAGTCCTTTATATATATAAAAATATTTTTATAAGTTACTAATTTGTTTAAAAGTAATGTTATAGTTTTCTTCTACGGCTTCAGAATCCACGTTGTACGTCTACCGATATGTTGATTTTTGGTTATGTCAACTATACTTATATCTACCAAGCATAGGTTTTGTGTTATGGGACTTGTTATACGTTCTACGGCGTGGTAGAATGTATATTCCATACATTATATTCTACGACGGTGGATTACGCACTCTACCGTTTTTATTACAGTCTACCACATTAGAATTTAAATTATACCACATCATCAATCATCTACCGAGTATGGTAGAATGTGCTTTCTACGGAATTATTTATTAAATTCTCTAAATCTAGAATCTTAATATTTATTTTTCTTATTTAGACAAAATATAAATATTACGTTTTTTATCTAGAAAAAAATATTTTACCAATTATTTATTATCAATTAAAAATAAATATATATATTGCTTTTTCGACAAAAAAATAAAATAAATATTACGTTTCCTTATTTATTATATTCTAAATAAGATATTTTTTAATATTACTTTTTGTCATTATTTTATTTTTATTTTTTTAAATAAGTTATTTTATGAAATTTTTTGAAATTTGAAAACAAATTGGAAAATTACTTTTTAAGTAAAGTCAAAAGGTAAATTCGAGTTTATATTAAAATAGATGTTAATGTAACATAAATTTAGGTAGAAGTGGTAATGGGGCAAAGACAATTTCAAACCGTGCCAATTGAGCAATTCGCTCGTAATAAAAGTACGAGCCGAGTTTTAAACAATATGATGCCAGAAATAGTAGATTAGAGAAAGATAATGAACAACAGTGATATATTTGGATGAGGATCATCGATCATAGTTTGGATTTGGTTTTAAACCTTAGTCTCCAAAGAAGAAAATATCTAATACTGTAATCAAGATTGACAATCGTGAACCAAAATCCAAACTAATATTAAAATACTTATTACTCTTCATAAATAATTTTATATTTTATGTAAATTCATCATTTTACATCAAAACGAGAAACAACAAAGTTATACCAGAATAGCGTTTTACCGTCAAATCTGTAGTAAACTCTTGTTTAAGCGCTAAAACTGCCGGGAAAAAATATTTTTCCTTTATCTTTCTCTTGTGCAAAAGCATACACAACATCTATTTTCTCATGTATGTATCAATATCATGATTACATGCATGTGCCAAACTGTATATACCCACAATTTACATTAGTTTTTTTTTTAATACTTAAATCATCCACAAACAAACAAGTTATAGAAAACCTCAGAGAAATTCACAAACTTGCAGCCAATTTTTAATAATGTACACGAGTATTTCCAAACCTCTCTACACGACCAATTTAGCACACACGAGCAAATATTTCAGTATGAAAAGATTCAAGAAAATACATTATAATCCTGAGCATTTCTAGCAACCTTAATGAAAACATCTTCAAGAGTTGTGTCCGCAAGTCCCCAAGCAAACACTTTGAAACTGTTCTTTGCCTTCTCCACCGCTTGAAACACTTCTGAGATCCGAACTTGTTCTTTTGGGATCTCAAATTTTTGTGTCCCTCCGATATGATAAATCTTCTTGGCGTTTGGAGAAAAATCTTGAACCAACATCTCCACATCTTGTGCATGTTCTGATGAGGTTGTCATCGTAAACACATAAGATCCACCATACCTTCCCTTTAGCTCTTTTGGATTGCCTATGCACTTTAACCTTCCGTCTACAAAAATTCCCAATCGGTCACAAAGAAACTCTGCTTCTTCCATTGAATGAGTCGTGAGAATTATCGCTGTGTGTTTTTTCGCGTGTTTGATGACTGTCCACAGGTTCATTCTTGACGCTGGATCGAGTCCTGTGCTCGGCTCATCCATATAAACCACCTTTTAAAATAATGGATTTGTTAAAGCTTGAAAAACTTCAACCTCTATATAGTTAGTTACTATTTGGAAAGCCAAACCCAAATGCATACCTTAGGATTTCCGATAAGTGAAATGGCTACACTTAGCCGCCTTTTCATACCTCCACTGTATTTTCCAGCAGGTTTATCAGCAACTCCTTCGCGAAATAGGTTCACACTCTTAAGAGACTCTTCTACAGCCTAATATGCATGAAATTGATGTTTTGATACTTTAGGAGTTATAATACAAAAGCTAGAGAAGTACTATTATATTTGTAACACATATTACTTGGTTGAGATCAGAGCCTTTAAGATTCTTAAGTCTCCCATAAAAGAACAGATGTTCCCTTCCTGTCAGCGTTTCCCATAGCAAGCTGATACACAAATAGACAATAAGAGAATAATGAACAATTAGAGAGATATATGTCCTTCTATAAAGTTGGACAAAACAAAATGTTTTCAAGATTCTAATTAATTACTCGTGCTGCGGACATACACCCATGCTGGTGTATGCCCTGTCCATATCCTTGCATATGTCCAAACCTCGAACAAAAGCTGACCCTGATGTTGGTTTCAGGAGCCCAGTCATCTGACCAGAAAATAGTATTCAGGAGTGGGCTCGATAGAGCTTTTCAATAAGAAAAGATTTTCTTCAAAATTTAGATACTAACCATATTGATGAAGGAGGTCTTTCCTGCGCCATTGGGACCTAACATGCCGAAACATTCTCCCGATGGCACAGCGAGAGATAACCCTTGCACTGCCATTTTTGGCTGGTTCCCATCCCTACCTGGATACACCTTCTCCAAGTTGTCACATACAATCGCATATCTTGTGCTCGGCTCAAGCATCAGTTCCTCAACTTTTTCTCTCTATATGGAAAAAATATATTTCATTTCTCATCAATACAGCTAGAAAAATGCAAAGAACATGCATGTATTACTATATTGTTTGTCCTTTTTTATCATACCTCCTGAACGACATCTAGTTTCTCCATTTCTACAGCAACTACAGAGCCCTGTTTTTGCAGGCTAGGCCTTTGTGGAGAAGCAGATATTTTGAAAGGGTTTTTTAAGAATAAAAAAGAGTCTTTCACGGATAAAGAACCTCGATCAATATAGTATGCTGCAATGAGTGCGAGAAACCACTCGACGATTATGATGTAGAAAACATCATCCATTCCACTACCTTTGAAATATTTCCACTTCATACCATCCCTCTTACCCTGACTGACATACTCGGAGAACTCATACAAACCACGGTATAAAGAGAATCCTGGATATAACTCCATTACAAAAATCCAGCGTCCTGGAAAATAAAGTTAAAGATTGTATATTAGCATTGTGATCAGTTTTGAGAATATGTGTTCTTCAAGTTGTTCTTGATAGCTTACTGGGAAATGATATATCTTCCATCAAAAACTGGAAGAGAAACATGCCCAAGAGCCCAGATCCAAAGACATATATGTAAGTAGCAACTACAATTTGGACATAAAAACAGAAACTGTGTTTTTTAAAACACCAACAATATTGTTCTCAAGAAAATTTGAAAAAGTTTTGACTTTAGTACTACCTGATGCTGTCTCAACTTTTGAAAATGCTGAGGAAACTAGAAAGGCAATGGATATTTGCAGATTTATGCAGAGAAAATAGAAAATGAACTGTATGCTGTAGTCATTTAGCCGAAAGAAGTTCAGGCCTGCAAGAAATTATAGCTGATTTAGAAGGAATTTTGTTCTATATGTATAAGAAATCATGAACATAAGATATGGAAACGATTCAGTACCTACTGCTGACCCAAATATCACCAAGCATATAACGTATAACGTTGAAATGGCGAGAAAATAAGCGTAAGAAATCATCCAATATGGACCATCTCCTAGTCCGTGCATTTTCATTATAATTCTTAGACGCTTCTGTTTCTCATACACCAATGATGACAAGATCACCTGCATGCATGTATTTATTTAAAAACATCCCATGATAGGCTTGTAAGAGGCTGAAGTACGTAGTCCACTTAATATGAACTTACAGGGAACAGAAGAAGAATAACCCATGTGAAGAAAAGGGGGCCAATTAGAGAAGCTGCGTCCACATGAAGCATAGTTTCTAGTTTAGGCATTTCTTTGACAAACTCGAATAGCATTTTTGTCCCTGGCCCTAGCAAATACTGAAGATAAGCATTGGACACCTACAATTTTTCTCAGAGTCTTTAGAATGGGTTGGGTTTTGATTAAGAGACTTGTCCTAGATATAAAAAAATTGAGGATGTCTTGAATAAAACACTTGGTTTCTTACTAAATTGACTAAGCGAGGAACTCGGACCAGCTTTACATATCTCTCTAGAAACTTGGTCTTGGATGTAGAGTTATACCAGATGGTCACATTAAAGTTGTTCCTCTCCGTGTCCAAGAGATCGAATGCTAATGAAAGTAACAAGTGAAAATAGAGAGAAAGAGTCAGAAATTGCATATGTAGTAAACAGAAGGACAAACCAAGTGTAGGTAGTCTAGTGGTCTTAGTGTCCCGTAGAGGAGCATTTATTTTTCTCGAGATGGACCACTGACCCACATCAAAAGTGGGAAAAGATTTATACTAATGTATAAGGGATTTGGGCTTCTCCACTCATTCCCAATTAGTTTTAACTTTTAAGTTAGATCTATAAAACTTAATATAGCATCAGAGTCTGAATACACATTGCTTCCACCCAAACCGAAATCAATCCGACCCATCCAGAAAGACCCGATTGATCGAACCCGAATTGATCCTATACTGGAAATTGTCGAGATTAATAGTTAGACGGGCCATTATCTCGAGGGGTCATGTGAAGATTAACCCACATCAGAAGTAGGAAGAGATTCTATACTAATATATAAGGGATTGTTGTCTTTATGCTAATTGCCAATTGATTTTGAGTTGAAAACCCATGAAACTAATTACAAATACTAACCTGCGATGACCTCATTGATAATCTCCTCATGATTTCCTTTCTGATACCCCTTGAATATCTCATGGCTGACCTCTATGGAGTTGTTTCGCCAGAGACTCAACCCTTGAACGCATCTCACCTCTTACACACAACCATTAAGTTAATCGGCACAAGCTTGGAACAACTTAAAACTATTGTGAAACTTATTATACCTTTCTTATACTTGAGTGGAGATTGTCCGAATGAGAATGAAAATGTGGTTCTTGGAGGGCATTTAGGTTGGATGTTGAAGATGGGAAGATGTGAGTGAATCCCTAGATCCAAATTATTGGTGAAGTCTGGCTCTGCTGTTGTACCCTGAATATAAATACATAAATATTCATGATAAGTCCAGAGAGAAAAGAGACTTGATGATGATAAAAACAACCATAATTCGAGCAGAGAAGAACTTGCCAAGACATTAATGGCTGGATTACGCAACCAGAGCTCAGAGGAGTTCGGGGAGAAAGAATTAGTAAGCAGATTCCTAGATAAAGCTGGAGAACAAAAAAGAAAAGATTAGTTTATTCCCATAGAAAACAATGAGGATACCAAAAATTGGTAACAATAGTTAATAGGCATATACTTGGTCCAAGGGAAGGGTTATTCCCCGTAACAAGTATGGTTACAGGACAAGATCCGGTCCGTGTGCACGACTCAGAAGGAGTTTTGGGAATAAGTAACAAGGGAGGCAATGGTTGAGGGTTGGGGGATGCACAATATAATACTTGCTTCGGAGATGAATATTGTAAGCCGCAACTCTTTTTCTCGCATTTCCCATCTCCATTTTTGTGGTCAATGCATTGACAACCACATCGATTATCGGCAGAGTTATTAACATATGTATCGAACAGAGCTTGAATGCCTAGTAGAAGCACACAGAGGTACAAGGGGATCACTATGAGCCGAACGTTGCTCCATATGTTTCGTCTCTACACCACATATATATACAAGTCAACACATGTACTATTTCGGAAATTCGTACAAGAAGCAAAAAAGGCCAATAACAAACTCATGTCGGTCTAGTGGTTCAGAGATTGGGGGACCAGATTCGAATCCTCGACCATACCTGAAAGGTTAAGTTTTTTCTGAAGAGGGCATTGGCCTGCGTCAAGAAACTGGCGGGAACAAGATCCGCCATTGCTGAATCTTCGGTTTCTTATTCTTCTGTTTGACAAAATTTGAATGATGGGGAACTACTAGGAGTGAGAAAGCGAACTACACTTGGTGATTTTTTTTTTGCAACTTGCGGATTAAGTGGTTTATGGCATTAAATTCAGTCGTATAAAAATTTGTTAATCCCATTTATAATTCATCTCTTCATTTATAGCAAGAAGTTGCCAGGGTGTGGTGATCCAATAAAAAATTCCAACCTTCCCATATGTTTAGAAATAGTTTTATTTACTTTTAAAAAATAAAATAATTGATAGTTTTAATTGTATTATAAGATGATGCATGGGAACCGTCGAATGTAAATCACGGTAAAACCATATAAAAAGGAGCTGACCCCGCGACCCACGGACACGGCACGTTAGTAGAGTTCCAGTAAAATCACTGAACAAAGTAGTTTTAGCAACTACCGTTCCAAAACCAAAGTTTTACAATCCCCCTAGGTCAACGAGCGCTAACTCTATTCCAAAAATTCGAGAATACTTGCAACGGAATTGTCACTCAGTGATTATGTCAGTTGGGACATGATGAACTCAAATGTGGCCAAGTGCTACTTCACGGAGAAATTGGATCTCAATCTTCATGTGCTTCGTGTGATGGTTGGAGGAAACCAATAGACATCATAGATGTTGTCACAATCAAGTACCGTGCCCTTAGAAATTAAAAGTCAAAGCTCACAATAGGATGTTTTGGTCCACTTGCATCAGAGTACGCGATTAATCATGTGACTATGATTTAGTCTATTTGTATCAGAGTTGACGATCAATCATGTGACTAAGATTTGGTCTACTACATAAGCACTAAGCAGTAGCGGATCTAGAAATATTTTTCGTCAAGGGTCATAATTTTTTTTTTATATAAAATAAAATATAGTAATACAATAGTAATAAATGAAAAAAATATACAAATTAGTGGGGCATTTTGAAGTTTGTGCACAAATTTAAGAGGGTCAAACACTAATTTTAACCAAATATTTTACCAATTATAATCAAACTTACACTAAAAATCATTAACCTACTAATTTTGTAGGGGTCACATGACCCCCCTAACCTCTCTTTGCCTCCGCCACTGAGCACGAATGTAATATGTCCCTGAATGTACGATAGAAATATCTTCGAGGCTATGAAATGTCATTCCCGCAGATTAAATAGGCCAGAGCTGTTAATTAATTGATTAGATTTTGATACAAATTAATTACTAAAAATCTTCTTTTGTTATTATTAATCTCATTACATTTATGAATTTACCATTTTTCCCCAAGTTAATTTTCAGTTTACAGATTGCTTCACAAAAATCTATAATTTACTCTCATTCTGTTTCATTGTAGTTGTTGTTCCCGGTGATTTCAAGTTAATTAAAAAACATTTAAAAATCTGTTTGATCTCTAATTAATGTATTTTTCATTTGATATATGTAATTAATAAACTAAAAGATTATGGATAAAAATGGAAAATTAATCATAAATCTACATTGAAAATGTAAAACGAAAATGTAAAACGACAGTTAATTTGAAAAGAAAAAAAACGTAGAATGACAACTAATATGAAACGGAGGGAGTATTTTATTAATTATTTTAGCTATCGATTCATTTTGTTAATTTTCTATTTTTTTAAAAAATTGTCTCGAGAAAGGAATAAAACACAACTTTTTCTGTTTTGCAATTCTTATAAAATAAACACACACAAAAAATCTTAATCGGTCGGCATATATTGTTAGGTTACCGTATATCAAAATGTAATAAAGGAAATCAAGATTTACAAAAGGAAATAGAATTAAAGAAAATTTGGAGAGAAATAGAAAGCCGATATTAAGAAAGAACCGACAATGTAAAACATTATTTATATCATACTCGACTCTTTATATCTTATTATATAAAGCTTGATGCGTCAAACATAATAATTCACAAGATCGCGACACGTGTCAAATCGATCGATCGAGATTTTGACACGTGTCACTTTTTAATAACTATTAATTTTTATTTTATGTTTTGTATCTATCTTAAAATTTCCTAATTACGTTATATGTTTTTGATCGCGACACGTGTCAAATCGATCGATCGAGATTTTGACACGTGTCACTTTTTAATAACTATTAATTTTTATTTTATGTTTTGTATCTATCTTAAAATTTCCTAATTACGTTATATGTTTTTGTGATTTCCTTTTCTATTTTGTAATTTGTCATTCTTCTTTTTAAAATTTCCTAATTACGTTATATCTTTTTGTGATTTCCTTTTCTATTTTGTAATTTGTCATTCTTCTTTTTTCTTACGTTATATCTTCTTCGTATAATAAAATAAGATTAATACATGTCTAATAAATTATTTTAGTCCAAATAGATTTAGGTTTACAAATCCAAACTCTTTAAGGATTGCAATATCTTATCTATATAAGGTGCTTCTGTGATTCCTCAATCTTCTCACCAAACAATTTCAAATTTCAATAATCTATTCACAAAAAACTCTTTTTCCATCATTACATAAACAATGGCTGCTCAAATTAAGACAAACACCAATTATTTAACCCTAAACCAGTTAAATAAAAAACGTGTTTATCGTCGTATTGTGGTACGTCTCATCAGAAAGTGGGAGGCGAGAAATTTTAATAAAAATAATGAACTCATAGGAATGGATCTTTTGTTACTTGATGAAAAGGTAAGTCTTTTTGTATTTTATGCCACTAAAAATCTTCATCCATAATTAATTATTTGATTAATATTTAACTACAATTTGGTTTTGTTTTAACATAGGAAAATACTATTCAAGGCTCAGTGCATCATTCGCTTCTTGGAAAATTTGGAAACAAATTATGTGAAGGAACTTTAATTGAAATTTGCAATTTCAATTTGCAAGATTGCAGTAAAAGTTATCGTGTGTCTGACCACAAATTTCTAATAAGATTTAGTGAAAGCACAACAGTTGCTTGCATGGAACATCAAGTTTGTCAAATATCTTTAGAAAAGTTTCGATTTCAAAATTATGATAATTTTGCTAAACTCAAAGATACGCGAGATGATGTATACGGTAATATTCATAACTTTTAAATTTAAATTTTATATATATGAGTATCTATGTCTAACATTGGTTTCTTCCTTAGATGCAATCGGTTATATTAAAAGTATGGAAAAGTCGGATGTCCGTACGCATAATTCATCAACTGTTCGAAGAGTAATTTTGACTCTGTTGTTAGAAAGGTATCATATTACTCAATTTTACGCATCATATTTTTCCAGCATAATTTTACTCAATTCTTTTGTCCATTTCTGTCGTTACATGTATTGTCTAGCATGTTTCAGCATGATTATTGAATTCTAAACTAACGTTACATGCATGCATTAATTAGTAGGATGCATGTATTAATATATTATTTTCCATGATGACTTTTAATAAAGTAATTTATTCTCTTTTACTAATAAACAGTAGCGTTGAAATACAAGCAACCATATGGGCTGAACAAGCAGAACAATTTGAAGATAAATATCGTGGAGTTAAAAGTGACGACATCATTCTAATCATGACAAGTGTTTTGAATAAGATGTATCGAGGTTCAATCTGTTTGTCAGCATCTTCTGCGACTAAATTCTATTTAAATCAAGATTTTGATTCCGTTGTTGCGTTTCGACAAAGGTATGCTATTAGTAATTTTTCTTTAACAATTTACTCATTAAGATTAAACAAATATATTGCACTAATAATAATTTATTGTATTCATTCAGTTTAAAATACGATGGTGGTTGTTCAATTAATCTTGGCGGCATGATTGAACATCATGAACCGAATAATACCCGTCCTGAAATTCAACACTCAATTAATGATATTTGGGAATTTTACACATCTGTTGAACCTCAGGTAACAACTAATTTTTAATTATTTAGTTATTTTAACCAATTTCCTTTCTAATATCTCTTACTAAATCTTTATAATATTCACATAATTCTAACATTTGTGCTAAAATTTAAATGCAGGACAAGATATTTGTGTGTAAAGCAACCATTATTGATATTGTATTACGTAATGGTTGGAATTACATATCATGCTCATCTTGCTCAACAAAATTGCTAAAGTCAACATCTTCACTTAGGTGCAACAAATGTGGTAAATCACAATCTGTAGGAGTTTTGAGGTATTATTCATTGTACTTTTAATTTTTAAATTTACATTGTCCATATATATAAGAATACTAACTAACTAAAACAAATCTATTGTTTTCAGTTTTAGAATTGAAATAATAGTAGATGATGGAAACGACTCTGCAACTTTTGTTTTATTTGATGCTGCTGCTTCAAAAATCACTGGCACAACGGCTGAAGACGTAAGAATTGTTTATATTTATATATATAGTTCTCCACAATAAACTAATCTATACATTAGTGATGCTGACTTATATTTCTACTGACTCTTAAACCATTGTTAACACAGATCAAAAATAATTCTAGCGAGCAAGGATTGGAAGATATTCCCTCAAGTGTGCAGTCAATTGTAGGAAAAACTTATTTGTTCGAGGTTAAAATCAAGAAAAAATATTTTGAGGCATCCTATCAAAATTTCACAGTTATAAAGGTTCTAGACCAATTAGAGGTGAAAAATATTTTACAACTTTGTCTTTACAAGATATCGGTTCATTCTATTATTTTATTTAACACAATGTTTTTTTGTCTCTTTATGTTTAGACAAATTCG
Source organism: Arabis alpina (assembly GCA_900128785.1). Taxonomy (NCBI): domain Eukaryota; kingdom Viridiplantae; phylum Streptophyta; class Magnoliopsida; order Brassicales; family Brassicaceae; genus Arabis; species Arabis alpina. The sequence goes on from LT669792.1 coordinate 5,687,545, forward strand.
GATGACAAGAACTGTGAAAGCAAAAGTCCAGATTACGAAGAACACGACGAACCCACCGGAGCTTTAGTGAAGAAACCACGAACTGAAGACTGAATTTATCTTTGATCTTCTATAATAATAAATAAGATAGTTCTCCTTTAATTATTTCTTCCTATCAAGTTTGTCTCTTAGATGTCTATTATTCTAAGAAAACGATAGTTTTAACTTAGTGGTTTTATTTTATTTGTCCTTTTTTCAAGAATTTATTATATTAATGCAAGGTTTTAATAAAAAAATTATCGAACCTGATACATAACACTTATTTTATTAAGAGATCAGATTTACATACTTTTGATACCATTATATATCCAAATCATCATAAGACAAGAATTTATTATATTAATGCAAGGTTTTAATAAAAAAATATCGAGCCTGATACATAACACTTATTTTATTAAGAGATCAGATTTACATACTTTTGATACCATTATATATCCAAATCATCATAAGAAACAAAATCTTTCTACTTAAATTAGATACTTGATCTTATTTGATCTCACGTTGATCATTATTATAATTCAAATCTATCTTATATATCTTATTAAAGTTCCCTTCATGTCAATTTTGGGGAACACAACAATTTAAAATTCCGTTTCAATAATGCATGTCATCGTCAAAATAAAATAATAAAATAAATTGAAGTAAGAAAATGTATCGTTGCTTAAGATCATTTTTATATTTTTACAAGTACAAAGTTTAACCACTAATTCTACTGGCAAAAGGACTATGCTATTCCTTTTTCTGGATAAAAGCAAAATTATTATTTACGTAATGCTAATTATTAAAACATATATAAAAGTGAAGTAAAAAAACATATAAAAGTGAAGTAAAAAAATAACATAGGTCCCGGACACATTATGCGTTAAGTTATTGTTGACATTGATTAAAAACAGTATCGTTGCTTAAATCAATTTTATTATTTTTGCCAATTCGAGGTTTAATCACTAATCCTACTGGCAAAAGGAATAAACTTCCTTTTCCTCGAGAAGCAAAATCATTTATTTACCTAATGCTATTAGGAAAAAGACATCTACTAATCTATATAATAAGATTAGACCAAGAGACGTTGCAATAAGCTTAAATCTCAATTGTGACATTAACCAACAACTCTACAAAGAATAAGAGAATTAGTGAGAAATCAGAAAAATCAATGAGCAAAAGAAACCGACGTATCATGAATGATGATCAGATTGCTATGATCGAGAAGGTGCTTAAAGATGAACCTAATATACGGTTGAATTTGGAGAGACTTCAGACATGGGTCCACAATCTAAACCAATGGGTAAGTATAAAACTCAAATTTTGTATGATTTATATTTCAAAATTCATTACTCTAACTTTACTTTACAAAATATAGGGTCCTGAAATTACAACTGCGCAACTTAGAAACTGGTAAGAACCGTTTTTATATATCTAATAAGTAAATCCCAGTTACTACTTTCACATCTAACAAAAAATATATTGCAGGATCAACAACAGAAAAGCAAAGGTAGCTCGCACTAGCAATCAATCAAGCCCATCAAATTCAAGTGCATATATCTTTCAAGATAATCTTAGAGAATAATGTAAATCCCACAACAGTTTTGATGGCAATCCAGACGGGGGAAAAAATATAGCCGGAATAAAAGGGCGATGTCTAAGAAAAAAGAGAAAATACAATCGTGGTAAGAATCTCATAAATTAAGTTCCAACAAATTCAAACTAATATTTCTCATTACGAATATTTGTTCTTCCTTAACTCAAATACGTTATTGTTTTAATGTGTGTTATTCTTTGTACAGGGATAAATGAAAACAGTCAAGAAAAAGCCAACAAATTGGTGACGTGTATGTACTGCGAGGCTTTAGTGTGGAAATCAGAAAGTCTAAAACTGAATGGGAAAGAATTAAAATTTTCGATATGCTGTCAGCAAGGAAGAGTTGAGTTGCCGCCATCTAGGAAACCTCCTGATTACTTAGAGTACTTATTATCACAATCAACGTCATTTCGTAACAATATACGAGCATACAATTCAATGCTTGCCTTTACATCAATGGGAGGAAAAATTGACAACGATATCAATTCAGGTTATGGTCTTTACACGTTTCGTATGCATGGTCAGAATTACCATAAACTTGAATCCCTACTACCAAAAGAAGGACATATACCACGCTTTGCGCAGCTATACATATATGATACCCTCCATGAAGTACAAAACCGTCTCACTGCACTAACAAAAGGAAAGGAACATCAACTGAATGAAGATATCTTAAGAGGATTGATTCAAATGGTTGACGAGTTCAACGAGTTAGCTAAAGTATTCAGAATGGCTAGAGATAGATACGAGACTGGAAGAAGTGAAGAATTCTCAATTAGACTCATTAAAAACAAAGAACGTGGCAGACAGTTTGACCTTCCACAAGGAGAAGAGATTGCGGGACTTATTGTGGGTGACATGTCTATTCCAAATTGTGACAGGGATATAATAGTGCATCCTAGAACGGATAAACCTCAATGGATTAGCTTTTTACATCCATCGTACATGCCACTACAATATCCTTTGTTATTTGCATATGGTGAACAAGGTTATAGCGAGAGAAGCATTCCATATAGTTCTCGGGGATATGCTACCAAGAGATCATATGTTACAATGCGAGAGTATTATGCATACCAAATACATACGAGATTAACATCTCTAGGAACAATAGTTCGTTCAGGTCGCCTTTTCCATCAATACATTGTTGATGCATATACTGCTATCGAACAAGAACGTATGAACTTTTACCATAACAATCAAAAAAAGCTTAGAGCAGATCTTTACAATAATGTATGTGATGCAGTTGTACAGGGGGACGCAGATTCTACAAAACTAGGCAAAAAAGTAATTCTTCCATCTTCATTCACAGGTGGACCGCGATACATGGTAGAAAATTATCGAGATGCAATGGCAATATGCAGATGGTATGGAAATCCAGACCTCTTCATTACTATTACTGCAAATCCAAAGTGGGAAGAAATCAGTGATCATATAAAGAAGGCTGGAAACGAAAATGCAAATGATAGACCGGATATTGAATGTCGTGTATTCAAAATGAAGTTAGAAGAACTTCTTACAGACCTACAAGATGGTGTCTTCTTCGGTCCTATTAAAGCAGGTACAAATATCATTTATAATAATAAAATATAATCAATCTTTACATTTTCTTACACATCATTTTCTTTTCTTATAAACAGTTGTTCACACAATCGAGTTTCAGAAACGTGGTCTTCCTCACGCACATATACTTTTGTGGTTGCAAGATTCAAAACAAATTCCAACTCCAGACGATATCGATAGTTTCATTACATCTGAACTACCAGATAAAGTGGCTGACCCAGAAGGTTTTCAGTTGGTTGAACAACTTATGATGCATGGGCCATGCGGACGAAAGTGTATGGATGATAACAAATGCACAAAAAAATTTCCAAGACCGTACAATAACACCACAAGTATCAGTGAAACTGGCTATATAACCTATCGTCGGAGAGCTGATGATACAAAATATGTCATGAAAGGAGACACTAAGCTTGATAATCGCTACGTAGTGCCTCACAATCTCTCACTCCTAAAAAAGTACAAAGCTCACATTAATGTCGAATGGTGCAATAGATCGTCTGCCATAAAGTATCTATTCAAATATATCACAAAAGGAGTAGACATGGCTACAATGTTGATCGAGAAACTACAAGTAGTGGATCAGAATGCAGAAGATAAGTCAAAAGAAGAGATCAGTGAGATAAAAAACTATTTGGAATGTCGTTACCTCTCTGCATGTGAAGCTGCATGGCGAATCTTTGCCTTCGATATTCATGCACGTAAACCTGCGGTAACAAGGCTACCGTTGCATTTACCAGACCAACAAACAATCATTTACAATGAAGAAAGCGATCTTGAAAATATTATCTCAAAAGATGGAATTCATAGAACAATGTTGACAGAGTACATGGAGATGTGCAAAAGCTGCCCTGAAGCAAGAAAACTTACATATAGTCAGTTTCCTACAAAATATGTGTGGGATTCAGATGCAAAAATTTGGACAAGAAGGCAGAAAGGATTCACCATAGGAAGAGTAGTGAACATTCATCCAAGATCAGGAGACTTATACTATCTGAAAATGTTGGTAAATATACTCGAAGGTCCGACAAGCTTTGATGATATACTAACAGTAGATAATGTAAAACATACCTCATTCAAAGCAGCGTGTTATGCACGAGGGATGTTGAATGGTGATTCAGAATGGAAAGAGGCTATGGATGAAGCAGCACACTATGCATATCCTTTCCAACTTCGCCATCTCTTTGTGACATTGATGCTATATTGCGAATTAAGTAGCCCTCTTTCTTTGTGGGAGCATTGTTGGCGTCACCTAGCTGAAGACATACCTAATAAACAAAGAAAAACATTCAATTTCAGTGGTCAACAATTCTCCGACGAAGAATTACAAAGTTATACACTCATAGAGTTAGAGAAAATCCTGGCGCAGAACGATAGATCATTAACTGAGTTTGAAGATATGCCAAAGCCAGACAAGGAATTGTTGAAAAAGATGAAAAACTCAATGGTCCAAGATGAAACAAACTACAAAATTCTAGAACAAGAAGAAGAACATTGCAAGTTAATCAAAACGTTAAATGACGAGCAGAAGAACGTCTACGATGCCGTTATCGACTCGATTGAGAATAATAAAGGAAAACTATTTTTCCTCAATGGACCAGGTGGAACAGGAAAGACTTACGTGTATAAGACGATCATCTCAAGGCTAAGATCACAGCGAAAAATTGTTTTACCAGTCGCTTCATCCGGAATTGCAGCTACACTTTTACCTAACGGTCGAACTGCACATTCACGTTTCAAGATTCCAATAGATCTTCATCAAGACAGCATGTGTAACATAAGTCGTAATACGATGCTTTCTGAATTACTTGAAAAAACAGACCTCATCATTTGGGACGAAGCACCTATGTGCCATCGGTTTGCATTTGAAGCTCTTGATAAGAGTTTACGAGATTTACTCTCAATGTCAGATCCAGATGCAGCAACCAAAACCTTTGGAGGAAAAACAGTGCTCCTTGGAGGCGATTTTAGACAAATTCTACCAGTGATACCGCAAGGCAGCAGGCAAGAAACAGTTATGGCAACAATAAACCGGTCGTATTTATGGAACTATTGCAATATATTCACTCTTGAAAAGAATATGAGGTTGCACCAAGCTGAAAGAGATTTTGCAAAATGGATATTACGAATCGGTGACGGCACCGCTCCTAAGCCTGCAAAATATAGGAAAGCAAACAATGAAAATGACATAGTCGAAATAGACAACAAACTGCTTTTACAAAACAGTGGAGATCATGTTGAATGCATTGCAAAGTCTACGTATCATGATTTCGATGTTCTTTTTAAGGACAAGGATTATCTAATTGAGCGAGCAATTCTAACTCCAAGAAACGAAACGGTGGACGAAGTCAATAACTACATGTTATCTTGCTTAAAAGGAGATCTAAAAGAGTATTTGAGTTCTGACAGTATCGGAGACGACAAAGAAGAGGTGGCAAATCAACATATTCTTTACCCCACTGAATTTTTGAATACTTTGAAATTTTCAGGTATTCCTAACCACCAACTAAATCTCAAAGTAGGTGCGCCAGTCATGCTGCTAAGAAATATAAACCAAAGAGCCGGGCTTTGCAATGGTACAAGATTAATAATAACTCGCCTAGGAACAAGGGTTATCGAAGCAGAAATACTTACTGGAACTAATGAGGGAGTACAGGTTCTTATTCCTAGAATTAGCCTCACACCAACAGATGCAAAATGGCCTTTCAAGTTAAAGAGGCGTCAATTCCCTCTTCGAGTCTGTTATGCAATGACGATCAACAAAAGCCAAGGACAAAGCTTAAACAAAGTTGGTTTATATTTGCCCAATCCTGTTTTCTCACACGGACAGTTATACGTTGCGCTATCAAGAGTGACAACAACTGCAGGACTACAGATTCTTAAAGCTGAAACAAAACACTACGACAATAACGTTGTGGAAAATATTGTATTTCAAGAAGTTTTCAACAACGTCTCATCTACAAGACAAACAGAAGAAAGAATTGACAGCGAAGAAAATATTGATTTGTTTTTTTAATTTTGTTTTCTATTTTATTTTTTATAATGACATAGGCTTCTCATACAATTTGTGAGTTTAAATGTTATTAAAGTCCCAAACTTCCAGTAACTTCAAAATCTGACTTTGCTACTTACCGTGATTCACACCAATGTTACCAGTGTTGGAATGCCTTGATACCTTCAAAAAAAAAACACAAGCAAACAAACTCAGACAGTAACCAAAAATCAATAATGGGCACAAAATTTAGAGCAACACGAATCAAAAGAGAATAAATTTAGAGTTAAACAATAGAAACATTGCAATCTTACATTACGCATGTCAAGTTTCGAGGCTGCCGTTCCAAAAACCAAAGTGGCTGAGCCAAAGATGATAACAGTAGCAGCTGCGAATGCTTTTCCAACCGCAGAAACCAGAAAATCAGGGCTCATAGATTAAGCACACTTTGCAAACACTAACAAATCAGACAAAGACTCTGCTTTGTTCCTACACTAGCAAGAACAAAAGACAATCTCATCTTGGTGGCAGTTTCTACTTTTCTATACACTTCAAACACCTAGGCTTTCTTCTCTAGAAGCCCATTGTGTAACTATAAACAAACACATCAGCAAAACTACAGAAAGATACTTCATAATACTAAAACTATAACCAAAATTGCCAAGAATTGCTTGATTACTTTTCCTCACAGTCAATAACACACACCCAGAATCACAATTTTATCAATTTAGAGAACGAAGACTAAGGAGGAAATGGAAGAAAAGCGAAATCGAAAAATTACTAGAAGCAACGCCAATGGAGGAAGCGGAGCATCGATCGAAACCCTAGCACCACCGCGACGATTGGCCGAGAGATGGATAGATAATCCCGTCGGCAAAATGTTACATCGACCAAGAACTCTACGTTTTGTTTCTCTGTTGGGTTTTTATGGCTCGGTTACATACGAATATTAGATCTTACTGGGCTTAAAATTAATATCATACTTTCTATTTTCCTATTTTATTAATTTCCCATTTTGATGTCCGTGTTTTATAAAGAGAGTTTTCATGTCCGAATTTTGATCGATCAGTTTCCATAAGCATTGTATGTATTAATTATTGAATAACAATTCATTTAATATTTTAAACAAGATCTTTTACTCTACGATTATCGTTTATAGCTATTTATTGGACAATCTCTCATCTATAAACTTTAACCTTCACTTTTATTCTATGTATTAAACAAACATATCAATAATTTAATGATAAATAATAATTCAAACAACAAACCCGTGCAACGCACGGGTCCTTCACCTAGTAGTAGATATAAAGTCTATAAGATCTGCTTCTTGTCCTAACAAAATATTTCATAACATATAAAAGAAGATCCGATTTATGTGATTTTCGTTTAGGTTTTTTTATCAGGAATGAAGCATTCGAAGGATCCGTTTGAAGCAGCAATTGAGGAGGAGCAAGTGGAATCGCCACCGGAATCACCGGTTCGCGGCGGCGATGGTAGTGACGATGGACGAATGGAACCTACCTTGTTGCTGAAGAAACGTAAAACCTACCTTGTTGCTGAAGCAAAGAACAAAGAAGAAGAAGAAGTTGAACTCACCAAATACCCAACGAGTGCTGATCCTGTGAAGAGAGCCAGGATGCAGACAATTTTAGCTCAATTCACAGAGGATCAACGGAGCAGATATGAATCTTTCAGGAGATCTACTCTTCAAAAACCCATTAAAAAATTATTAAAGAGAATCATAGGGAGGAAGATTGATGGTGGTGACCCAATAAATATCGTTGCCAGTAGTATTACAAAGATGTTTGTTGGTGAACTTGTGGAAACAGCTCGAATTGTTATGAGGGAAAGGAAAGAATCAGGACCTATCAGCCCTTGTCATATCAGAGAGTCATATCGAAGACTTAAGCTCCAAGGAAAAGTGCCTAAAAGACCAGCTCCACGGCTTTTCCTCTAGTAGTCAAAATCATGGGTTACAAAGACCATCATGTGTTCTAAGCAAAACTCATAATGTGTGTGACTAATAATTAGAGAGCATCTAAGAATGCAAAATTATTTTTGGCCTCAAAATCAAAATCCTGTTTTCGAACATCCACATCATCACTTTAGTATTGAACAAACTAGCAGCAGATTTCAAATAATGTACATGAGTCTTTCCAAACCTCTCTACATGAACAATTTAGCTCACATGATCAAATATTTCAATGTAAGAAGATTCAAGAAAAGACGTTAAAGGCCTGATCAGTTCTAGCAACCTTAATGAAGACGTCTTCAAGAGTTGTATCCGCAAGTCCCCAAGCAAACACTTTGAAATTGCTTTTCGCTTTCTCCACCGCCTGAAACACTTCTGACATCCGAACCTCCTCTTTTGGAAGCTCAAATTTCTGTGTCCCTGCGATGTGATAGATTTTCTTGGCGCTTGGAGAAACATCTTGAACCAACATCTCCACATCTTGCTCATGTTTGGATGCTGTTGTTATCGTCAACACATAAGATCCACCATACCTTCCCTTTAGCTCTTTTGGGTTCCCTATGCATTGTAACCTTCCATCTACAAAAATTCCCAATCGGTCACAAAGAAACTCTGCTTCTTCCATTGAATGAGTCGTGAGGATTATTGCAGTGTTTTGTTTTGCACGTTTGATGACCGTCCATAGGTTCATTCTTGAAGCTGGATCAAGTCCTGTGCTTGGCTCATCCATATAAACTACCTTTTATAAGAGTAACCAGATGAAACAAATGGATTTTTAAGAGCTTGTAATTTTCATGCAACAACTAAGGGCTTATGATCAATAAGTTTATGAGTAAGAGACACACCTTAGGACTTCCGATAAGTGAAATGGCTACACTTAGCCGCCTTTTCATACCTCCGCTGTATTTGCTAGCAGATTTTTCAGCAACTCCTCCATAAAAAAGATTCACACTCTTAAGAGACTCTTCTACAGCCTAATATGCAAGAAATTGACCATCCATGAATCAATACTTTTGAAGTAATACTAAAGAGAAGTAGGATTTTCATACTTGGTTGAGATCAGAGCCTTTGAGATTCTTAAGTCTCCCGTAAAACAGCAGATGTTCCCTTCCTGTCAGTGTTTCCCAGAGCAAGCTGGTACACAACAGAGGTTAAGAGAATGAGTAACAACTCAATGATTTTCTGTGTAGTTGAACACAGTATAATGTTTTCAAGAATATAATTACTCGTGTTGTGGGCATACGCCCATGCTGGTGTATACTTTGTCCATATCATTGCATATATCCAAACCTTGAACAAAAGCTGCCCCAGATGTTGGTTTCACAAGCCCGGTCATCTGGCAGGATAATACAATACTATTCAACCAGAAGGTAAATTAAATCAAAAGCACAAAATATTTCTTTGATATTTGGGTACTGACCATGTTGATAAACGAGGTCTTTCCTGCACCATTGGGCCCTAACATTCCGAAGCATTCTCCCGATGGCACAGCGAGAGACAACCCTCGAACCGCCATTTTTGGAGGGTTCCCATCCCTACCTGGATACACCTTCTTCAGGTTGTTACAAACAATCGCATGGCTTGTGCTCGTCTCAAGCATTAATTGCTCAACTTTTTCACTCTGATAGGAACAAGATTTTAATCATAATAGCTAGAAAGCCAAAGAACATGGGAATGTGTTTCGCAATACCTCCTGAATGACATCTAGTTTCTCCATTTTTTCGGAAACAGCAGAGACCTGCTTTCGGAAGCTAGGCCTTTGTGGAGAAGGAGATTTCTTGAAACGTGTTTTCAAGAAAAACAAGGGGTCTTTTCCGGAAGAAGATATCTTATCAATATAGTATGCAGCAACGAGTGCAACAAACCACTCAATGATTATTATAAAGAATACTTCATCCAGTGTACTATCATTGAAGTCTTTCCACTTAATCCCATCCCTCCCATTCAAGTTTCCCCGAAAGGCATATTGAGAGAACTCATACAATCCACGGAATAAAGAGAAGCCGGGATAAAGCTCCAGGAAAACAATCCAATGTTCTGTAAATATAGAGATTTATTTCCTTTGTGGTTAGTTAATTGCAAGAATAAACAACTTGATCTTGATAACTTACTTGGAAATGATATATCTTCGATTAGAAACTGGAAGAGAAACGTCCCCAAGAGGCCAGATCCGAAGACATATATGTAAGCAGCAACTACAGTTTGGCCATAAAACAGAGAGCTTACCGTTTAGACCCAACAATATGTTCCCGAGCAAATTTAATGAGGAGTGAGTTTAGTACCTGATGCAGTCTCAACCTTTGAAAATGCTGAGGAACCTAGAAATGCAATGGAGATTTGAAGATTTATGTAGAGAAAATAGAAACTGAACTGGATGCTGTAGTCATTTAGCCGAAAGAAGTTCAGTCCTGCAAGAAATTATTTAAGCTAATGAGTTTTTAAAATTATTTGGCTGAACCAAATTAGATCATTTGGAGGTATTCATTCAGATGGAACACTGGGATGGACCATTTGAATAGAAATTCCAGATGAGCAAACGAACAAGTCCAAAATAACATAAGACATGGCAACATATCATCATTACCTATTGCTGATCCAAATATCATCAAGCATATAACGTATAATGTGGATATGGCAAGAAAGTAGGCGTAGGAAATCATCCAATATGGACCATCTCCTAGCCCGTGCATTTTCATTATAACTCTTAGACGCTGCTGCTTTTCATACACCAATGAGGTCAAGATTACCTGCATATAGATTCTGTAATTATGAACTTTATGTCTTACGCTTGATAGGCTTTTGAGAATGCAAACTGAAACTTTCTTCCAAGAATTACAGAGTAAACTTACAGGTAGTAGAAGAAGAATAACCCATGTGAAGAAAAGGGGACCAATTAGAGACGCAAGATCTAAACGAAGTTTAGTTTCTGGTTTAGGCATTTCTTTGACAAACTCGAACAATATCTTTGTCCTGGAGCCATGCAAATACTGAAGAAAAGCATTTGACACCTGCATTTTTTCAGAGTCTGAGAATCTATTCAATCAAGAAACTGGTCCATCATGGAAAGAGCATACTGCAACACAAAGGATGTCTTGAATGCATCACTTAGTTTCTTACCAAATTGACTAAACGGGGAACTCGGACCAACTTAATAGGCCTCTCTTTTGCTTCATCCTTGTACGTTGCGTTATACCATATATTCACATTGAAGTTAGTCCTATCTGTGTCCAAGAGATCGTATGCTAAGGCATAGAAAAAATCAAGGCCAAAACAGAACAGGAACATTCAGAAATCTCATGTGCATAGACCATAGTAAGCATTATAGACAAATGAAAGAGAATTTAAACAACCTGCAACGAACTCATTTATCATCCCAGCAGCGTTTCCTTTCTGATAACCCTTGAAAATCTCATCATTGACTTCTTTGGAGCTATTTCTCCAAAGATTCAATCCTTTAATGCATCTCATCTCTGGTTTCGACCAAACGAAAATTAAGTTAATCCGCTATAAGAGTAATTCTTGAGATGAGCACTTTGCATAAGGACAATATTTTTTTTTAGAACCATGGGGTGAGTCAGGCTTTTAATACCCGACTAATCTCCTCAGGGTGAGTATAGGCGTCGAGTAACCCACTCACCAGGTTTTTCTAATAATCCTAATGCGTGACACCATTTCGATTAGGCAAATGCGAATAGTTAGATAATTTTGAGAATTGAACCCTGGCCTAAATCCACAAAGCAACTCCTTCCTCAAGTGGGAACCACTAGCCCATTACCACTAGGTTATAAAGACAGTATATTGAAGCAAGCTAAGAGATATTATGCTTAATAAACTTGAAATATGCATACATGAAGGGAATGTGATCAAATATGTATAAACTGCATCTCATGTTAAGTATGTATTCTTTTAAGCATCTATGGGGCAGGGAACTTTATACCTTTTGTAACATTGAGAGGTGGTTGTCCGATAGAGAATGGAAACGTAGAGTTTGGAGGGCACCGAGGTTGGATGTTGTATGTGCTAGTATCCAAGACAATCCCTGCATCAAGATAATTGGTGGCACTTCCCTTAAATGTTGTAGCCTGAAACACCAGTTCAAACAAAAAAAAAGCTAAGACAGAGAGATCCACACATTTTATAATCTCAAGAGACCATACAACTTACCAACAACGCACTATTCGCTAAACTAAACAAGAGGTCAGAGGAGTTCGCTGTAAAAGACCTCCTGAGAAGATTTCGAGATAAAGCTGGAGAATCAGACCAACATTAGTCCCCGCAAAAACCGATGTAGAAGAAGAAATTTTGAGAAAAGCAAAAGCATACTTGCTCCAAGGGATTGATTATTCCCAGTGAAAAGTATAGTTACAGGGCAAGAATTTTTCCGCCTGCACGAGTCATCGGTGAAACTAGCATCAAAAGCACGATTCTGAGGCCGCGGAATTAGCATCAAAGGAGGCCATGGTTGTGGATTTGGGATGGCACAAAAGAATGCTTGAGTTCTCGACGAATATTCTACACCACAGATCATTTCGCATTTGCCGTCTCCTACTTTATGACTTTTGTCAATGCATGTACATCCACATTGAAAATCCACTGAGTTATTAACCTGTGAATCAACCAGAGCTTGAATACACACGAGAAGTACGCAGAGGTAGAAAGGGATCATGATGAGACGAACATTGCTCCATATGTTCCGTTTCTGCCAAAGAATTATTTCATGGTTATAATATGGCAAAGAACAACGTGAACATCAATGGATGTACCAAAAATTGATCAGACTACCAACGACTAGCTAAGAATTATTCTAGTAAGTTCTTACGATATTTCGAAGAATCGTTGATTTATCAAAATCGTAAAGCACAATCTACTCGTATTATGTATGGTGGGTTTACAAAAGGAGACGAAAAGGCCAAACCTGATAGGTTAAGTTTTTACGAAGTATGGCATTGGCTCGAGTCAAGAAGCTAGCTGGACCAGAATCCTCCATTGATGAAAATTTTGGTAGCTTATCTTCTTCTCTGTTTAATTTAAATCGTCTCCCAAATCTCTTACAAATCTCCATTGCATTTCATCGGACTAAATCAGTGGGAGAAGCGTTTTAAATGGACTCAGTTTACCATTATACCCCTGTATCTACTGGTTTTTTTTTTCAAATCAAAATCAGAGCCACCTAACTTTTTAGATTTTAGGTTTTCCAATTGGGACAAGAAGATTTATTTCCCAATTTGTAGTGTATGGATAAAGTAGTAATAATTCACTATTATTTTTTAAACATCAAATTGATATCGACTTTTATATATATATATATATATATATATATATATATATATATATATATATTCTTGTGGCGAAATATAACTCAACATTGGAATTAACGTTTGGTGGCGGAGATGGTAGTGACCATACACGAACTGAACCTACCTTGTTGCTGAAGAAATCTAAAACCTACCTTGTTGCTGAAGCAAAGAACAAAGAAGAAGAGAATATGGAAGAAGAAGTTGAGTTCACCAAATACCCAACTAGTGCTGATCCTCTGAAGAGAGCTGAAACGACCCGACCCGTTTTTTTTTTTTTTTTAAAACATTAAACCCTTGGTCTCGGACTAGCATTCTCATAAATGCTATCCTCAACAACCAAGCAACAGCACAAACAACCAGCGGATAACACAATACTAAAGCAAATAATTCATTCCATTAAATTACTAAACCAGTTCAACACAAATTCCAATTCACTAAATCAGCAACCTAACTAGGTTCTAAAACAGAAAGGAAATAACAACAACACACAGCACGAAACCGAGACCCTAGATCATCTCCCTCTTCGTTGCCATGATTCCACGATCACAATTTGCCTTTACCTGCATCACATGGAAAAAAGAGATGCGTGAGTATTATCACAAATACCCAGTGAGACGGTCCTCCCATCTACGACTGCGCACACAGACGCGATGGATCCGCTCAGGCAAACACGCATCAAACAATCACACAAAACACAACAACGGCTCAACCACAGCTCAAACAGGCAGCCTGTCGATCGACACTACCACTAGGTGTCGATCGACAGCCCTGTTCACACCTGTCGATCGACACACCCACGGTGCCTGTCGATCGACAGCTCCACAGGACCCTGTCGATCGACACAACCTCTAGGTGTCGATCGACAGCTCCTCGATCACCTGTCGATCGACAGCTCCTCGATCACCTGTCGATCGACACAACCTCTAGGTGTCGATCGAAAGCTCTCGTGTGACCCTGTCGATCGACACACCCAAGGGCTGTCGATCGACAGGTCGTCGCAGATTCATGGGAAATCGATCATTATCCTCTCGGATCGATTCCTCCTCTGCGTTAACACGAAACCTGCACGCATAAACACAATCCAAACAATCCACACGCAATCCACAGACAGATTCAACACAAACAAGTTCAAATCACAAGTTTTAACCTACCACCAAACAACCCTAACGAATCCACCGGCCCAGAAGCCATGGTCACGCACTCACCTTAGATTTTTGGATAGAATTTGCTGGATAATGAGGCTAGAAACAGATTCAGCTACAATCACCACGAAATTCCTCTTCAAATCGATCAAGAACGAAACCCTAATCCACAAAACTATCAGGAACAAGAGAAACTCCTCTCAAAACTCTTTGTTTCTGATTTTGGGACTTTGGTTCGCTCAAATGCGGCCAAAAACCCTTATATACGAAGCCCTAGGGTTTACCCAAACCGGCCCGGTCCAATTGAACGACTTAAATCGAACCAGAAAACCAGCCAATTCGAGCACATGTCGATCGACAACCACTAGGTGTGTCGATCGACAACCCTTAAGAGCCCTGTCGATCGACAAACCACAAGTGTGTCGATCGACAGACCACAAGTGTGTCGATCGACAGCCCCTCCATTTTCTACAAAAATTGTTCACGGGCGTCACAAGAGCCATGATGGAGTCCATTTTAGCTCAACTAGTGCTGATCAAATGAGCAGATATGAATCTTTCAGGAGATCTACTCTTCAAAAAACCATTAAAAAATTAGAGAAAATTGGATTGTATACCCTAAAACTTGTTAAACATTGGAAAAGTATACCAAATTTTACAAAATTGGAAAACTGCCCTTAATATTGAACAAATTATCATATAAAATATGTTGATAATTAAAAACTGTTTAGTGTAAATTTTAAAATTAAGTTCAATTTATTAACAACAACATATTTATTTTTTAAAACAAAAAAAAAATATATGGTTAATTAATCATAACTTTTCTAACATAAATTATAGTTAAGTAAGTTGATTTATTTTACACAGTTGTTTTATATTTTCTTCGTTGATTTTTTGCTCTATTGATTTGTTTAAACTATTGACTTTTTTTTACGTTCGTCGACTTAATTTTCAGATTGGTCGACTTATTTTCAATTATGGATTTATATTTGTATTGGTCGATTTTTTCCTTTGTCGACTTATATAACAATTGACTTTTTTTTTATCTTCGTCGACTTAATCATCAGATTCGTCGATTTATTTTCAACTATGGATTTATATTTGTATTTTGGTTGACTATTTCTTTTGTCGACTTATATAACCATTGACTTATTGTTGTTGTGTTCGTCGATTTAATTTTCAGATTCGTCGACTTCTTTTCAACTATTGATTTATATTTGTTTTGATTGATTTTTTTCTTTGTCAACTTATATAACCATTGACTTATTGTTTTTATGTTCGTCGACTTAATTTCTTGTATTCATCGATTTATTTTACACTATCGATTTATTTTAAATATTTATTAATTTTAAAAATTATATGAATTTTTATTTATAACTGAAAAATCAAATTATTTTGTTTTAAAAAAAATTAGAATGATTAACTAATAGCCTAATAGTAAAAATATCATTTCAAATTAAAAATAGGGTAGTTTTCAAAGGTTAACAAATTTGGTATAGTTTTCAAATTTTCAAACAAATTTAGGGTACTTATCCAATTCCCCCAAAAATTTATTAGCAAGAATCATAGGGAGAAAAATGGATGGTGATGACCCAATAAATATCGTTGTGAGTACTGAGTAGTATCGCAAAGATGTTTGTTGGTAAACTTGTGGAAACAGCTCGAGTTTGTTATGCGGGAAAGGAAAGAATCAGGACCTATTAGACCTTTTCATATCGAAGACTTAAACTCCAAGGAAAAGTGCCTAAAGGATCAGTTCCACGGCTTTTCTTTTCCGCTAGTAGTCAGAATGATTGGCTTTAAGTACCACCCTGTGTTCCAAACCAAACTCATAATATGTGTGTCTGACTAAAAATTTAGAGAGCATCTAAGAATTTTGTAGGGTATTTCAACTCAAAATCAGAATGCAAAAAAAATGCGGAAAAAACAAATTCCTTCTTTCTCTTATGCATCCACACTCTCTCTTTACTCATATTCATATATCAGCATGATCATTACACGTGAGGAAGATTTAAATAGCCACAGTTTATAGAAATCATCCACAAACCTCAGAGATATTCACAAACTTGCAGCAGATTTCCAATAATGTACATGAGTATTTCCAAACCCCTTTACATGAAAAATTTAGCACACACTATAGAAAATATTTCAATGTAAGAAGATTCAAGAAAAGACGTTAAATGCCTGATCAGTTCTAGCAACCTTAATGAAGACGTCTTCAAGAGTTGTATCCGCAAGTCCCCAAGCAAACACTTTGAAATTGCTTTTCGCTTTTTCCACCGCCTGAAACACTTCCGAGATCCGAACTTCCTCTTTTGGGAGCTCAAACTTCTGTGTCCCTGCGATGTGATATATCTTTTTGGCATTTGGAGAAATATCTTGAACCAACAATTCCACATCTTGCTCATGTTCTGATGCTGTTGTCATCGTCAACACATAACATCCACCATACCTTCCCTTTAGCTCTTTTGTGTTCCCTATGCATTGTAACATTCCATCTACAAAAATTCCCAATCGCTCACATAGAAACTCTGCTTCTTCCATTGAATGAGTAGTGAGGATTATTGCAGTGTTTTGTTTTGCACGTTTGATGACCGTCCATAGGTTCATTCTCGAAGCTGGATCGAGACCTGTGCTCGGCTCATCCATATAAACCACCTTTAACAAAAACAATTAGATGAAGAAAATGGATTTGTGAACGTCAGCTCTCTATATCACGTGAAAATAAGTTAGTTTATCAAGAGATGGTTAAGAGACAATGCCGTGTACTAACCTTAGGACTCCCAATAAGTGAAATGGCTACACTTAGTCGTCTTTTCATACCTCCGCTGTATTTTCCCGCAGGTTTATCAGCAACTCCTCCGTAAAATAGGTTCACACTCTTAAGAGACTTTTCTACAGCCTAATATAGATGCATCAATTGACGTTTTGGTACTTCGGGAGAAATGGGGAAGAGAAATAATATCGACAACATACTTGAATGAGATCAGAGCCTTTGAGATTCTTAAGTCTCCCATAAAAGAGCAGATGATCTCTTCCTGTCAGTGTTTCCCATAGCAAGCTTGTACACAAACAGACAGTTAAAGATTTATGAACAGCTATTGTCAATTAAATATTGTTGAATAGAATAAAATGTTTTCAAAAATTTAATTGATTACTCGTGCTGCGGGCATACGCCCATGCTGGTGTATACTGTGTCCATATCATTGCATATATCCAAACCTTGAACCAGCCCTGTCCCAGATGTTGGTTTCACAAGCCCGGTCATCTAGCAAGGAAAAATACAGTCAACCTTTTATATGCTAGACAGAGTTTTTCAAATGAAAATGCTTTCCATTTGGTTACTTACCATGTTTATGAAAGAGGTCTTCCCGGCACCATTGGGCCCTAACATGCCGAAGCATTCTCCCGATGGCACAGCGAGAGATAACCCTCGAACTGCCATTTTAGGCGGATTTCCATCCTTACCTGGATACACCTTCTTCAGGTTGTCACATACAATTGCATGGCTTGAGCTTGTCTTAAGAATCAATTGCTCAACCTTTTCACTCTGATAGGAACACGATTTTAATCATAATAGCTAGAGAACCAAAGAACATGGAGTGTGTTTCGCAATACCTCCTGAATGACATCTAGTTTCTCCATTTCTTCGGAAACAGCAGAGACTTGTTTTTGCAAGCTAGGCTTTTGGGGAGAAGGAGATTTCTTGAACCGGGTTTTCAAGAAAAACAAGGGGTCTTTTACGGATGAAGATATCTTATCAATATAGTATGAAGCAACGAGTGCAACAAACCACTCAATGATTATTATAGAGAATACTTCATTCATAGCACTATCATTGAAGTCTTTCCACTTAATCCCATCGCTCCCATTCAAGTTTCCCCGAAAGGCATACCGAGAGAACTCATACAACCCACGGAATAAAGAAAAGCCGGGATAAAGTTCCAGGAAAACAATCCAGCGTCCTGTAAATTCAAAGATTCATTACTTTTGTGGTTATAATTGCAATTATAAACAACTTGATCTTGATAAATTACTGGGAAATGATATATCTTCGATTAGAAACTGGAAGAAATGCATTCCCAAGAGCCCAGATCCAAAGACATATATGTAAGCAGCAACTACAATTTGGCCATAAAACAGAGAGAGTAGCTTTTAGTACCAACATTTTCCCAAGCAACATTTGAAAACGTTTTGACTTTGGTACTACCTGATGCTGTCTCAACTTTTGAAAATATTGAGGAAACTAGAAAGGCGAGAGAGATTTGCAGATTTAGGTAGAGAAAGTAGAAAATGAACTGGAAGCTGTAGTCATTAAGCAAAAAGAACTTCAGTCCTGCAAGGAACCAAGTGCTATCAACCCCAGAGAAAAAATATTGTTCTAAGTAGTTTCTTTTCAGAAACAAGATGCATTTCATTGTAAAACAGAATTGATTTGAATAATATTTTTACATTCAATTCAAAAAAAAAAAAAGGAAAAATAGCTATGGCAACGATTCAGTACCTATTGCTGACCCAAATATCATCAAGCATATAATGTAGAACGTGGAAATGGCGAGAAAATAGACGTAGGATATCATCCAGTATGGAACATCTCCTAGCCCATGCATTTTCATTATGATCCTTAGACGCTGTTGTTTCTCATACACCAATGAGGTCAAGATCACCTGCATACAAATTCCTGTAAATTATGAACCCATGTCTTTTGAAATTTGGAAAACTGCTCCAAGATTTATACAATGAGTACTGTAAGAGCGTAAAGCAGTCTACTAAAAGCGAACTTACAGGCAGCAGAAGAAGAATAACCCATGTGAAGAAAACGGGACCAATTACAGATGCAAGGTCTAAACGAAGTTTAGTTTCTGGTTTCGGCATTTCTTTGACAAACTCAAACAATATCTTTGTCCTCGGGCCATGCAAATACTGAAGAAAAGCATTTGACACCTGCAGTTTTTCAGAGTCTGAGACTCTATTCAATCAAGAAACTGGTCCAACATGCAACACAAAGGATGTCTTTAATGTCTCACTTACCAAATTGACTAAACGGGGAACTCGGACCAACTTAATAAACCTATCTTTTTTTTCATCCTTGTATGTTGAGTTATACCATATATTCACATTGAAGTTAGTCATATCTGTGTCCAAGAGATCGTATGCTAAGGCATAAAAAAAAAGGCAAAACAGAACAGAAACATTCAGAAATCTCATGTGCACAGTAAGCATTATAGCTAAATGACAGAGAATTCAAACAACCTGCAACGAACTCATTTACCACCCCATCAGAATTTCCTTTCTGATAACCCTTGAAAATCTCATCATTGACCTCTCTGGAGCTATTTTTCCAAAGATTCAATCCTTGAACGCATCTCATCTCTGGTTTCGACAACAACAGAAATTAAGTTAAACATATACCGGTATAAACTACATCTCATGTTCAGTCTTTTAAGCGGCAATGGGGCGGGAAACTTTTTATATACCTTTCGTAATATTGAAAGGTGGTTGTCCGATAGAGAATGGAAACGTAGAGTTTGGAGGACACCAAGGTTGGATGTTGTATATGCTAGTATCCGAGACAATCCCTGCATCAAGATAATTGGTGGCACTTCCCTTAAATGTTGTAGCCTGAAACACCAGTTCAAAAAATAAAATGTTAAGACAGAGAGATCCACACATTTCATAATCTCAAGAGACTATACAACTTCTTTTTTTTTTTTGATAAAACTATACAACTTACCAACAACGCACTACTTGCTAAACTAAACAAGAGGTCAGAGGAGTTCATTGTAACAGATCTCCTGAGAAGATTCCGAGATAAAACTGTAGAAAACACAAACATCAGTTCCCGCGAAAACTGATGTAGAATATTGGCTGAAGAAGAAAAAAAATAAGGGAAACACAGTCACAGAGAAGCAAAAGCATACTTTCTCCGAAAGATTGATTATTCCCAGTGAAAAGTATAGTAACAGGGCAAGTATTTTTCCGCCGGCAGGAGTCATCGGTGAAACTGGCATTGAAAGCACGAGCCTGAGGACGCGGAATTAACATCAAAGGAGGCCATGGTTGTGGATTTGGGATGGCACAAAAGAATCCTTGAGTTCTCGACGAATATTCTACACCACAGATCATTTCGCATTTTCCGTCTCCTACTTTATGACTTTTGTCAATGCATGTACATCCACATTGATGATCCACTGAGTTATTAACCTGTGAATCGACTATAGCTTGAATAAACACGAGAACTACGCAAAGGTAGAAAGGGATCATTATGAGCCGAACATTGCTCCATATGTTCCGTTTCTGCCAAACAATTATTCAATGGTTATAATATGGCAAGGGAGAATTCAATAACTACAATTTGAAAGCAGAGTTCCAAAACTGATCAGACTATCACCGACAAGCCAATAATTAGTCTTGTAAGTTCTTCAAATATTTCAGAATCCTAAAGCACAATCTACTCTCATTATGTATAATGTAATGATGGATTTACTAGGGGAGACGAAAAGGCCAAACCTGATAGGTTAAGTTTTTACGAAGTATGGCATTGGCTCGGGTCAAGAAGCTGGCTGGACCAGTATCCGCCATTAATGAAGCTTTTGATAGCTTCACTAATTCTTTCTTCTTCTCTGTTTAATTTTAATTCATAGCCAATTTTGCAAAAGGTTTATTGTTTGGGTCCATTGATCGGACTGAATCATTGGGAGGAGCGCTAAAATGGACTCAAGTTACCCTTATACCCCTAAGAGTGTATTATTTTCGTTTCTTTTGGGGGGTAAAACGTATTTTTATTCGTTGACTATCGCTTGCAAATTGCAATTGTCATTTCATTTTCAGTAATTTGCAATTAAAATCAGAACATTCTTGAGGCACCTTATTTTTAGATTTTAGTTTCTCTTATTGGTGACAACAACATTATTTTTTCTAATTTGAAATGTGGGGATAAAGTAGTACTAATTCAGTTTTTACAAAAAAACAATAATTAAATTTCAGTTTCATTCTAGATTGCATGGAAACTCCATCCAATGAGCGTTTCCTGTTTCGGAAACGTTTCAGAATCGGAAACGCGAGAAAATGCGGTGGAAACGCGTTTCCTAAAAATATTGATTTGGAAACGTGAAACACGATTTTTAATTTTTTGAAAATAAATTAAGTAAATATTTTAAAAATATATGGATCTATTTGTTATTTAATAAGTTTAAAAACATATTACGAAACACTCATATTATTTTTCTTTTATAATCGTTCATTATGATAACTTAAAATGAAGAAGATAATCTAAATATATGAATTTGAATGTGATTTGTTTAATTTTTAGTTAAGCTATTTAATATTTATGTATTGGATTTTTGTTATTTCAAATATTTTTTAATATGGTTTTGATTTTTAATATTTTTGTATCATGATAATATTATATATATATATATAAATATTTGTATATATATAGATGTTTCCAAAACGTACCCGTTTTTTTTTTTTTTGAAAAACTCGTTTCCGCGTTTCATAACGTTTCACTTTCGCGTACCTGTTTCCGATTCCATGCAACATAGGTTTCATCTACAAACATTTTATTAAATTTTACCATTCTTATTAGAATAAATACAAATAGCTATATAATTTTTTTTAAACGTCAAATTGATATAGAATTTTATAAATTTGAGTATATTCCTATGGCGAAAAGAACTCAAAAGAATTCGAAAATCATAAGAAAATTGCAAGGAGGTGAGTGGTCCCCATGTACGACACTTTCCTTTCGTCAACCTCTGGGAATATGAATTTAAATAATTTTTTGACATTGTATAATAACTTATTTTATTGTTATTACGTGTGTGCATCATCGATATTCAAGAACTCTACCAAGTCCTAATAAACAATATTAAAAAACAAACCAAAACTATGTGGCGTTTACTTGGACAACAAGTAATGCATGGTCCAACAAATAAAAATTCAAAATATATGATATAGTTGGAATCACCTTTTTGTACCGCGGGTTTTTGGGTTTACCATTTGAATTTATTAATATAGGTTTAGCCGTTTAGGTTCATTCATATCAACTTGTTGAAGACTCAAAGTGTTCTTTGAATAACCTTTTCTTATTACTAAATATATATACTAGAAATTATTGATTTTCATTTTTCTGACATACAAACAGGAAAATTTCAGTTTGTTAAGGAGATAGCCAAAATTATCATTTATTTTGTTGTTGTTTTTTTACAAATACTATTTTCAATATAAATAATTTAAATTTAAATTAAGATTCTAAATTATCATATAATAACAAATAATTTTTACATCCAAAAATATTATTAGACGAATATTATTAACAATATTATTCATATTTTACTTCAAAAAATTAAATAATATTAAAATTTATATTTAAACCCGTGCACAACACGGATCGGATCCTAATCTAGTAATAAATATGAACAAATACGAATAAGTCTGAAATAACTTTATTATGTTAAACCGGAATAGGAAGAATCTTGCAAAACCAAATCGAAATCCAAACTTAAATAGAAATCAACTAGGATACCGAAGTCTTTACTAAAACAAAAACGTGACATTTCCCCCATGCTAGCACTTTTGATCCAACCTCCTATTTATCACTTGAGAAAAAAAAATGTAATGAAGGAGTGAGTAACAAGTTATTTAGTGAGGAAGGTCCACGTCTGTCCACATGATACTCATGACACATAACCAAGAATGCCACAATCAACCTAGTATTCATACTACAATTACCACAAAAAAAGCTATCCGTAGACATGACATAAATATCTTATTATATAAAGCTTAATGACGTATTAATTACGATGTTTGAGGCTATCAAATTTTATTTAATAAGATAAAGGAAAATTAACTAAAATAACCAAAAACAAAACTATATCTAAAAATTTAATTAACTAATCTAGATCTAATGGCTGCTATTGTGCCGCATACGGCATTTTTAGTTTTTTTTTTTACTTATTAATATTGTTTGGTTAGTTAGCAAGTTAAGGGATGTTATTGGGGATTGGATTTGTATGCATTTTTAGAATTTTGGAAATCCATCATTATTGATTTATGGATTCTTAAATTCTAATTAAAATCTATTGTTATTGGTTTGAGGATTTTCAAATTCCATTTGAAATCCCTTGTTATTGGAAAAGTTTGATTTTTAATGATTTTGTAAATCTATTATAATCTATTGTTATTGGTAGATGAATTTCCTATAATTATACTCATTAAACAAGATTTTGAGAATACCTTATAAAACCATTGGATTCTTAGAATCCTTATAACTAAACTTTATAAATACACCAAACTCTTTACAAATTTAACAAATCTTAGGATTTCTAAAATTCTAAAAATTCATACAAATCTAACCCCCAATAACACCCCCTAAGTATACTCGATATAAGTTTCCAAAACTAAATAATCGTTCCATCAATTACTCTCTCTTTTGTCAGTTGCTACAGAATCGGATTCAAGACATTGTTGCCAATTCCAGACATTGGGCAATTGTAATTTAATTCAATGATATCGTTTTCATAGCAATCTACGCGCTAACCAATATAAAAGAAAAAATGAATTATATCTCTATCAGTTATAATTTATAGATGAATGATGAGAGTTTTTGACTAAAAGAAAAGGGAGAAAAATGAAGAGGTTTTGGTTCGTCGACAAAAATAATACGACATCTTTTTGTGACGATACTGAAACATAAGAAAATTTGACCACAATATACACATCATATTTTGTGTTTGACAAGTAAATCGATACATTCTTTGACCTTCAGCTTAATTATTCAGAAGTTTGAACATAGCTTGTTGGACCATTCCGTGGTTGTCACCAAAGTACTTGATTTTTTTTATGGTGTTGTCGAAATATATGAACTGTTGAATATCAACGACTACGATGTCTACTTATCATTATTATTTTATTCTTTTTGAAAATTATAATCATTATTTTTAACGACTATAGGGAAATTTCCCCCTATGCCATAATCAAAAAAAAAAATTATTTCCTTCTATACCATAATTTCAAAAACTTTTCAAACTCATACCACGAATCTATTGAAAAGATTAAATTACATCTAACTTAACTTATGATATACTAGTATTTTTGTCCACCTCATTCAAATCCATTCTCTCGTCTATGTCTTCGTTCACCATCTCCGGTTCTATTTTCGTCCACCGTCTCTTTCACCGGTTCCATTTTCGTCCAGTCTCCGCCGCCAACTCCGTTTATATCCATCATTGTCGTCGGTTCCATTTTCGTCCACCACCATCATTATTGTCGTGTCTGTGTCTATCTATATATAAAGTTAGTTTTTCTCTCTTCTCATGAGGACACATCATTTCCACTTCATATTCTTTTTTTTTAATTTTTTAATTTTGAATTCAATACACATAAGTAATATTTAACAATTATATATTTGATGCTAACATTATGAAAAGAATTTGAAAAGTCACAATGTTATATATATAGGTATACATAGTTATTGGAATAATAATAGGTTTAACAAAATTTGGTTATATTAATATATTTCAGATTTTGTATATTTGCAGTACGTTAAGTTGTATCGCAAGTATTATAAAACAAATTAAGATATGAAACATGTCCTAACAATTTAACAAATAAGTCTATCTAAAGCTAAATTTATATAGTAAAAATAGAAGTTGCTAAGTCTTACATATAGTAGAGGAAAAAAATAATGAAGGTATCCTTAAAACAATAGTTTCAATTATATAACAAAAATGAAAAAAGAGAATAAGAGCAATTATTGTTTTGTTAAGTAACATACTAAAAGAATCTACACAAAAATAAGTTTAATATTTTTAAAACTATGTGTTTTGTAAATTTATTTGTGTTTTGTAAATTTATTTTTAACAAAAATAAAATTTTAAATGTAACTATAAGCGAAGAAGAAATATAAATTTGTATGCTTCGAAGTAAGAAATTTTTTGAGAAGTGCCACTTTATATAATGTTATATTTTAAAAAGAAATTCATAAAGCCACTTTTAAAATATAATTGACTTAAATATTATTTACGTTTAGGTTAACTATGTTATGTTCGAAATTAGTTTTTATTGTTGAACGTTTGTTAGGGTTAAACCCTTTTAAGTTCATAATCTTCAAGTAGAGTTTTGGAAAATATATTTGACTTGAATCTATTTAAGAATTAAAAATTATTTGTGAAAGATAGATGCAAAGAAAGAAGATAAATGTGACGCAACACGTTTGTTTATAGTATTTTTTTCTGAGAAGAAAAAAAAGACGGAAGAGAAAAGATATACAATTTGGTTGGTAAGGGGTACATAAGAAGATGTTTATGAGGAGATGTTAAGTGTCATACCAATTAGAAGAGACGAAGAAATGTATTAAGATAAGGAGAAATGAAACATTTTCATCGTCTTTAAGTATCCACATATTCTTCTCTCTATTTTGTACTTCGGAAGATTATATTGTTAATGTTAGTTTCTGCTAATTTTGTTACTTTCTATAAGAAATTAAACTAAGTTATCTTCGTTCCTTCAAAATAATACAATTATTTTATAAAAAACCAATTTATCCATGAATTAATGAACCTTTTAACTCATTTAAATAGAATAATTCATTGGAAATATCGATCTAGAGAAGTAGTTATACAGTTGTATTTTCAAAAACATAACCTGAATTATCTTAATTACTTCAAAATAACACATTTTTTATTAAGGATGCAATCTAAGCATGAATTAATGAATCTTCTCCTATAAGTGCATATAAATTAAAAATATGATTTAAATATATTTTCAAAATATAACCTTATAAATCCAAATAAAAACAACATAAAACACAAAAAATATATGTTACAAATTATTTAGGTAACAAATATAAACCAAAAGCAATATACATTTACGACAAAACCCGCGCGCATGCGCGGGTACTCACCTAGTCTAAATATATAATAAGATTCTGGTTAAATGATGGTGTACTTTATTAATTATGCTACACTGTTTGTAAATTAGAATTTGCTCGACCAATTAATTAACTAACTCATTATGTATACTTCTTCGTCTTCTTCTGTTTTTAGGACTTTGATATGGTATCAGGTCAATAAACAAAAATTATCCTGACGATTTGTTGTTTGTCAGTTTACGTTTATCGTCATTGTTTGTTGATCAATTTTTGCATTCGACATTAGTTTTTTTTCTTCAAATTAACCATGTGATACGATCTCTTTACATAACTTAAAACTATATTTTAAATCCATCATCCTTATTCAAATCTTAAGTTTAAGTAAACAAACAACATTTGCACAACCTAACACATTTAATATGGATCGACAGAAAAAAAAAACAGTTTCGTTAGCAAGTGGCCAACCAAACAACGCACAATATATAAATGTGATATTAAAAAATCGAGTTTGTTCCTATAGTATCAAGTTAAATGTCCAAAATCATCTCCGTCTTTTGGGTCTAACCGGTACGAAGGAGTCGAGTGTTCTTTCACCTACTTTACTTGTCATTTTGTATCACTTGGTCGAACATACGGTTATGCTATACTCCACATGATCCTTTGTATCGTTGGCAACGTATGGCACGACGGATCGAACACTGGGGTGCTCCTTCGAAATTAGGTTTTTTGTGCTTTAATCATTTTTCAAGTATGGACCATTTGTTTTTACTATAGCACATATAAGCCGAAAGTGGTTTTACCTATTGACCAATAATTCATACATAGATATTTAAAAGGATTTGAGCTTAGTGCATTGTAAAATATATTTTATACCTTACTCGAGTTTCAGATACGAAAACTTGAGCACTATAATCCGTCTCTAGGTGTTGGTGTTGTATCTGTTTGTCTAGCCATTCTGATTCGGGCTCTGATTATTCCCAAAAAAAAAGTACGCTATTCGAGCTAAGGTCAGATCCAAGTCATCTTACATGTCTATTCGGGTTGTTATAAATTTAGGCTCAGATTGTTTTTAGGATTCTCTTTACCGAACTATAAGAAATGTGGCATCAAACGATTCACTTATAATTTGATCTCTAATATATACTCCCTCTGTTTCTAAAAGATAGATTTTTTACGAAAAGATTTTGTTCCAAAAAGATAGAGTTTTTACAGTTTTCAATACACTTTTACAAATTCCAAAACAAATACTGAAATACTACTGGTTAAATTTTATTGAAAACTGTAAATCGTAAAAATCAATGCGTTTTCTTAATAACCGTGCATTACCTTAAACATCTATTAATAAGGAACGGAGGGAGTAATATTGTTTACAAAAAAATATATATATATATAACAAAAATCAAATTTTAAAAAGATTAGAGCATGAATATCTGGAAGGGTTATTTGGTGTTCATTAGTGTAGAATTATTAAATAATAATAGTTTAAGAGAAATTTGTTATGAACTGGATCAATACATTGATCCAAAAAAACGGATCATTTGTGTTTGTCATATTTTAATACTAGTTTAATCCAAATAACATTTTTATTTAGTCATTGATACTCATGCTCTAACATTCATGAAAACCCATAATGTAATCAATTTCTTATATTTTTGTTTCTGTATATTTTGAAGTTTTAAACCCACGTATCAAGAAGATCTTAATCTAATAGAAAATGATTTAAAAATGAAACCATTGGCGACAGTCAAAGCCTACAAGTAATACTTTTTCCTGCTAGGACTAGGAGTAACATTAATCACAAGAAATATCTAAAACAACAAATCACAAGAAATATTATTACTATAATTTTACAACTTTGACGTTTGATTAAAAACACCATTTGTCCTCTAATAAATAATTTGCAATAAATAGTTAATGAGATCACACACGGTTATTAGGTGTGTATTAAGTTTACCCTTTGCGAGGTAGTTTCGTATATAAATCTGAGTGGCAAAACTCGTAATTTACTCAAACTCCAAGGCTATACATATACCAACTTCCGTATCCCTTAAATCGCTATACACGAAATCGTCTTCCAATCAAAATCGGATCACACAGTAGAAAAATTCGAAAAAGAAAAGCAGAGCCCAAAGAAACGCCGCCTAGACATGGCGTTACAGAGAGGCTTACCTCTTCTCTGGCAACAATACACGGCGTTATTCCGTAAAAACCTTTTACTTTCATGGCGGAGCAAGAGAGCAACGTTCCTTCAGCTTTTCGCTTCTTTTTTCTTCATCCTTCTCATCTTCTGTATCCAAGAAGCTATGGAGAAGAGTTTCGCTTCTTCCACCGCGCTTAAAACTGTTACGGATCCAACCGCGTTGATCTCGCCTCCGATTCCGCCTTGTGAGGATAAGTTCTTCATTAATGTTCCTTGTTTTGACTTTGTATGGAGCGGTAATAGTAGCCGAAGGGTTAGAGATATTGTTGGTGCGATTATGGCGAATAATCCTGGCAGACCGATTTCGATTGATAGAGTAAGCGATTTTTGTTTAGTGTTTTGTATTTGAGTAGATTTGATGGTGATGTCAATGTGATGTAATCCCCATGCCCGAAACCACAGCATGTAATATTAGTTTCATCCCAGGGGCCACTTGAACCCACCACATCTATGATTTTACGTGTTGTATACTAGAACTGGAAGTCAAATGTGCAAATTAAATTATAATCCTAGAAAGATTGAATCGTTTTTTTGTGATGTGGTCTATTTAGGTTCGTTCATTTCCGGGTCCTGATGAGGTAGATAAGTGGCTGATTGAGAATCCGTTGCAAACTCCAGGAGCATTGCACTTTGTGGAAAGAAATGCTACAGTGTTTAGTTATGGTATTCAAACTAATTCAACTCCAGAGATGAATCGAGGAAGGTTTGAAGATCCCACGTTTAAGTTCCAGCTTCCTCTTCAAATTGCTGCTGAGCGTGAAATCGCGAGATTCATAATAGGAGGTATGCATATCTTCTTTCTGTATCTTGCTCAATCTTTGTGCTTTTAGTTTTGACATGGGAATTTGGTATATGTTTTGTAGATCCAAACTTTAACTGGGTTGTTGGATTTAAGGAATTTCCGCACCCAACTATCGAGGCTGTTGTTGCGTTGAACTCAATAGGACCGACTTTCTTCCTTGCTGTTGCGATGTTTGGTTTTGTTCTTCAAATTAGTTCTTTGATCACTGAGAAAGAGCTCAAACTTCGCCAGGTATAATATTGTTTCGATATAGGCTGTTACGTACCACTATCTGTATAGTATATTGATTGTGTGTTTTCCTTATTTTGCAACAGGCAATGACGATGATGGGTGTTTTTGACACTGCTTATTGGTTGTCATGGCTTACATGGGAAGGAATTCTTACTGCTATCTCGGCGCTCTTAATTGTTCTCTTTGGAATGATGTTCCAGTTTGACTTTTTCTTGAAGAACAGTTTCCCTGTTGTCTTCCTACTTTTCATGCTATTCCAGTTTAATATGGTAAAACTGCTTCCCTTAGACTAACGTTGAATACCTACCGAGGATTAATGTTTTCTGCTTTCTTCTTAGATAGTGTGTTTTGGCACATCTATTAAACTATATCTTTATCATTTGTGCTTGCTAGATTGGACTAGCATTCATGCTATCAGCTTTTATCAGCAAATCATCTTCAGCAACAACTGTCGGCTTCTTTGTATTTCTGGTTGGCTTTGTGACACAGGTGCCGCTCTCATGCAAAACAAATAGCTGAAACGATTTATTATAACTATACGTTGTTACTCATCATAATTCATAAATCTAACTGCAGCTTGCAACATCATTTGGGTTTCCCTATGCCAATAATTTTTCTCGCACGATGAGGGCGCTTTGGTCATTGTTCCCACCCAATACCTTTTCTCAGGGTCTAAAGTTACTTGCTGATGCAACTTCAACTCCTCAAGATCCTGGTATTAGTTGGAGTAAGAGAGCAGAATGTGCACCCAACGATGATACTGATTGTGTGATATCAATTGTACGTCAACTCTCAACTTAAAACTCCATCTAATAACTATGTCCAATGGTCCTCTGATCATTACTTTGTTTTGGCAGAATGATATCTACTTGTGGCTTCTTGGCACATTCTTTTTGTGGTTTGTTTTGGCTCTCTACTTTGACAATATTGTTCCAAATGCTTCTGGTGTAAGAAAATCTATCTTTTACTTTCTAAAACCTGGTTACTGGACCGGTAAAGGTGGCAACCGAGTGGAAGGTACTTGCTCCTCAGTCTTCTTTCTGTATTCATTAGTAATTTTGGTCTCGAAAAATTTATCTTAATTAACCATTTCTACTCTGAGCAGAAGGTGGAATTTGTAGCTGTACTGGTTCAGTCCCACCTGTGGATCATATTACCCCAGATGACGAAGATGTCCTTGAAGAGGAAACTTTAGTTAAACAACATTCAATGGAGGGTGTAGTTGATCCGAACGTTGCAGTTCAAATACGTGGTCTTGCAAAGACTTATCCTGGGACAACAAAGTTTGGATGCTGCAAATGCAAGAAAACTGCCCCTTATCATGCTCTGAAGGTATTTCTTCTAAGAAAACAGAAGTGAAAAAACTGATCTTCCATCATTGGTCAATTGCAATTTAGGATGGTAGAGCCTGTTGTTTGCCAAAGATGTTTAACAAATGACATTTTACCACGGATCTATAACTAAGACTCGGATGAAATTCTACCAATTATTTTGTCCTTGATACACAGTTTCATTTCTTTCTAAACTAAATCTTTGTATAAACAGGGGTTATGGATGAACATTGCCAAAGATCAACTATTTTGTCTTCTTGGACCCAATGGCGCTGGTAAAACAACTACCATCAATTGTTTGACCGGCATAAATCCAGTCACCGGTGGTGATGGTAAGAAGCTTGCACTTTTTCTTGTTTGTGTTTCATCAAAGCTAGTGTCTTAATCATTTCTCCATACTAAAATCTCTCTGATTGACATAAACAGCACTAATTTATGGAAATTCTATAAGAAGCTCTGTTGGTATGTCAAACATCCGTAAAATGATAGGAGTTTGTCCTCAGGTGGGCCATTTTCTTGTTGCTATCTCCTTTCGGCATTCGCTTTAGTTTTAGCCATTTGTTATGCTTCAAATGATTAATGAAAATCCCATTCTTCCACAGTTTGATATTCTTTGGGATGCTCTGTCTGGTGAAGAACACCTCCACCTCTTTGCTAGGATCAAGGGGTTGCCACCTGCATCGATCAATTCGGTATGTCACCCAAATGGTAGAAATGAGTTTGTTGGTTTCTTTAGTACTCTTCGCTAAGAATAGATGGTGTCTAATTTCAACTTCAGAACACTGCCTCTTTTGTTGATTAAAATGTTTCTTTCCCGTTATACAGATGGTTGAGAAGTCACTTGCGGAGGTAAAACTGACAGAAGCAGGGAAAATCAGGTCAGGAAGTTACAGTGGAGGAATGAAACGCCGACTCAGTGTTGCAGTTTCACTAATTGGTGATCCCAAGCTGGTCTTCCTTGACGAACCGGTTTGTTACATTCTACACTCCTATCCGAATATTTATTCTGTCTACTTCCTTTTCACATGTGTGCTTGTCATTCATGGATTGTAGACTACAGGCATGGACCCGATCACGAGGAGACATGTGTGGGATATTATACAGGAAACCAAGAAAGGTCGTGCCATTATACTAACAACACATTCGATGGAGGAAGCTGATATCTTAAGTGATCGAATAGGGATAATGGCTAAGGGTAGGCTCCGCTGCATTGGAACCTCGATCAGGTTGAAATCCCGCTTTGGAACAGGTTTCATTGCTAACATTAGCTTCGTTGAAAGCAACAATCAAGGAAACAATGGCAATAACCACAATGGCGAAACTGGTGCTGCAGATTCACACGAACCAGTGAAGACATTCTTTAAAGATGTAAGTCTGTTTTAGCAGCCGGTTAAGTTCCTTTTTAAAATGCGGTTAACTTAATACGACACCCTCTGAGCTGTGATGTTTTCTTGCAGCATCTCAATGTCAAACCAATAGAAGAAACCAAGGCCTTTATGACTTTTGTCATACCACACGACAAAGAAAATCTTTTGACGGTAAGCACTTACACAACTTATCATATGCATATAGTTTAGTACATAGCATGGAACTAAGTATAAGTGAATTCAGTACTTCTCTGTTTTCATAACGATGAAATAGGAATTTTTCGCTGAGCTGCAAGACAGAGAAAGAGAATTTGGAATCTCAGACATCCAACTTGGTCTTGCAACTCTTGAAGAAGTCTTCTTGAACATAGCAAGAAAAGCTGAACTCGAAAGCGCTGCGGTCGATGGAACAATGGTCACTCTCGACTTAACATCTGGCTCATCCGTCGAGGTAAATAACTTACATCTCATATGTTCATATCTATAGATAGAGACTTATAATCCTCGAGCTGATCCAATCCAATCTGTAGATACCGGTTGGGGCAAGATTTGTTGGGATACCGGGAACAGAAACTGCAGAGAATCCACGGGGAATCATGGTGGAAGTGTATTGGCAACAAGACGAATCAGGATCATTGTGCATCTCAGGACACTCCACAGAGATGCCAGTTCCTGAAAATGTTCCCGCGACAAATCCGGTGGCACCAGTACATGGCGGAGTAAACTTGTTGGGACGGAGAGGAAGGAGGCAAGTTCAGGGAATTGTGATTGATCCTGATTTTGTTAGGTTTACCAGAACCGGTTCCACTTCTTCCCGACGCTCTTCGTTGTGAAATTGAAAATCTAACACACACTACAGGTTGGTTTTCTGGTTCTTTGTTGTATTTTTATTCGGATAAAAAACCACAGGTGTGTTTATATAAGTTGGTTTTTAAAACTAATTATGATGTAAATTAGACTGAAATTTGTGATCAAAAATAAATATTCATATCGCTATGTTCATTTCTTAGTACGATTTACAGATCATCTGTGACTATTGTGCAGTTTCAGAAGGCTAAATTTTCCAAATTTACCGAAACGTATTTACATTTATAGACAATACTTGCACAAACTATTTGACTACATTTCTGCATAGAACAATAAAATGTGATACAGTAAAACTCTAGTGTAATGAACATTGAGCTAACAAACGACTTCTCTACATATGCATTTAGCCACACTGTGACAGTAGATTTATTGGTCTTGATCCGTTGGTGCCTGAAAGATAGTAAAAGAATCATCATTGTGGAAGTTGTGTATGAGAAACAATACAAAATGTTGTTTAAATTCATGTGTCTACAATACAATGTACCTTTTGTCCAAAAGATTTGATGATGTGAGTCAGTAATCTATCTCCGGTTATACTTCTCAGTCGTTGAATCAACTCAGATCGCGAGATCCTCCTGTCCTGTGAGTTGCAAAGGAACCAATAATTAGAATGTTGTGATTAGGATAAAACATAGAACCAAGAAAGTAGGACTTACTTGCTTTTCTTTATAGTGTTTTTGAATGAGACGGATTTGGGACGGATTTACAAACTTTGATATCGATTTGATCAATACCGGAAACGAAATCCAAGGCGATTTTGGGTTCTCTACATCAAAGAACATACCA
Organism: Arabis alpina; assembly: GCA_900128785.1. NCBI lineage: Eukaryota > Viridiplantae > Streptophyta > Magnoliopsida > Brassicales > Brassicaceae > Arabis > Arabis alpina. The sequence goes on from LT669792.1 coordinate 5,721,575, forward strand.
AATTAGTCAACTGAACAAATTGTGAATCAAAGAAGAAATATTTTTTTTTTTGCTTACTTATTTTCAAGATAGATGGAGCTTTGATGCATACAACAAACTCAGGCAAAAGACGAGTGTTCATGTGTGTACTCCAAATAATATACTTCTTCGGAGATGTTAAACTATCTACACCTGAATCGAACTCTAGACCACTCGGATATGATTGTGTCGTCGAGCCCTGAGGATAAACAATCTCTGACTTCCCCAATATAATTCTTGAAAGCAGCAAGAATCTAATCCCATCTTTGTCACAAGTTGATGAAGAATCTATCAAACTATACAAAAGAAACATTAATGAGACTCCTTGAAATTTAGAAACGCAAAACAAAATGTCTTAAAGTGTTTGTTGTTAAGTACCATTGAAGAGGAGCATTGTCTGGTGAGAGATATAATAAACCATTGTTGTTGTTGTTGTGGCTAAATCCGTACATCAGAATCGCTTTTAACTCTTCTTTATCCACACCGCACCAACCATATTTCACTCTCGCCGCTTCGCTTACACCGCCTTTAACGCAGCCGCTGTTTTTCTTGGCTACACATTCAGTGTATATCTGAAAGGCTTTAAGCTTCGCTTGGCTCAATGGAGTTTTAAATCCGTTTTTGAGAATCGATATGATCTGAAACTGAGGAGGTAGATTAGATTGGCAATGGTGATAGATTAGCTCGTATGCTTTGTTGTCTTTAAGCAACTCAACTAGCCCGAGCTCGTTAGCTATCGACGACGGTTGATCAACACTGGAAAACTCGTTATTGCCTTTGTTTTCTGTTGATGACATTGTAGATCCTTCTTCTTCGTAATGGTTTAGCTTTGTTTTTGTATAATCCATTGCTAAGTAACAAGAAAACAAAAATCCAAAATCAAAAATCAAGAATTCATTTGAATCATAATATAAAAAACAAGAATTCAAAATCAAACCTTGAGAACAAATTTAGATGAAATAAAAATTTATAGCTTTCTTATTGTTGTTGATATATATATATCTGAGAGTGAGAGCACAAATGTTTGAGTTTCAGTTGCATAGTGAGTAGTGACATATTATATATGTGTGTGAATAGTTGTGGAAAAGGTTTCTTACTCTGTGTACTTCTTTTTCAAAGTGTTCCTGTTTTGGTTTTGTTGTCTGTTTTCTCATTTCTTTTTAAAATATTTATTTTTCTGAATAGAAGTGTTTGTCTTTTCCTTTAGCGTGAAGGTGAAGTATCCACTATTCCATGATAAATTAACAACAATATGAACTTGTTAATATCAAAATCATACACGTTCAGATTTACAATAAATACGTTTAATGAACCGTATCTCGAAATTTAACCTTTCTAATTAATCACAAGGCTTCTAATATTGTAATTTATTCTGAAAAAAATTTCCAATTGTTTATTGGCATTTTCCTTTTGACATCATAACCTTGATTTACGATCAATTTTCAATAAATTCGTCAATGTATGTTAGTCAATATTTCATCTATTATATTATAATTGTCATTATAAATTTAATTGTTTGTTTTAAATTAGTTCTCGTTTTACATTCTCAATGCATATTTATGATTGATTTTTTATTTTATTCTACTTTTGTTAATTACTTATATCAAATGAAATAATATATTAATTAGAATTAAAACATAAAATTTAAATGTTTTTTTAATTTGTGTAAGAAAATCTTAAACTACAACTAATCTGAAAATTACTATGATTGAAAAAGATCAATGGCTACTCAGTAAAGATCCATTTATCAATGAAAAATAAATAATTGAAAATTGAAAAGGCTGCAGCGTGAGAAGGCTGCAGCCAGCGGTCGTGGGTGTGTATATCTGCGGCGCAAACTGTTTTGTGAAGATGCAAGGCCGGTCGTTTTACGTATTGATGATAAGACCAAATTAGCCCTTCGTTATATAGATCCGTTACTCGAAACAATGGGTGGGAAATGGAAATGGATGTCTATTTTTACGAATATAATATTGTGAAATGAACCATTCATGAAATTTACCATTTAAGATGAATGGAATGAACATTTCACTTATCCCATACAAAAACATTCAAAGTTTAAAAGAAAATATCTTTCTGCAATTTTGATCAAGAATGAATGAGATAGATTTATTCCATTCTTTTTCCTATTCAATTCTGCACATTTCATTCAAAAATATTTCACAAATTGCATTTACGTTTCTCATTTGAAGCCAATGAATTGTTGTTGTTACCTGAAATAGAAACCGTTGGGTACGCGCTATACCTTTTACATAAATTGAGAAACAATAAATGAATTAACGTGCCATTCTAAATAGAGAAACTTTAAGTATTGTTCATCTACGTTTGCTGATAAATTGAAATTTTTGTTTTGTTTTGTTTTGTTTTGTTTTGTTTTGTGTTGTGTTGTGTTGTGTTGTGTTGTGTTGTGGAAGTCTTCTTTATCCAATGATTGACCAAGGGTTTAATTAGGCTTCAGCTTCTACACCCGGAGGTCTAGGATTCGATAAATAAATATGCATATTAATGGAGGCAAGTTACACGAGCTCTCCAACGTAACGCAATTAGAACCGTTCGTCATATTTCATGCAGTAAAGGTAGATGGTGTCTATCACGAGTATGAAACTGGAAGATTCATCTGTCGTTGATCTATAAGGATCAGAGTGAATTGTCCGTGGTAGAATCGTTTTTGTAACAATTCTCATAATTTGCAATAAAATAATAAATCAATCCAGACGTTTTAAAAAAAAAATGTTAATTTTCAAAATTATTTATTCAAATTATTATTTATATTTGAGTTAACTGTATTATATTAGAATTTAGGTTTTAAGGTTTATGATTAGGTTTAAGAAATCTGATGCTAATGGTACTTGTATTCTATGTCAAAGTATTACGGAAACTCGAAACCACCTTTAGTTTGAGTGTCTTTATACGAAGGATACATGGAGGAAGTTGGCAATGAAGCTCCTTGCTAACAAGTACACAACGAATTGGGATCATCTTATATGGCATTGGGTGGTGGATAACTGGCAAGATAAAACTACCTTTCTTCATGAGATATGTTTTTCAAGCTACTCTCCATGCCATTTGGAGGAAATTCACTACAAGAAAACAGTTAATTAGTGACTACCTGTTGTGACTGATTATTCCGTCACTAAATTTTGCGACTCATTTGCGACGACTTTGCTACTCATCAGTGACTGAACAAATGTTAGTGGCAAATCAGTCACTAATTTATGACTAACACGGTATGTCGTAAAGTAGTCACAAATTAGTGACTGTTGTGTGACACCTGAATGAGTCTCTAAAATGTGTAACTCTTAAGCGACTCTTTACCAACTCCCCCCTAAGAATTTTGGGAATTAAACAACATATTTAAATATACAATTTATTTTTATGTAATTAAATTGTTTACAACTACATTAGATATAAGAATTTTAATTTAGTGGCATTGCAATTTAAATTAACTTTACATTTGATGTTTGTAATTTCTAACACTAAGAAACTTACAAGTCGTAGTTTGTGGTAAAGTGTTTGCATATAATCAATCACATTGTTTAGAAATACATTAAAATTTTAATAGAAATGAGACAAGTTCAATCTATGGGTCCTAAATGTTTAGGATTTTGGGTTTTGGTTTGGAAATTTATGTTAATCATAAAAGTGTATATATGTATATATATTAATTATTGTGGTAGGATACCAAATTCGTTCATTGATCCAACGGTTTCGCATCACATATTGTTCTTATAGTTCCCGTGTTCGAGGCCATGTTGAACCACATTTTATTTTTGCACTTTGTCACAAAGTAGTCACAAACTAGCCACGCATTTGCGACTGCACAAAAATGTGTGACTCATTGGCGACTCTTTACCAACACCTCCTAATTTTTTTGGAAATAAAACAACATACATAATGTATATACAAGTTATTTTTATATAATTAAATTGTACTAAACTACATTAGACATAAGAAATTTAATTTGATGGCATTTCAATTTTAATTTAAATTTTCAATTGATGTTTGTAAATTCCAAAACTTAGAACCTTATAAGTGTAATGTGATTTTTGGTAAAGTGCTAATTTTTTCAAAATAAAATTCATTTGGACTATATTAATGCATATAATCAATCAAATTGTTAAGAAATGCATTAAAGTTTAATAGAAATGAGACAAGTTCAATTTATGGGTCCTAAATTTTTAGGGTTTAGGGTTTTGGTTTGTTACAGCTAGCAACTAGTCACAAATACGTGACGCATTTGCAACTACTCTGCGACAGCCAAGGAAAACAGTGACTCATTAGCAACTATTTTCCAACTCCTCCTAAGAATTTTGGAAATTAAACAACATATTTAAAGTAGATACAAGTTATTTTTATATAATTACATTGTTCTAAATTACATTAGGCATAAAAAATTTAATTTCGTGGCATTGCAATTGATGTTTGTAAATTCCAAAACTTAGAAACTTATAAGTGTAATGTGATTTTTGGTAAAGTGTTAATTTTTTCAAACTAAAATTCATTTGGACTATATTAATGCATATAATCAATTAAATTGTTAAGAAATGCATTAGAAATTTAATAGAAATGAGACAAGTTCAATTTATGGGTCCTAAATGTTTAGGGTTTAGGGTTTTGGTTTGTGACAGCTAGCAACTAGTCACAAAGTAGTCACAAATATGTGACGCATTTGCGACTACTCTGTGACAGCCAAGGAAAACAGTGACTCATTAGCAACTATTTTCCAACTCCTCCTAAGAATTTTGGAAATTAAACAACATATTTAAAGTATATACAAGTTATTTTTATATAATTACATTGTTCTAAACTACATTAGGCATAAGAAATTTAATTTCCTGGCATTTCAAATTTAATTTAAATTTGCAATTGATGTTTGTAAATTCCAAAACTTAGAAACTTATAAGTGTAATGTGATTTTTGGTAAAGTGTTAATTTTTTCAAAATAAAATTCATTTGGACTATATTAATGCATATAATCGATTAAATTGTTAAGAAATGCATTAGAAGTTTAATAGAAATGAGACAAGTTCAATTTATGGGTCCTAAATGTTTAGGGTTTAGGGTTTTGGTTTGTGACAGCTAGCAGCTAGTCACAAAGTAGTCACAAATACGTGATGCATTTGCGACTACTATGCGGCAGCCGAGGAAAACAGTGACTCATTAGCTACTATTTTCCAACTCCTCCTAAGAATTTTGGAAATTAAACAACATATTTGAAATATATACAATATATTTTTATGTAATTATGTTGTTCTAAACTACATTAGTCATAAAAAGTTGAATTTAGTGGCATTACAAATTTAAATTCAATTTTTAATTGATGTTGATAATTTCTAAAACTAAAAAACTTATAAGTTTAATGTAATTTGTGGTAAAGTGTTAGATTTTGTCAAACTCAACTTCAATAGTAGTATTGTAATGTAAAAAAGCAATAAAATGGTTAAGAATACATTTGAAGTTGAATATAAAAGAGAAAACCTCAATCTATTTGTCCTAAATGTTTAGGATTTTGGGTATTGCACTAACATAAATATGGACATTGATAGTACCTTACAATAGCTTGGTTTTGGCAAGTGCTATTAAAGACAAAATGTTGAGTTAGACTATCATATAATAGCATTTTAAAACTACTAAACCTAAAAATCACTAAGCGGGAAACGAAATTTATCTTTCGTGCCTAAATTTTATTATGCCCGCGAACACACAACCAAAATTATTACATTTGAGCGCCATAAACATACCAAAATATAAAAAAGAAATTAAGTTTTCACCTAGACATCTCCGCCGTAATCTTTTCTATCTCTTTCCCAGATTCATACTAGTCCCACCTCATCTCCAATTCGAATCCGTATCTATTTGGTTTCATACCTCACCTCTATTCTCAATCTCTAATTCAATCTTTGGTGTCCACAACACTTCTTCAATTTCCTGAGACACTCCGCCGCAACAAACTAAATCCATTCACTCGTGCAACTGAGACTCTATGAAGAAGGTTGAGACAAATTTGTAAGGACTAGGGTTCCTAGCTAGACGAACCTGCGTTTCTCTAGAAGATATCCGACAAGTGAGTCTCGATCTATTAGATTCTAGTTTTAGGGTTTCTTCTTCTTTGGTTGTTAAATCTCTTGTTATCGTTTTTATTGGTTTCAGTTTAGTTCGATTCATAAACAAATCTCTGTTTCAGAGGTAAGTTATTATATGGATTCATATAGATTTAGTAGGTTTCTTCTTCAGTTCGTACGGTACCTATCGATATGATTCTTGGTATATTCGGTTTTCCAATGTTCGATATATCCAGTGTTTGGTATGAAATTGAAGATTCCAAATTCCGGGGTTTTTAGGTTTGTGGCTCGGTTTGGGATTGGGGCTTAGGATTAGGTCCATATTGTCTTAGATTTTGGTTGTGGCGACGGTTTGGAGTTGAATCTATTGCGGTTTATGATCTCATTCAGTATCTGGTTCTTTCTTTGTAGGTTAGATGAGTTGTCTCTTTTGGTTTCGTATGGTTTTCTATGTAATACACATGTGAGTTTTTGCAATTCTGGTTTTGATTGTATAGAAAAGTTGTGATATTTTGCTAATTTTCCACATATGCTCTTCGTACTGGTTGTGAACTGAGATCATAATAAACCTATTATCCAAGAGACTTGAAGCTGGTGGTGTGAAAGGTGAATCAAGTTTCATTTTGGTGGCTTTCCTCGAACCATGAAACTATAAGTATCACTGAGTTTACTAGTTTTAAGAGATATTGAGATTTCTTTTATTTTAGTCTCCATAGATATGTTTTTACTTGCATTTATAACGATGGTAGATGAACTTTCATTTGGCACAACTAATGGTTTGATCCTATACTAGTACTCATTTTACTTATTTTCTCTTTTGATTGTTTACCCTCCTCGATGTTTTGATTCATCAGTTTTTTCACTTCTTCCTTCGTTTCATCTCTTTCAGGTTTTTGACCAAATTGTGGTTCAAAATGTTGAGGGCATGATTCTGTTCCAAGTAAGAACAATAACAAAATTCTCATAGGATTTTACTTCTCCTTCAATTGAGAACCCTATCTTCTATGACTGCATCAGCCTTTCAGAATCTTATTTTAGGAGGTTGACTATCCAGATGATGAAAATGAAGCATACGAAGAGTATGACGAAGCACTTGATGAGCCCGAAGTGCTCGAAGATCCCGAAGAAGCAGGGCATCACTACGAACGACTCTTGGCTACAATTTTGGCTCTTCCATGAAGAAATAATCTACCCCTCTTGACTCTTGAGTGATGGTTCCAATCCCTAGCAAAGATACGTTATGGTAAGTTTAAAAAAAAAAAAAAAAAAATTATGATTGCCATTGCTTGATTCGATATGGAAAAGGGAAAAACCATTTGAGGTACATAATAAACAGATTATTCTCCATTCGTGCACTAATCTGAGTTCTAATGAGTTCTTTAAACCTTTGTTGTTAATGAGATCATTCGTGTTCATTTTCTTAGCAATGGTTTTCATATCTTAGCCTCGCTTGTTCTGTTCTTTTTCATCTAAATTGGTATATAATTTAGAGAAATACACAATTCTTTTGACCGTTCTAGTCAGCGAAACCTCACCATTGCTAAACAAAATGAGATATTCCTTAAGGTATCCTTTCTCTCCCGTTTTTTGTTTTTGTTTCTCGGAACTTGGCATGATGACTTTGAATAATTTTGTTCTTGTTTGAGAATCATTCTGTGTAACATAATGTATGAATCATTCTGAGTTAAGTTGTTTTCTAGTGTAGTTAATCATTCCGGATTTAGTTATGTGATTAATCAGTCAGATGTAAATACTTGGATATACATTAAGTATTGTATATGTTTAGTTCATGGCATTTTCAATTTGCTTTGTTTGTTGTTGCATTGTACTCAAGTCGATTGGAAGGTGAATCCTTTTGGAATAGGTCGACAGTCTCATGTGGTCAACAAAGGGAAAAGGAAGGAAATCTCTGTTGGTGATCCATCAATGTTGGAGATGTAGGAAGAGACTAAATCAGCTCGTCTTAAGATAGCTGAACATAATGTGGTAAATGCTCGACGTGATGAAGAGCAATGTCAAAGTCAGTCTCGTATCTCGGAACTGCACAACTCAGCATACCACCTTCTGCACCATAAGCCTCTCCTCCTAGTCAACCGAACAACACTTGGACAGTTTGGTATTTTGGTTGGTTCTAAAACTTTCTATAACAACTTTTGTAATATAGAACAACTTTTATCAAGCTAAATGCTTGATATGTAATATATAATTAACTTGTCTTTGTAATTTTAACATTCGGTATATTTTTAGTTTTAGCTTCTAAAAAACACATATATATATATATATATATGTGTGTGTGTGTATGTATATGTATGTAAGTAACAAGTTAGTTGCAAATATATGACAAAGCAAACAACATAGTAGCAATCTAGTTGCTACTTAGTGACGCTTTAAAGACTAATATGTGACTACATAAGATCATTGGTCACTACCAAAGTAGTTGCAAAAGTGTTGCATATAAACGACTACTTATATCGTCACAAATTAGTCTCAATATAACAACCACAACAATTAGTCATTAAGTAGTCGCAAAAATTATAGTGTCACTAATTAGTCGCTAATTTGCCACTACACTAATACGTCTCAAAGTAGTCACAAATAAGCGACTACACATGGTAGTCACAGAGTAGTCACAAATAAGCGACTACTTTGTGACTATATAAATTAGCAACGCAGATTTTGTAACTACCTATTTCAATCACAAAATAGTCACAAATGGTTGATTTGTGACGATTTTGTGACTCTTTTGGGAGTCACTCATTATCTGTTTTCTTGTAGTGAAAATAAATAATAGGAGACATGGAAAACCCTCTCTCTCGGCTATGCAGATCATTAACTTCGTTGACAAGTAGGTTCGAAACTGTTTAGCAACGATTCGAAGTATGGATGTCCGAAAACTTGAAGGTGGCATGGAAGCATTGTTTGCTTCATGATAATAAAATTTGATCCATTGTAAAAGTATGATCTTTAATTATTTCTTTTTAGAAACGGATGCACTTGTTGTAAAACGGTTTTTTTTTGTTTAAATAAATTTGACATTCAATTCAAAAAGAAAAGAAAAAAAAAATTGTATTTTTTTAATATAAACAATTCATAATCCTCTATATATCAAAGGAAAAATATTTTTGATGATGTGTCAAATTCTCTTTTTCAAATTTTTATTTATCACATTAAATTATTATTAAGTCATACTATTCTCATATACAAACACTTTACAAAAGTATAATCCCTATATCCAAACAAAGTATAATCCATGTGTGGGTGGACAGAACTACTCGTATACCATAACTCAAGTTAAGGGTAATTTGTTTTTTTTTTACATGCTTTGTGGTAGAGAATATGGTTTTTTTTTGAAAAAAATTCCATTTAAAAAAAAAAACCAATTACATGAAACTGAAAGCATGTGGGCTTTCTCAGCTCCCTGAAATTAGAAATCTTGCAAGTATTCCTTTAACAAATGCAAGTCCACATGTGTTTTTATTCTGTTTTATTATATCTAGTTTCATGAATCGGGAATTTGAGCGGTTGGCTCGAGAAATATAAAATGACACGTACGGCGGCCATTAACAGCACTTAACGAACTTGCCCCGAAAAGAAAAAGGCAAAATAACAGCCAACAAAGCTAGACAATACTGAACCATTTAATTATAAATCTTTCGTTTTATAAATAAAATGATTCAAAACAATTCTAACAGCTCGGCCAAAAACACAAAAGATAAGGTCTTCATTCATTCATTTGATCATTTTATTGGTCAATGGCGAAAAGAGCTGTGTTGGTCGGAATCAACTATCCAGGAACCTCCGTGGAGTTACGCGGCTGTGTCAACGACGTACTTCGGATGCGGAAATGCCTAATCGACCGTTTTGGATTCTCAAGCGAAGGCATCGAACTATTGATCGACACAGACAAATCCTACCCCCAACCCACAGGCAAGAACATCCGCGATAAACTGGAAACACTCATCCTTGAAGGGCAAGCCAGTGATGTTCTGGTATTCTATTACAGTGGACATGGCACGAGAATCCCACCGGTGGGCGGAAAAGCCGACGCTACAGATTTTGACGAGTGCATAACTCCTTGTGATATGAATCTGATAACGGGTATGTGATCAAGACTAGCCCTTTTTTTAGTGGTTCGATATTATTTTTGTATTGTTTCTTGTTTCTATACATCTGAAATGTATATGGCTTAAACATTAGCCCTTTGGCCCCGACCATGAAACGCAGAGCAATGCGAATTTATATACCTGTGGGTGTTAAGTTAGGCTTTGAATTTATTTTTATTTTTTGAAAAAACTTGAATTTATATTTTGACATGAATGTTTTATTGTTTTGGATTATTTTTCGCTTTGTTCTAATCACCTTCCTGCCAAAAACGTATTTGTAGACAATGATTTTAGAGACATGTTGTCAAAGGTGGAAACAGGATGCCGATTGACGATAATCTCAGATTCTTGTCATAGTGGTGGACTCATCGAGGCAGTAAAGGAACAGATAGGGGATAGCCACGTGAATCAGCCGAAATCCGGGATTGCTAATTTCTTAAGTAGCATTTTGACGAGTTTGCTAGGGGCTTGTGGAATGTCGAGTTCTCAGAGAGAACGTGGAGGCGGCCAAGAAAGCTTTACTAAAGAGATCGAATTAGAGGACGGGGAGACAATCGAAACGAAGAAAAGATATATGCCTCTCGATAGTTACGTGACACTTCTCGCGGAGCAAACCGGACAAACCAATATCAAATATGGGGATATCAGACCAACACTTGTCAAGTTCTTTGGTGAAGATTCTAGCCCGAGTATGACTCTTGCCAATTCAATGAAAAGAAATCGTCACAGAGGATTGATTAGTATGCTCAGAAGCATTCGTGAGGTTAATTCAAATACTGGAGCCCCAAGTTTGTATCTCGACAAGGCGGTTATGTTAAGTGGATGTCAAACCGATGAAAAATCCGAGGATGTTTATGTGAGAAGAACTAGAAAAGCTTATGGAGCATTCAGTGACACGATTCAGAAAATATTGTCGGAGAGGAGAAAGGACAAGAAGATTTCGAACAAAAAGATAGTTTTGAAAGCTAGAGATATTCTCAAGAGACAAGGATATAGCCAAGAACCAGGTTTGTATTGTCATGACCGTTATGTTAATGAACCATTTATATGCTAAAATGTACACGAAATGTATTTCTGTTTCATGTACATGTTTTTTTGTGTGGTGTGATTTGAAATCTTAATGGAAACGTTCTCTTTTTGGTGTTTGTCTATACGATTATTAAAAACAAAAAAGGAACTTAGCCATTATTTCATTGACTGCACAAATGGGAAAATCTTAAATTGTGACGTGCTAACCTCTAAATTACAACGAGTATGCAAATTAAAAACCCAACCAAATTTAATGGAATCCTTCAACAATGAACTAAACCCAAGGAAACTAAAAACACTGACGAAAACGGTGACGTAAGCGAGAAAGTAACAACATTAACGTTAGATTATGTAATAGACAAACAACACTAAGATCAGACCAAAGTCATTACCAGTCCACATTTTTTTCAATATTTGCACTTTTTTCACCAGAGTTCGATTCAGGTATGAATATATGATCTGTTTGATCTGTAGTCGAGCCCTTAGGATAAACAATCTCTGACACCCAATATGATTCTTGAAAGCAGCAAGAATCTAATCCCATCTTTGTCACAAGATGATGAAGTAATATCATACTAAACAAAAACAACATTAACGAGTCTCCTTAAAGATTTAAAACGTAAAACAAAATGTCTTAAGTGCTTGATGTTAAATACCATTTATTGGGTCATATTAGACCTTGTATATAAAGTCTTATAAATAACTAGGGTTTTTAGATTAGGGTTTCCATTAAACTTGTATAAATAAGTTGTAGCCTCCTTTCACAAGATAAGAACACAGAATTATTCTTTTCACGTTACTTTACATGGTATCAGAGCGAAATCGATCCTAGAATCGAATTTTTTTACAATGGTTGATGAAACGGTGAAGAAGGTGAATCCTCCCTCCGTGTATACTCTCTCTGCAAAGGATGATCCCGAGAATGTCATCACCAAAGTGGCGTTGACAAGGAAGAATTATGATGAATGGTCTCGCCGAGTGCAAACTTCCCTTCGAGCAAAGAGGAAGATCGGCTTTATTGATGGATATGTGACTGCACCAGCAGCAGGTTCGGATGAAGAAGAAGATTGGTTGATCGTGAATTCCATGGTGGTTTCATGGATTTACAACACTATTGATGTATCGATTCGCTCCACTATTGCGGATCGGGATATTGCAAAAGACCTTTGGGATAATATCCAAGAACGTTTTTCTGTTTCAAACGAGGTCCGTGTACAACAGCTTACAAAAGAGCTAGCAAGCTGTGTACAAGGACAGATGATTGTTGAACAGTATTCTGCGACGATCCAGAAGCTGTGGGAAGATTTGGCTCAGATTGAACCAAAGTCTAGTTGTACCTGCGCTCACAAGGCTGAAGCTGAGCGACTGAGTGCAAACAAGAAACTGCATCAGTTTCTGTTGGGATTGGATGGGTCAATTTATAGCACGGTTCGGAAAAATATTCTTAATACTGTTCCGCTACCAAGCATAGATCATGCCTACAATATGGTGATACAAGAGGAGCAATTACGGAGAGCTGATCGTGTCATCGAATAGCGTACTAAGGCAACAACTTTTGCTGTTCAGCCAATGGAGGTCAGAACACAGCAACATGAAGTGTACAATCCACTCGTGTGCACTTTCTCCTCCAAAAATGGTCATACAGTTGATACATGTTGGAAGAAACACGGTATGCCATGGCCTGGGAATTATGGACGTGAAACTGGTCGGGGTCGTGGTGCATCACAACCAGGGACTCCGCAATAGAACTCTGGCAGAAACTTCCAACAGAACATGGGACGTGGTCGTGGTCAGAATGCCAAAACCAATCTGATGGCTGTTGGGGGTCCAGATGGGAAATCAGTCAACACAGAACTGTTGGCGCAAACCGGACTTAAACAAGAACAGTGAGAGAAGCTGGTTCGATTTCTGAACAGTGATACATCACCTCAAGTTACTGTTAAGAATTTTACTTATCGTTGGATTTTTGATAGTGGTGCAACAAATCATATGACTGGAAAACTTGATTTGTTTGATGATTTATGGGATATGTCACCGTGTCGTGTGGGTTTGCCAAATGGTAAATCAATTGTTTCATCTAAAGAAGAGAAAGTAATTTTAAAACCTGGATTTGAGATAGTGAAGGTTTTGTATGTACCTGAATTAGAATGTAGTCTACTATCTGTGTCTCAGCTAGTGCGTGATCTGAATTGCACAATTTTGTTTGATACAACTACTTGTGTGGCACAGGACCGCATGTCGCAGACTGTGATTGGACAGGGTGAGTTGCACGAGGGGCTGTACTTTCTTCAAGATCAACAAGCTGTTTGTGCCTTGAAGACTGTACAAGCGAGTGGTGATGGAGTATTGTTGCATCAAAGGTTGGGCCATCCTTTTGAGAAGATAATACGTCAATTATCAGTTGTTGATCGTAACAGTCGTTTGAAGTTGTTGAATTGTGATATTTGTTTTCGTGCTAAACAATCTCGGAGTGAATTTGTTTCAAGTTCTAATAAAAGTAATGGTATTTTTGATATGATTCATATTGACCTTTGGGGTCCATATAGAATACCAAGTCTCTGTGGAGCTTCATACTTTCTTACAATCATTGACGATTGTTCTCGTAGTGTTTGGGTCTCTCTGTTGCATAACAAGACACAGGTTGCACCCGCAGTTAAGAATTTTTTTGCCATGGTTGAAAGGCAATTTAATCGGAAGGTACGAAAAATTCGAAGTGATAATGGTACTGAGTTCATGTGTATGAGCAAGTATTTTGTAGAACAGGGTATTGTGCACCAAACATCGTGTGTAGGAACCCCTCAACAGAATGGACGAGTTGAGCGAAAGCATATTAAATGTTGCCCGTGCATTGATGTTCCAAGCAAATCTGAGTGTTAAATTTTGGAGAGAGTGTGTCCTCACATGAGCGTATCTGATTAACAGAACCCCGACGGCCCTATTGAATGGGAAAACACCGTACAAGATTCTGTATGGTAGTCCACTAGACTACTCTAACCTTCGGGTCTTTGGTTGACAAGCCTATGCTCACAATCAAAATCGTAAAGGAGATAAGTTTGCACCACGTACACGAGAATGTCTATTTATCGGCTATCCATTCCAGAAGAAAGGGTAGAAGCTCTTTGATGTTAAGACAAGGTGTACATTTGTGTCTAGAGATGTGCGGTTTATTGAATTTGCATTTCCCACATCGGAGGTGAGTGTCACAGTGAGTGAGGCTCCAGTTTCTAATGATTGGTATTTGGATTTTGAAGAAGTCACGCTTACATCTGAGCCAGTCTAGCGTATGCCTGATACAACAACAGACAGAGAGATGTCTGAAATAGAAGTAGTACAATAACATGTGACAATAAACAGACGTGTGACAGAAACAGAAGTTGCCACACAACCGTCTGAAACAGAAGTGCCTGACACAGAAACACCCACAGTTGCTGAACAGGTTGTGACTAAGGAAGCTCCACAGGAGAAAGTGTTAGGAAAGGGTCATCGTACTAAACAACAGTCTGTCAGACTTCAAGGATATGTGCTCAATACAATCAAGCAGGGCTTTGAACATCGGACCTATGTGCAGTCTTCTACTCGCTATCCGATTCATGAGGTTGTTTCCTATGATCGTTTCTCTGTTTCTCATCGGGCTTTTTTAAGTGCTATTACAGCAGATTGTATACCCAAGACATATGCTGAAGCGGTTAAACATGAAGTTTATCGTAAAGCAATGAAAGCAGAGTTCGATGCATTGGGAATGAATGAGACTTGGTCTGTTGAACAACTTCCTGAAGGGAAACATGCGATTGGTTGTCAATGGGTGTATACAATCTAGTATAATGCATATGGAACGATTGAGAGATACAAAGCTCGTTTGGTGGCACTAAGTAATCGACAAGTTGCAGGAGTTGATTATAATGAGACATTTGCTCTGGTGGCAAAGATGTCAACGGTTAGAGCTTTTCTTAAGGTTGCGGCTGCGAAGAATTGAGAACTACATCAAATGGATGTTCACAATGTCTTTCTACATGGTGATTTGGACGAAGAGGTGTTTATGCGATTGCCTCCGGGTTTCTCTGTCCCATTTACCAATGGTGTATGTCGTTTGAAGAAATCATTGTATGGATTGAAACAATCACCTAGGTGTTGGTTTGCTAAGCTTTTCGCTGCTCTCACAGACTATGGATTTGTTCAAACAGGGTCTGATAACTCCCTGTTTCAACTACCCCATGGTGATTCTTCAGTCTATGTTCTGGTTTATGTTGATGATTTGATTGTTGCAGGGCCTGATGCATGGGCTGTGACAAAGTTCAAGACGTATTTACAAAGTTGTTTTCATATGAAAGACCTCGGACAGCTGAAGTATTTTCTTGGGATTGAAGTGGCTCGATCTCCTAAAGGCATTGTAATGTCTCAACGCAAGTATACGCTTGATATCATTACAGATTGTGGCCTTCTTGGCGCTAAACCTGTTATGTTTCCCATGGAACAGAATCACAGTCTTGCGCGTTCTACCAGTGATCAGATGTCTGATCCAGCGAAATACAAGACATTGGTTGGTCGTTTGATATATCTTGCTGCTACACGACCTGATATTACATATGCAGTGCATATATTGGCTCAGTTCATGCAGGAGCCGCGTTTGGATCATTGGGAAGCTGCACTACGAGTTGTGCGCTATCTGAAACAGAGTCCTGGTAAAGGTATATTTCTGAGTTCTGATACTGATTTGGGTCTTACAGCATGGTGTGATGCGGATTGGGCATGGTGTCCTTTAACACGTCGATCTTTGACTGGTTGGGTGGTTACCCTTGGTGGCTCATCAATCTCCTGGAAGACTAAGAAGCAGACGGTTGTTTCACGTTCATCAGCAGAGGTTGAATATCGATCAATGGTTGCTACGATCTCCGAGTTGAAGTGGATCAAAGGTATGTTATCTTCACTGGGTGTTGTTCATGATAAAACGATGCATCTATATTGTGATAGTCAAGCAGCGCTTCATATCTCGGCTAATCCGGTGTTTCATGAGCGCACTAAACATATTGAAGTTGATTGTCACTTTATTCGAGATGAGGTTAAATCGGGAAATGTCACTCCGTCTCATGTTTCTACTACAGAACAGGTGGCTGATATCTTCACCAAGGCGTTGGGACAACGAGAATTTCATTATTTGCTTTCCAAGTTGGACATTCGAGATCTACATGCTCCAACTTGAGGGGGGGGTATTGGACCATATTAGGCCTTGTATATAAAGCCTTATAAGTAACTAGGGTTTTTAGATTAGGGTTTCCATTAAACTTGTATAAATAAGTTGTACCCTCCTTTCACAAGATAAGAACACAAAATTATTCTTTTCACGTTACTTTACACCATTGAAGAGGAGCATTGTCTGGTGAGAGATACAATAAACCATTGTTGTTGTTGTGGCTGAATCCGTACATTAGAATCGCTTTTAGCTCTTCTTTATCCACACCGCACCAACCATATTCCACTCTCGCCGCTTCTTTGTTTACACCGCCTTGAACGCAGCCGCTGTTTTTCTTGACAACACATTCTGTGTATATCTGAAAGGCTTTAAGCTTAGCTTGGCTCACTGGAGTTTTAAATCCGTTTTTGAGAAATGATACGATCTGAAAATGAGGAGGTAGATTAGATTGGCAATGACGGTAGATTAGGTCGTATGCTTTGTTGTCTTTAAGCAACTCTATTAATTACAATTTATTCAGAAAAACACTTCTAATTGTTTGTTTATTGGCATTTTCCTTTCAACATTTTTGACACTTGATTTACTAACAAGATCAAATTTTCAATAATTTATTTTTGTTAAATTAAATTCATCAATGTATTTAATTTATGTTAGTCAATACTCAATAGTCAGTAAAGATCCATTTATCAATTAAAATAATAGGATTGAAAAAGTAAAACATTACTATGAGAGAAGCCAATGGTCGTGGGTTAAATCTGCGGCGCAACCTGTTTTGTGAAAATGCAAGGCCGGTCGTTTTTGCGTATAGATGATAAGACCAAACTACCCCTTGGTTAAATGCATATGTTTAATGGTTTTTTTTTTGTTACAAGAAATATAAACCGTGGGGTACGCGCTATCCACTTTTAAATAAATTTATAAATGTTAAAACGGAAATTAACGTCTTATTTTTGTTTTGCTAAACAAAATAAAAAATTAACGTCTTATTCTATCTAAAAAATTAACATATATGATAGTTTTTGGTCATTTATCAAAGTTATGCGAAAAGTTTGTGGTCTATACTTAATTTTAAACGGTATGTCTAGCTTCCCTTTCTTCAAAATATACCCATGCCATATATTCATACTTAAGAAATTAAACATGAGCTTCAGTTGTCGACAAAAAACATAAGAACTATAATTACTTCTTCTTCTTTTTTTGTTAAAGGAACTATAATTATTTGTTAGTTGTACAATTATATATCTTATATTTAGATATAATCTCCTGTTATATACAATAGCCATTCGTTGACAAAAAGATAATTTTGACAAACTTGTTTGCTTTAAATACTATGAACGTAAATCCAAACCACTTGCTTCGTTCAACAACCAACAAAAAAACAAAACCCTAAGTAACATTACATAACAAAGAACACAAACGCCAAGATGATCAACATTTAAATACATCAAGAAGGGGAGTAAAACTCCGAGGATGTTTTTTATAAAAAAGAACTATTTATTGCACTAATTCTACTGCATTAGCAAACTTCGGATGAGTGCAGCTTGAGCTGAATCTGTTGATTCCAAAAGTTGAGACAATCTTTCACTAAGATCATCCACTTCTTTGTTCAAGTTCCTTATGTAACTGCATGTCTCTTGTAATACCCTCGATGCTGAAACCTGTAATGTAACTAAAATGTTGTTACCATAATAAAGAAGGATCTTATATTGTTTTTTACATGAGAATTATTTAATCTATTGTTAATTAATTTTTAAATGAAGATCCACAATTTTTCACTAAGCATATCACAATCAAATGAATCAATATTGGCTCTTCTTGTTTGATTCATATCATTAAACTCCAAGACTTTGCTACTATATAATTATAATTAAAGGCCCTAGTTTAATTGCAAACTTAGATAGAAGCAAGGAAGTAGCTATTGTTCATTTTAGTTTGAAGGAGGAAATTAGTGTACAAAAAACCTGTAAAAATGGTAGAAATTAAATATCTTAAATTCAAGAATTGATTAGATCACTGTACTTCTCCAGAGAGACGTCTATTGTTAGCTAGTTCAGGAAGAAGACGATGAAGTTGGACGACAAGATCGTTGATTTGGTCTTCGCTGATCATGGAAGCTCCGCTTTGTCTTGACCGTGACTTTCGGCTTGACATTATGTAATTATTTGATAAGGTATAGTATAGCTAGAGTTTTGGTAAATCTTAGGGTTTATCAACGTTGATCAACGTAGATATATGAGTGTAAGTACTCTTTTTGTATGTTATTTATATAATAAGAGAGAGAGAAAGAGAAAGAGAAAAAGAAAAAGAAAGAAGAATAGGCATATAGCAATGGAAGGGCCTGTAACTGCATAGAATAAACACGAATGGTTTCAACTTGTGTTTATATAGGAGATTTTCATCCGTTCTAGCTCTATGGAATAATTTATTATATACATATACGGTAAAACTTCTATAAATTAATAATGTTGGGACCGGGATAATTTATTAATTTAGAGAAAATATTATTTTATCGAAAAATTAATAATTATTAATTTAGAAAGACATTTTGTTAAATCCCCAATCTAATTTTTTTTAATTTAAAATAAAAAAGTTTCTTCATAATTTATATTCTATCAATATATATATTCACTAGAATTTCCATAATGATTTGTTTTTTACATATTTTATTCAATTTGTTTCCATAATGATTCATTTCCTTACATTTTTTTATGTATGAGACTTTGTTTTGATGTTCATCTTAGGTTTTTGATTAAACATTCTTTTTCATCGCTTGTTTCAAAATCAAATTTAGCAATGGCTTCCCATCTAAAAGGTGTTGGAAAATCGACAATGATGTATCAAATACGCAAAGAGTTATGTGAGCATAAAAGAGATCATGCGTCATGCACCCAGAAAGATTTGTAAACGTGGGTTGAAAAAAAGTTTCATCTAAAGGTTAGTCAAGGTACAATCTCAAACACACTCAAACGATCAAGTGATTATCTTTTTATCAATCTGGAAACAAGAAGAGATATCAAGAGGCACAAACCAGCAAAATTTCCAGATATGGAGAAAGTTATTTTTGAGTGGTTTCTACAATACCAAGATCGTGTAAATATGACTGGAGAGCTAATTTTGACGAAGGCAAAAGAAACAATGAAACTTGTGTACCCTGAGCAAGATACAGAGCACCAATTTTCTCAAGGATGGCTTGAAAGATTCAAGTTACGACATGGCATCAAGTCATACCGTCATTTTGGAGAGAGTGGTTCGGTTGATGTACAAGACATGGAGAAGAAACGAGAAGCTATAAGGGAAAAAATAAATCAATTCCCTATGAAAGATGTTTTCAATATGGATGAAACTGGTTTGTGTTACAGGTTACAAGCTTATCATTCTCTTGCTACGAAACAACTTGAAGGAAAAATGCAAGACAAAGAACGACTAACTGTTGTTATTTGTTGTAATGAGGATGGATCTGAAAAAATTCCTCTATGGATTATTGGAAAATATGCAAAGCCTCGTTGTTTCAAGAATATCAACATGAGTAGCTTGAATTGTCACTATCATGCCAACAAAAGAGCTTGGATGACAAGTGTGCTTTTTGAAGAATATATACGCTGGTTTGATACGAGAATGCATGGAAGAAGAGTTTTGTTTGTGGTAGATAATTGTCCATGACATCCAAGAAATATTTAAGGACTACAGAATGTTGAGCTGTACTTCTTGCCACCCAACATGACATCAAAAATTCAACCTTGTGATGCTGGAATAATAAGAGCTTTTAAGATGCATTATCGTAGGAGATTTTACCGTGAGATTTTAGAAGGCTATGAGTTGGGACAATCTGATCCAGGTAAGATCAACGTTTTGAATGCTATCAATTTTGCAGTCTCGGCTTGGACAACTTATGTTCGTCAAGAGACAATAGCAAATTGTTTCCGACACTACAAAATTCGCTCAACAGAGGATGTATCAAGGAATTTAGAAGATGAATCAAACGACATTCATGAACTTGAAGTTGTGATTAATAATCTCTGTTATCGGAACAGAATGGATGTCAAGACCTTACTAGACTATCCGGGTGAAAACGATGCTTCCTCAAAAGTTCAAAGTTTAGAAGAAATTGCGGCTACTATCCTTAATGTTGAAGAAGAAGTTGAAGAAGATCTTGCATCACCCTTGTAACCAGTTACGCGTAAGGAAGCAATTCTCGCTTCTAGAAGTCTTCATAACTTTTGGATGCAGGTTGAGAAGACAACACCAGGAGTTACTGATGCAATAAGGAAAATTAGAGACGAGCTCCAACATGATTCCAACTTTAAGAAAAGACAAACAACATTGGAGTCATATTTTACTAAATTACCTTAGATGTATATACATATATGTCTAAGATTTGCAATTATTAATTAATGCTATTATTGGGACCATATTTTACATAGGAGTTTCAAAAAAAATTATTATCTTATCATTTTATCAAATTGAGTTGATTTTTACATTGGCACGACTCGGAACCGGGATAATTTATTATTTTATGGTGTTTATTAATTTATCGAGTATTAATTTATGAAGGTTCTACTGTATATACGTGTATGTTTCTTCTAGCATGTTCCCGAAATATTGCACTACCTACAAGTGAAGTTAAATGAATCGGGTGAAAAGATTGAAACTTCGACGAACATAATTTACCGAACATAGTAAAATCCGCAGTTTCACAAGTTCTTCAGTACTTAGTTTAACTTGAAAGAAAATATGTCACATATTCCAGTTTTATCTAGATAGAATTTAATTGAATTTTTTTACCACAAAACATATACTAGAAGTATCTGTACTACAACAGCGTATATTGTGTTCACATCTAAATATTGCGATGGAAAACAATTGTGCATAAATTTGTGTAGAAAAAAATTGTCTCCTTACGTTTTTAAATTTTACTTAATATTAGTAGGAAATACATTTCTTTTTGCCAAAACATTGATTGCAACATATGTATGGATGGCATGATGTATCAACTGAACACATGTATGACGTGGAGGGGCACGTAGAGAACTACAAGACGATTATGCAAGAGCTTATGACAGTTCAACTTTTGGTTGTGGTGGTAGCGATGATGATGATAATTACGAAACTCCTACAAATGAATACATACCTCAAACTCAAGGAGAAAATACTCATTTACCAAATACATCATTTATTAACCATGAAAAAAAATATGGAGATGTCTCAGATGCAGCAACAGAAGAAACAGAAGGAGATATCTTAGTAGAATGACAAAAAAAAAAAATATGGTCGTTCGGGCAGATAAACCATATGTGCAACTGTATATAGTGTTAGACAAGGAGTCGAAAGAGAAACAATTCACGTGTACGTACTACGAGTAATAGAAGTCAAAATAATCGCCGAAGGCGTGAGTTTGAAGGCTCGGTTACAACGGCGTTTCAAGGGATGGCAGATGCACGACACACAACTGTATCAGCTTTGCGAGATGATGGGTTTAGTTATGAAGAATATGCTAAATTCAAAGAAGCATTTTCAATGATAAATGTTTTGCCGATTGACAAGTACAAAGCGTTTTGAAAAGCATATGTGGAGCTAATTAAGAAAGATGCATGGTGGCGTAATACATTTGTGGAAATCCCTTTTCAATTAGATGATGATAATATCACTTCTTGCTCCATTTTTTTTTTTTTGGGTCGAATTTCTGATTGATTTAATTAAACCGAAATCAAGGTCGGACCGGTGATAACCGGACCGTGGTACAACGCCGATTTAGCCAGTTCATCGGCTTTCCTATTGTTTGTGCGTGAAATGAAAACAAAAGAGAGACAATTGAGAGCTTCAGAAGGTGAAAGATGTCTTGTATGATTCCATATGTTTCGAGATTGGAGGATCGCGTGTTGATGAGATGGATCAATTGCTTGCAATCCGACGCAATCGATCGAATTTGGAGACCACGAGTCTTCGCATGTTGCAGTAGTTCTCGAATCGCCATCGCTTCGGCCATCAGCGGTGAAGCGATCCTGCCTTGGCTTTGTGAACCCTAGGCCACAGTCGTGCCGTCACTTCGTTTGATGATCCATCCAAGGCCCGCTTCGCCTGTGTCTGTTCTCCAAGCCGCGTCCGAGAACCCTTGGAGTTCGATTGATTCGGTTGATGTAGAGCGATTTTCCGGTACTCGATCGTCTAGTAGATTCTTCACCGATTCGTCCTCCTGCGCTGCTAACTATTCGCGTGAGTCTCGTATAACCTTGTTGACGGTTTCCTCTTGTGTGTAGGTTATCTCATTGAAGATCTTATTATTTCGGGCTATCCAGCGACCCCAGCATATCAATGGGAAGAGAGGACCCAAGGCGATTCCTGTTGGAGGGAGGCAGATCAAATCCTTGGATGCGATTAGTCCAGTTAAGAAGTCTGGGATGGTGACTGAGTCGATGACGTTTGTGAATGGACATAGGCTCCATGTCTTTTGTGCAAACCTGCAGTGGAGAAAAACATGGGCTACTGTTTCTGTTTCGCCGCAGCGGCAACATAGTGCTTGAGCTGCAATTCCTCTGGAGGCTAGCTGCTCACCAACTGGTAAGGCTCCTCTTAAGACTTTCCACAATAATAACTTTAGTTTCTGTGAAGTTTTTGTATTCCAGATGACTGAGTTCCACTTTAAGGCAGGTGGAAGTTGTGTCTCTGGTGATGGAGTAAGCTGCTTCTTGAAGTGATACCCTGTCTTGGCAGAGTACTCTCCGGATTTGCATCCTAGCCAGACGTACTTATCCTGGGCTCCTGTTAAACTAGGTTTGAGTGCTAATATTGTCCTCTAGTGCTCTGGAAACAAGGCACTGATCAGATCAGTGTTCCAGTTATTGCTATCAGGTAATAGTAGCTCTGCTACTCTCATGTCCAAGTCTTTCTCATTGACTGGACCCTGTAGTTGTTGAGGTTTCTCCAGTGATAGCCAAGGGTCAGTCCAGAACTTTGTATTCTGACCATTCCCAATGACTTTACCCAAATTTTGTTTCAGCAGGTCCTTCCCTATCATCACTCCTCGCCATCCATGGGAAGCCGTTGATGGAGTAGTACTGTCCAGGAAAGGTGTGGCATGGCAGTACTTGCCAAGAAGGATTTTGGAGTGTATGCAGTCTGGATTTGTGAGTATGCGCCAACTCAGCTTAGCTAGGAGTGCTTCATTAAAGCAGTGTAAGTCCCTGAAACCCAAGCCTCCAGCTTCTTTACTATTAGTTAATTTATCCCAGGCCACCCAACACATGCTTTTCTTTTCCTAACTTTTATCCCACCAGAACCTTGTGAGTGTTGATTGGATTCTTTTGTACAGGCTGGTAGGTAACTTGAAGCAGGACATAGTGTAGGTGGGCATAGCAGATAGGACTGACTTCAGAAGTACCATTTTGCCTGCTGATGATAGGAACTTAGATGACCAGGATATGGCTATATGCCTTATGCGATCTACTATCAAGGTAAAGAAATCCTTCTTTCTTCTTCCAAAGTGCTCAGGCAGGCCCAAATATTTGCCTAAACCCCCTTCTCCTGTGATAGATAAGTCTCTCTTCACTTTACTTCTGACTTCATTTGGTGTTTGAGCAGAAAAAGTAATGGCTGATTTCTGCTTGTTGATTTGCTGTCCTGAGGCTGCTTCATACTGTTGTAAAATACTCATGAGTGTCTGACATTTTTGTGCATTTGTCTTACAGAAAAACATAGTATCGTCTGCAAAGAGGAGATGGTTGAGTCTTGGACTGTGTTTTGCCACTTCCACTCCAGGTAAGATTCCTGAGCTTTGGGCTTTCCTACAGAGACCAGACAACACTTCACTGCATAAGATGAATAGATAAGGGGACAGTGGATCTCCTTGTCTGATTCCTCTTGTAGGTGTAATGGCTCCCTTTACTGTGCCATTCAGTAAAAAGGAGTATGAGACTGTAGAAACACACTGCATTATCCAGTGAACCCATTTGTGTGTGAACCCAAATCTTTCCAGCACTACTTTGATGAAATCCCATTCTAGTCTGTCGTAGGCCTTACTCATGTCTGTTTTGACTGCCATGTAGGTTCTTTTTGTAGCTTTTGATGTTTTCAGGTAGTGTAGAACCTCGTGGGTGATCAGGACATTGTCTGAGATGGCTCTGCCTTGAACGAAGGTGGATTGATTCTCAGATACCAGCTTTTGCAGTACCGGCTGTTGTCTATTTGTAAGTATTTTAGATATCACTTTGTAATATACATTACAGAGCGCTATGGGTCTGTAGTCTGGTAGCTTCTTAGGACTTTTGATCTTAGGGATGAGTCTTCTATGTGTAGCATTTATTGATCTTGGCAGCTCTCCAGTTGTGAAGAAATTATGGACCTCTTTAACTATCTCAGGCCCTACTATAGACCAGTTGGACTGAAAGAACTCAGCTGAGAAGCCGTCTGGTCCTGGAGCTTTGTCTGCATGGATGGAGAACATGGCGTTTTTGATTTCTCGCGGTGGAGGATCTTTGGTGAGCTTTTGGTTGGTTGCTTCAGAGACAGCAGGATCTAGAGCTCTTCTAACTGTTTTTTCTCTCTCTCCAGGTTGTGAAGAAAACAGTTGTTGGAAGTAAGAGGAGATGGAGTCCAAGATCTGATCTTCTTCATAGCAGGTATCCCCTCTCTCGTTTTCAATCACAGAGATTTTGTTGATGGTTCTTCTGGTTTTGGTACTAGCATGGAAGTACCTTGTGTTTTTATCTCCCAGTCCTAACCAAAGCTGCCTGCTTCTTTGTCTCCAGAAATTTTCCTCGTTCTTATACGCTTCTGCCAGTTCTTTGTTGATTGCTTGGATCCATGTTGTATCTGAGGCAGGATCAGACATAGTTAGGTCAAGTTCTATCTTCTTTGCTTTAATGACTTTCTTGCTGTTCTTATACTTTTCTTTACTCCAAGCTATTATGGCTCTTCTGCAGCAACTGATTTTGTGATCCACAGTCTTATTTGATCTTTCCTTCCATACCACAGCCACTAATTTTTTTACTTCTTGATTGTTTCTCAGGTTTCTATCAAAGCGAAACAAGCCTTTTGTCTTCTGGATCTTATTGGAGAAGTGAGCAACCACTGGCATGTGGTCTGATCTTTCAAACATGAGGTATTCACACCTGGCAGAGGGGAAGGCTTCAAACCAGGAGCAATTGGTCATAGCTCTGTCTAGCCTACATAACACGATATGTTTGCCTCTCTTTCCTCTCCAAGAGAGGAAGCTTCTTGCTCCAGCTTACAAACGAAAAATTTGTACCGCTTTACGTTACCAATCAGACTTAATATCATGTAAACAGTCTATTGGTATAATTAATAGAAGGATTAGAGCTATATAATATCATTTAAATAGTCTATTCGTAAAATTAACAGAGAACTTATATATATAAAAAAGGATAATGATAGAATTTTATCACTATTACATAAAGAATACCAATACGTAATTGTGTATTTTTTTGTTTTTTTTTTGTGTTTCCAAAAGACTTCGCGCCATGAACAAAGAACGATTAGCGGAGTTCGTGGATCGATTTACTATATATACTTGATATGGTACGTTTTATAATTGTTCATAGCACGTAATTTTAAAATTAGTTGTTGACTTCTTCTTTTTTAGCTAGAAGATATTTTGTTAAAACCGGGTGAATCAATTACAGGATGATACAAATTCATAATAACAACACTCCCGACCTAAGCAAAACAAGATGACTACAGATGACAATAAGGATACTAAAAGGATATTATGATATCAGTTTTGAGCCGGAATAGCAACTAGAATCTCCAAGAAGATAGCGGGAAGTCTCCTTCAAACTATGAGCAGCGGCAAAAGGAAAGGAACGGACGAGCCAATCACTCAAACCAAACTAGATAACCAATCTTCACTCAAAATGATATAACAAAATTCTAATAGACGCATTAGAGCATGATTACTCATGACACAGCTAAAGTTAATAAATTAAATTTTAATATTAAATTAATGATAATTTAACCCATTTCTTTATAAACTAACTCAAAAGTGTCTATCCGTAATCCAATTCATTACAAAAACTTGTTAAAATATTAGTTTTTAATTCATCTAACTCAAATAACACCTTTAATAAGATTATGGATAATCATGCTCTTAGGTCACAAAATTATTACTCCCTCCGTTCCAAAAAGATAGATGTTTAAGGTTATGCATACTTATTAAGAAAACGCATTGATTTCTACGATTTACAGTTTCCAATAAAGTTTAACCAATAGTATTTCAGTATTTGTTTTGGAATTCGTAAAAGTGCATAGAAGACAGTAAAAACTCTATCTTTCTGAAACAAAAATTTTTTGTAAATTTTTTTATCTTTTAGAAAACGGAGGGAGTAGTATATACCATTAACTGATCATTTTTCTTACGTCAGTTTGCGTAACAGTTAATAAACGTAATAAATTAGTATTCAGAAATTTGGAAACAAATAAAAGTCTACTCTTTTGACAGGTCAAAGCATCTTGCAATTTGTGGTATAAATACGGTAAAATGTGTACTTTCACAGCATTAACTTGAGGTTGAGTTCTTATAATCATTAACAATCGGAGGATTAAAAATAGTTATAGTAATCTCTAACTAATATTTGTATATTCGACAAAAAAAAACTCCAAGAAAAAGAATATGTGATTAATTAATCCATATATTGTACTATTGTGTAGTCAGCTTGGATCTCGGGGCACATGATTTTATTGGAATATACAGCGAATAATCACGAGCTACTTTGTTAGTTTGGTTTTATTTCTTTGATTTAAAATTTGGAATTCACCCTATATTTTAATTTAATTACCAGAATCATATAATATTATTGTCTAATGTACGATCATATATATACTCAAATTATCACTGTAATAAACAAATTATTAATTTTCTTTATGAGGAGGATATTCCAAAACTTTGTCTACGTGGGGACTATTCTTTAAAACATGTGTTATTGGGGATTAGATTTGTATAAATTTTTGAAATTATATCGTTATTGGGAATTGGATTCTGTAAAATCCATTGTTATTGGTTTGAGGATTTTCAAATTCCAAGTGAAATCCCTTGTTATTGGAAAAGTTTGGTTTTTAATGATTCCATAAATCTATTATAATCTAGTGTTATTGGTAGATGGATTCCTTATAATTTAACTCATTAAACAAGATTTTGAGAATATTTTAGAAAACCATTAGATTCTTAAAATCTTTATAGCAAAACTTTTTAAATACAAAAAAATCTCTACAAAATAAATAAATCTATGGATTTCTAAAATTTTAGAAATCTATACAAATCCAATCCCCAATAACACCCCCTTAAGTTCTTTTACAAAATTTCGATAAATCATCGTTAATGTTTGGCCATGATGTGGTTCAGGATACAAAGTGTAAAGTAAAAAGCGTTATGGGAATCAGCAAGGAAGGTGGAATGAGTTCATATCTTGGTATCCCGGAGAGTCTCGGTGGTTCAAAGAAAAAAGTGTTTAATTTTCTCACGGATAGATTAAATGATAGAATTAATGGGTGGGCGGTAAAGTTTTTATCAAAAGGGGGAAAATAGGTGTTGATTAAATCGATTGCCCTAGCACTCCCGACATATATTATGTCGTGCTTTCGGCTCCCACAGACGCTAATTGATAAACTAACGAGTGCTATAGCCAAATATTGGTGGAGTTCTAACAATGACAGTAAGGGTCTTCATTGGCAAGCATGGGAAAAGCTGTGTCTAGATAAAGAGGAAGGAGGACTAGGGTTTTATTCATTAAATTTTTTTAATTCTGCCATACTAGCCAAACAACTCTGGAGAATGTATCAGTATCCAAATTCATTAGTGGCAAGGGTCTTCAAAGGCAGATATTTCAGGGACACACATCCACTTAGGGCTAAAAAGCCATACTCGCCATCTTACGGATGGAAGAGTTTATTGTCGGCTAGGGAATTGTTGTATACGGGAAGTCGCGTCAACTTAGGATCCGACAACAGTGTGGCAGTTTGGAATGATCCGTTGATTCCGGATAATTGCCCAAGACCGGCACGAGGGAGGGGAAGGCTCCTGCATCCCAACCTAATGGTGAATCATTATATAATTACGGTACAAATGAATGACATTTACCAATTTTACAGGAATTTCTGGAACCTGACGATATACAAATTATTCAAGGATTGGAAATTAGTCTGACCCCTATGGAGGACAAGTTTATATGGCATTTTACAAAATCCGGCAAATACACGGTCAAATCAGGTTATTGGGTTGCGAAGGACCTTGAGAAAATCAGGAGCTCAACTTGGGTAAAGAACCAAGCATTACGGCGTTGAAGGCGTATGTTTGGAAAATAAACTGCCCTCCAAAAATTAGGCATTTCCTATGGCAGGCAACATCAGGTTCCATTGCGGTAATGGAGAGGATTCACCATCGTGGGGTTAGGTGCTCTACCATATGCTTGAGATGTGGTATAGAGGAAGAAACGGTTAATCATGCTTTGTTTGAGTGTCCAATAGCTCACGATATTTGGGCACGGTTTTTGGCACTGAGTGGGAGAGAAATTTTACCATTTTCCTCGATCTATGCGAACATGGATTTTCTTTTTTGGAGAATTACGAGTGCAAATACTAATAATGTGCATTGTAATGCGTATCTATGGCTATTATGGTATATTTGGAAATCACGGAATAAAAGAGTGTTTACAGGAATTGAGGCGGATGTACATGTTGTTTTCAATATGGCGGTGAGTGATTGCCAAGAGTGGCTGGCTGCCCAAATAAGAGAGAGTGAAACAGAGGATAACATAAGTGAGGTACCACATGCGCCGTCGTTGAATATACACCGAATGCGATGTCAAGTGGATGGATCTTGGAAGGGTAATGAGACTACCTCGGGCTTAGGATGGGTATGCCTCCATGGAGGCACTAAAGGTGTAAGCCAACGAAGGACTCCCTTACATGCGGAGATGGAGGCTCTAATATGGGCTATGACCTGTATTTTGGAAAGAGATATGGAATGCCAGACGTTTGAAACGGATTGTTCCGACCTAGTGGATGTCGTCAATCACCCAGAGGAGTGGCCGGCGTTTTTGATTTTTTCAGTCAATCTCAAGCGCTTACAAGATCGTCTACCCAACTTCTGCTTATCCCACATCCCTCGCACTATTAATCTGAAGGCTGACTGCCTAGCCCGCTCAGCCAGATCACGAGATTTTAATTTTTCTTATGTAAGCAACATTATACCGATCTGGATTTCAAGTTCGGATGGTGTTTTCTGATTAATACTAGTTAGGTTGGAAGAAAGAAAAAAGGTTCTTTTACAAAATTTTACTGTACATTAACACATCCAAATATTGAATGTTCTCGTTTTTATATCGATCTAACCAAATTTTAGATGTTGGAACAAGAAGATTCCGTCTAAAATTTACAGAAGAATTATATAATTATTTTAGTTTAGATTGAAATATGAATTCATAATTTTTCATAGCGCAAATTCAAATTTTAAACTGGTTTTCGGCCAAACAATTAATATTATTTACTTTGTCTATGTGATTGGTATAACATCTAACATATAAAGATAATTTCAAATGAACATATACCCAAACGCAACATTGTAAGCAACATTGTACCCAACATATAACCAAACACAAGATCACGAGCTTTTAATTTTTCTTATGTAAGCAACATTGTATCCATTTGGATTTCCAACTCGGGTGGAGTTTTCTAATTAATAGTTAGGTTGAAAAAAAAAAAAAAAACATATAACCAAACGCAAGTAACCTATAAAAACATTTTAAAATCGTGTGGAGAGACCCAAGTTGAGAAGTTCTTTAAATATAGTCTTCTTTTTTTATTAGAACTTTATTAGACTTTAATACAATAGAATTCCAAGAAAGATTACGGAGATCTCTTCGCCATATGGTTTCTGTCTGAATTATTCGCTTCTCTTATTGTATATGATCGAAACAAAAACATGTTATTGTATAACATATAACATATATTTATATATATGAAAATGTACGAGACTCTCAATACTACACATTTTCTTAGAAAATACGAAATTCATTATTTAATGTAAGCATATAGTATAATATACACATATGCGTGTAGCAGAACCGGATCTTGGAGTTATGGGGTCCTATACAAAAATTAACATCGAATATTTGTAATTTTATTTAATAGTATAAGATAAAAGTTATGAACAAAAGTGATTTTCTTTCATAAAACCGATTTTTTCAAAAAACAAAATAGTTATGAACGAAAATATTTTTTTCCTTTTGTTTTTAACATATACTTTGTATAAAATATTTTGCATGTTATGATTTAGAACCTACCTACACAATATCTTTATAAGATTTTCTACTAAATTTCGTTACTTTCATTGTATTTTTTATATAAATGTATATATATAAGTATTTTTTTTTTAAAACATCGGGGCCCTCATGAATTGAGGACCCTATGCAAATGTTTCAAATCAATTTCCTCATATCCGGCTCTGGCGTGTACATCACACTCTCGCATTTATATGAAGCATGTGCATGCATGCAAATACTGATTCTCAGTTTACCGGTGCGATTACATCCTTCCATTTTAATTCTCCACTTGGTTAGTACTCGTGGTAAACTTTAATTTAGTTTACAATTAGATTGCAAAATAAATAAATATCAGGTTTGCATTTTCCTTCAAAAAATTTTGTTTGAACTATTTGGCATTCGCCAATATTAGCAACGTTGATAGTTTTATAAGCTCCCATCATTTGAATGATAACAATCATAGTAATAGTTCTTGTCTTTTTTGTTTTTTTTTTTGGACATCTCATATTCCATTAATTTTGAAGGATTTTTCCATAGTTTTGGAGAAAACCGGTGAATACAATAAGAAGAGATATACAAATAACTTGGTACCTTTTACCCCCAAAAAAAATAAAAAAATCTAGAAGACTTTACAGAAAGATCATCATTTCGTTTACCCTTGGATTCATCTTCTTTTTCATCAAAATAAGCTAGAAATATTCTTAACATTCAAACCAAATAAAATAAAATAATAATAATAATAACTTGGTACCCTCATTTCTGTATTATCCAAAAACCTACGAGTAACTTGGTACAATAGACCAAATTAGTCATTCTTATGCTCAATTTTCAATCATATATAACTGATACAGAAAACCGGCATATGCTTTTTGTAGAAACGTCATCGGAAAGGGTCTCTTCCCTTCAACAACAATTTTCTCCGTGCTGAGGACTTGTTTAAGAGAATTGATAGGGTTGTAAGGAACGCTTGTTTTGCTCGTAAGGAGTTACCAAGTTTTCAGGAAACTCTATTTTTGTGGTTCAGAGGTACTTGACCTCTATTGTAATCTATTTTTCTCTTTTTTAACACCTTATCGGTTTATGACTGAAGATTTATTATGCTATATAATATTGTAACCAACTCCTAATCAAAGGAAACCAACATAAATTTTAGAAAAGAAAAAAAATGAATCGACACCAAACGAGAACATGACACCGAAACAAAAGGAGAAACTTATCACCATGGCATTGGTGCTATGAATCAACAATTAATCACCGATGATAAAACTATGAAGTAACTGTTGGAACCAATTTATTGGCTAAACAAATGGGCCTTGTATTGGCCATTTGTCTAACCCAAATTTGGTAGAAAAGTGAATGAGAAAAGCCTTTTAGTTTAAGTGAGTGACATGCAAAAATCACACATCTAAAGTTTGGAGATTTTTCAAGTGGTATATAAGGAGCCACACATATACCTTTGTTCAAAACATAACAAAGGCTATACACCATGAGAGAGAGGAGGGGAATCCCCACACGCGCGACCGACCGACCGAACCGGACCGGGCCGGGCTCGGGCTCGGGCTCGGGCTTGGGCTTGGGCTTTGGCTTTGGCGGTTTCGCTAAACCGTAGAGAAAACTTCTCTACGGTTTTAAAAACTGACTCTCCGTCAGTTTTAAAAACGGAGTTATCTTCTTCGTTTTCTCTGATGTTCTGACAGACAAAAAAAAAAAAAAAACTCACTCTCTGAAACATAAAAACTCTCTGAAATTCTCAAATTCTATCAAAACACATATCAACAATCTCTTCGTTCAACAGTAAGTTTCTCGTCGAGATGGTTTTATCCTGGGACTCGTGAATCTATCAAAACCCGTCACACTGCGGGAGATTCTTAGAGTTAAGGAAAGAGATTTCGTATCTCGACTCCACTCTCTGTCTGATCTCTTCCCTTAACGCTTTTTTTATCGCGATCCATCTCCAATCACGTAGTGTGCCAAATTCTGGTCCTACAATCTTAACTCTAAGACAATCCTCACGGATTGGATTACGATAATAGAAACGTTTTTAACAGAAATCTTGTATCACGATCGTGTTAAAAAGTTCTCGCTGATTGGTTTCTGTCGGGATAGAATCGTTTATCGTTTACGAACGATTAAACATATCTGTTTTTCGATAATAGTGTATGAATTTAATTCTACATTGTTATCGAACGTTTTCTGATTTATTTGTGTTTACACACTAAATCGATCCTAACAAATTTTTTGTTTTCTCTGTCTTTTTGGTTTTTCAGAAATGGAAACCGAAAACGAAAACACCAATGTCAACGTTGATACTGCGGCTAACGTAACCCTCGGGGCTGAATCTTCTGAGACGCCTACTGCTCAAGTGCAGTTTGGGAATCAACCGCCTGTTATGGTTGCAATTCCAGTTGCCACACAGTCTGAAACTGTGACCACTGCTCAGTTTCCACCAGTGCAGATGCCATCTGCAACCTCTATTGGATTGCTTCCTGATAAGTTTGATGGAAGATCCTTCAAGATGTGGCAAAAGAAGATGCACTTCTATCTAATCACGCTCAATCTGGAAAAGTACATCCGTGAGGACTATCTTTCCCTCCCAGCGGACAACACTGATTTCCATGCACTTGCAAGTGTTGATGCGTGGAGACACGGTGACTTTCTGTGTAAGGGCTACATCTAGAGTCGTCTGGTTGACCAGTTGTTCAACATGTTCAGTAACGCTGCCACGTCTAAGGAACTGTGGGATTCTTTGGATAAGAAGTACCATTCAGAAGATGCTGGATCTCAGAAGAATGTTGTGGCAAAGTTCGAGAACTACAAGATGGTGGATTCTCGTCCCCTGATGGAACAATTTGACGAGGTGCATAACCTTCTCCATGAGATTCATGCCGAGGGCATGAGGCTGTGTGAAACCTATCAGGTTGCTTGTATGATCGAGAAGCGTCCTCCAGGATTCACAGATTTCAAGAACTACCTCAAGTTGAAGAGGAAGTGGATGAGCATGGAGAACCTGATCATGCGACTTCGGATTGAATCCACAAACCGCATGAACCTCGAAGCTGCAAGTGCTCAGAATCGTGAGAACAATGCGAATTTGGCTGAGCACCAGACTGCTAAGAAAGGAGAGTGGCATAACAAAGGGAGCCAAGACAAAGGCAAGGGAAAGGTTGCTCCTCATAACACTCAGAAGTTCAAGAAGAAGGCTGGTGGTGAACTTTCAAAGCTGAGGTTTTCTGGAACCTATAACTACTGTCACAAGGTGGGTCACAAGGCCTCTGAGTGTCGCAGTAAAAAGGCGGACCAAAACAATGCTAAGTTTGAAGCCAATCTCACTTCCACCATCATTGATGCTGACATGTGTGCGGTGGTCACCGAGGCAAACGTTGCTGAAAGCCACCCAAAGACTTGGCGGTTTGACACCGGTGCAACCAGGCACATTTGCATGGATAGGGAAATGTTCTCCACCTACAAGAAGAACAAAGGGAATGAGAAGCTCTGCATGGGTAATTCTGCTACTTCAAAGATCACTGGATATGGAAAGGTTGTTCTGAAACTTACTTTGGAACGTGAGTTGAGCTTGATCAACGTGGTCCACGTGCCGGACATGCGTAAGAATCTGATTTCGGGATCTCTCCTGAGCAAGCACGGATTCACAGTCAAGCTGGATGCTGATAAGCTTGTGCTGTCTAAGAATGGAGTGTTTCTGGGTAAGGGATTTGTTTGTGATGGTTTATTTAAAATGTCTGTTGAAAATGTAATTCGTTCTTCTGACGTTGGTGTCAGTGTTGTAACCGAGGCTTCCATCTAGAAGAACAAGTTTAATGCCAATCCTTTTGCTTATGTTGCGGAGTCCTTTAATTTATAGCACGAACGTTTAGGACATGTTAACTTTAAATCTATGAGTAGATTAATGAACATGAACTTGATTCCAAAACAAAAGATAAGCAAAGATAAATGTGAGATTTGTGTTCAAGCCAATCTCACTAAAACTCCATCACCAAGCGTTGAAAGAACAACCGAACCTCTAGGATTAATTCACACAGACTTGTGTGATTTAAAATTTCTTCAATCTAGAGGCGGAAAGAAATAGTTTGTAACTTTCATTGATGATTGTACAAGATTCTGCTATGTATATCTGTTACATAGTAAAGATGAAGCTTTGGAGAAATTCAAAGAATACAAGTTGGAAGTCGAAAATCAACTTGGAAAAACAATAAAGATGGTCCGCAGTGATAGAGGAGGAGAATATGGTGAACCGTTCAATTCATTTTGTCGAGAACACGGAATTATTCACCAGACAACTGCCCTTTATTCACCGGAATCTAATGGAGTTGCGGAACGAAAAAACCGAACTCTTAAATAAATGATGAATGCAATGTTGCAGGAATCTGGGTTAGCCCAGAACATGTGGGGGGAAGCTTTGCTTACCACAAATTATATTCTCAACAAAATACCGCATAAAGTAACTGGAAAAACTCCATATGAACTTTGGAGAGGTAATGTACCTTCGTACAAATACCTGAAAGTGTGGGGGTGTTTGGCAAAAGTAGCAATACCACTTCCAAAGAAGGTTACAATAGGCCCAATGACGGTAGAATGCATTTTTATCGGATACGCGCATAATAGTAATGCCTATCGGTTTCTTGTTCATAAGTCTGATATTTCCACTATCAAGGTCAACACTATAATGGAATCACGAAATGCTTCATTCTTTGAAAATGTGTTTCCCTGTACAGATAGACAAAGTAATAAACGGACTCGTGAACAACGTGATGCGGATATCCCTGGAAACGAAGCAAGTAGCTCAAGCACTGCTCTCAATGACGAAATTGAAGAAGCAGAAGAACCTAGACGCAGTAAAAGAGCTCGTAAAGAGAAAGATTTTGGCTCCGAATTCTTGGTAGTGTTTCTAGCAGAAAACGAGCCAAAAACATATATGGAAGCGATGTCCACTCCAGATGCGCCTTCTTGGAAAGAAGCAGTCAATAGTGAGATGGATTCCATCATGCAAAATAATACTTATGAAATCACTGATCTGCCACAAGGGTGAAAAGCTCTTGAAAACAGATGGATTTTTCGAACAAAAATGAAATATGATGGAGCAATAGACAAGTACAAAGCTAGACTTGTAGTCCAAGGATTCAGGCAAAAAGAAGGCTTGGATTTCTTTCACGTATTCTCCGGTCACGAGAATAACCTCTATCAGAATGATCATAAGTATTGCTGTATTACGAGATCTTGAAATTCACCAAATGGATGTAAAAACTGCTTTTCTAAACGGTGAGTTAGAAGAAGAAATTTACATGAAACAACCAGAAGGGTTTATTATCCCCGGACAAGAATACAAAGTGTGTCGACTTGTAAAATCTCTATATGGTCTTAAACAAGCTCCTAAGCAATGGCATGAAAAAATTGACAATGTAATGATGTCAGATGGCTTCAGCATAAATGAATGTGATAAATGCATATATTACAAGAGTACTCTGACAGAGTATATCTTGTTGTGCTTATATGTAGATGATATGCTTATCGTTGGGCACTGAATAACTTATACAATGGTAAATCTCGTCACATCAGAAGGCGACACAAAACCATTCGGCAACTGATCTCAACTGGAGTACTCACGATAGACTATATCAAATCGGCAGAAAACTTAGCTGATCCGTTCACCAAAAGTTTGCCTCGAGATCAAGTTATTAAATTATCAAACGGAATGGGTTTAAAGCCTATAACTCAAAATGACGTTTGATGGATACCTCACCTATGTGACTGGAGATCCCAAGATATAGGTTCAAAAGGGACAACAAATTCAAACTGATTCAGAACTGTACACTGTAAAGACTATGTCTATACCCAGTTCCTAGGATAATGAACAGTGTTACGTGTGTGTGTAATAAGGTTAAGCTGTGGCTTTTAATGATTCATTAACTTTGAGATATTTGTGGCATGATACAGAAAAACATCGTAGAACAAAGTTAATGGCAGATCACCTAGTGAGTGTGAAATGGGGCCGTTTCTAGGGGAATGAAGGTCAGGCTATATTCTCCAAGTTCACTCATGATAACCAGGACATGTTCAAGGCCAAAATGAACACAATAGAGAACTGAGCTCTACGAGAAAATGTCGCTATGCGATTTCTGTTGTCTAGGTTTACATAAAACTCTGGTTGGTTCAGGACACCATGTTCACCAACTGGCCAAGTAAACCCGACAGATATAAAAAATGATTGGTTCAAAGCTGGAAAATGCTACCTCTCAGATATAGTTGCATTTTCGCATACTCTCGAATGTCTGTCTAGTCTAGTCTAGTGAAGTCTAGTCTAGTCCAGTCATGTTTAGTTAAGTTAAGTCGAGTCTTCATTTGTTTAGAGTCATTTCTATTCATGTGGGGGAATGTTGGAACCAATTTATTGGCTAAACAAATGGGCCTTGTATTGGGCATTTGTCTAACCCAAATTTGGTAGAAAAGTGAATGAGAAAAGCCTTTTGGTTTAAGTGAGTGACATGCAAAAAATCCCACATCTAAAGTTTGGGAATTTTTCAAGTGGTATATAAGGAGCCACACATATACCTTTGTTCAAAACATAACAAAGGCTATACACCATGAGAGAGAGGAGGGGAATCCCCACACGCGCGACCGACCGACCGAACCGAACCGAACCGAGCCGGGCGTGGGCGTGGGCTTTGGCTTTGGCTTTGGCTAAAGGGCCGTTGCCGGCCCAATTAAATATCTTTTTGGACCAACTAAATGAGCAGATAAAAGCCCATCTCGTTGGCCCATTAGCAGTAAAAAGCCTTGGCCCAAAACGCTGCGTCGGTTACCTTTGCGGTTTCGCTAAACCGATGGCATTTTTAAAAACCAACCTCTGCGGTTTCGCTAAACCGGAGTCAGTTTTTAAAACCAACCAGAGAAAACTTCTCTTCGATTTTAAAAACTGACTCTCCGTCAGTTTTAAAAACGGAGTTATCTTCTTCGTTTTCTCTGATGTTCTGACAGACAAAAAAAAAAAAACTCACTCTCTGAAACATAAAAACTCTCTGAAATTCTCAAATTTTATCAAAACACATATCAACAATCTCTCCGTTCAACAGTAAGT
Organism: Arabis alpina; assembly: GCA_900128785.1. Taxonomy (NCBI): domain Eukaryota; kingdom Viridiplantae; phylum Streptophyta; class Magnoliopsida; order Brassicales; family Brassicaceae; genus Arabis; species Arabis alpina. The sequence continues at coordinate 5,759,335 of LT669792.1, forward strand.
TTCTCATCGAGAGTATCGTAGTAATTGGTTCGTTTAGAATCGTTGTTCGAGTGTTTGCGAACTCGATTGTAGTGGTTTTATCCTGGGACTCGTGAATCTATCAAAACCCGTCACACTGCGGCAGATTCTTAGAGTCAAAATAGACAGTTTTTTATGCTTCAATCACTCCTCAGTTGTAGAGAGTATTGAAATAGAAGAAGTCAAAGATTCGTTTGATTAAAACTCCAAACCAACTATTTAAAATATCCATTAATTTTTTTTATTTTTTTTGCCAAAATTCTTTTTCTTCTTCGTCTTTTCTTTAACATAGATCTATAAAGTTTTCTTGAAAACAAATTCTTAAAACAATTAAAAAGAAAACGATGTGGAAGAAGTGGAAAAACTGCGACAAGCGCCGGTAGACCGAACGTAACAAAACCAAGCAAGAGAAGAGTCACAAAGATAATCGCTTAATTCTTTTATTTTTTTACAATAGAAAGTTATAACCGAAGTTCTCAAAACCTTTTAGATATATATATATATATATCTATATATTGATAAGTTTGTTGTACGTGTTTTCTGTAAAAAAAACTTCTATATATTAAAGGAGAAGCATTTTTTCCTTAGTTGTCAAACTCTCATTTTTCCATCTTTTTGATTTAATTAATCAAAATTACTAACTCTTACTATACTCATATACAAACATTCCAAAATAGCTTAATCTCTATATACAAACAAACTATGGGGCCCTTATTCATTGATGGATTATGTAAAACTTATGGATTTTAAAAGTTGTGAGATTTTATCAATTCTTATGGATTCTTAAAAATTATTCTCATGGATTACAATTGATTCTCATGGATTCTTGTAAATTATTCTCATGGATTTGTAATAATTTGTTTTCCACATAAGGTAATATATATTCATAGTTTTCTAAAAAGTTCAAGTAGTACTTGTCAATATTCTAGACTCCACTTTAGACGTGAGACATCACCATAAAAAGACGTGAACTAATCAACCCACACCATTGCCATCATCATTTTCAAACATTGCCATTAACATTACATAATTTATTTTTCAAACCTGAGCTAACTTTTCGATTGTTTCTTTTTGTTTTTTGTAAAACTTTCTTTGAAGCTTGTTTTTGAACTTTGTTTTGAGATTGCTTTATTATTGATAAAATAGATTTGAATTTTGAATTATAATTTTCATAATGTGTTCTATTTCTTGACTTTGTGATGTCTTTATTTCTAGTTAACTTCAACGTCTTTTTCATGTTTGTGACTTGACTTTATTTATAGTTATGTATAATACGTCGTGAAATTTGCTCTTTCTTTTTAAGAATAATGAGTTCTTGCTTTCTTGGTGTTCTTATACTACGTTGGGTTTTTCAGTTGTTATTCTATGATTTGTTTATGTCTCTTTTATAAATTCTGATTTTTGTTATGATTAGAAAATAAAAAAATGTTGTTTTGATGGTTGGGTTTTTTTGTTGATGTTATGTGTGTGTTTTTTTTTACATGGATTTCAATAATATCATGTATATCTCTAGTATTTTGAAAATCATGTTGTATGAGTAAAACTATAGAGATTCCATCTCTCAATAACAATAGATTTTAATTGATTTAGAAAATCAACAAAACATAGATTTTTTGAATAACAATGGATTTCAAAAGGAATGTAAAAATCCTCAAATGAATAACAATAGATTTGATTTAGAATTTAAGAATCCATTAACCAATAACAATGGAATCTTAAAATTTTAAAAATCTACATAAATCCAACAATGAATAACCCCCCATATAACTATTCTTACTATATTCATATCCAAACACTCCAAATACATTAATCCTTATATTCAAATAAAAATTAAATAAGTTTACTCATCTAATTAACATAATTAATATTATTAAATTTAGACATATAAAATCTCACTAAGTAAATACTATTTCAGCACACAATACTAACTTAACAATTATAATGCAGATTACCAAACAATTTCGAAACACATAATATCTACTAAGTAAACACTAAAATAATAATTAATTGATAAGATCGGAAATCGGTGAGGAATTTTTGGTTATATACCGTATCTACTAAGGAAATCGGTGAGGAATCTTTCATCTTTGTATATGTGAGTCATATACCGTATCTTTAAAAAGTATGTTCTATTGGTTTCAGTTATTTCGCGCGTAGAACACATTTTATAAAAATAATCGCAAATTAAATATATAAAATTAATCTTAAATTTCGTAAATACAATTGATTATTTAATTAAAATTTACTTGATAAATATTTTATCCCGCGTATAACGCAGGTACTATTCTAGTTTACGTTTATAACGAATCCTCAATTTCAATTAAAATAATATGGATACGATTATACGATATTATAGAAAATAATTGTAAGATTAATTATATTTCAAATATGGTATCTAAATGGACATTAATACAATTTTTACAAAGTAAAGTAAATTCAAATTGACATGGGTAAAAAGATCATTGATTATAGTTAGCCATTTTATAAAAATCTATTATTACAATTTGCCCATATTTAAGTGTGTGTATGAAAATGAAACCAACAAAGAATCAATCTGCTCGTTATTTGAAATAAGCTATTTCCATGTGCTTTCCATTTCATCCCTTGATGGATTAGTAAAGAAGAAAGTAAGATAGGCCTAATTAAGGCCCAATTAAGGCCCATTTGTCTTCTCAACTCGTTCTCACTCCGAGTCGGTATCATCTTCTTCTAACGAATTCTCATTTGATCTCAATGAAACTAAGACCACGACGCAACCGCGAATGGACGCGATCAAGCCACTTCCCAAGGTCTCTACCTTCTCCGCTTCAGTCTTTAGCTTCCTCGATGAAAGCTTCAGAGACGCCACGGATCTCTCCCAATCTCCGGTTCTAGTTTCCGATTTACGCACTGAGATTTCCGAATTGGATCAGAGATTAGCCGTGTTGAATCGCCAGCTCGATTCCAATATCGCTTCTTACGCTTCGTTTTCCGATCGCATCGGTGGTCTTATTGTTGGAGTTAATGCTAAGTTGGTTGATCTCTCTTCTTCTACCTCCGTTCTTCGCATCGCCTCAGGTTCGTATGATAATGTTGAAGATTCGGTTTCTGGTTGTGGGAAATTGTTGCAATGGTGAACAAATTGTGACATTTTGTTTAGAATTCTGAGAACCTGTGTTATTGATTCAGATGGTGAGAAGGAGGAGAAGACGACTGAGCATGTAGCTGGAGAGGAGCTTCCATCATTGGCTAAAGAAGTAGCACAAGTTGAGTCTGTACGGGCTTATGCTGGTAAGTTTGCTTCATTTCGTGTTAAGGTGATTAGCATTTTCTTAGTTTAGTCATTGAGGGTGTTTCGTTATGTTTCAGAGACTGCATTAAAGCTTGACACTCTAGTGGGTGAAATCGAGGATGCTGTGATGTCTTCTATGAATAAAAACTTGATAACATCTCGGTCAAGCACTTTTGAAGTAAGCACATTGTCTTGAAGCTTAGAGTATTTCTGTAACAAAATTCAGATTGTAAGTGTGTATCAATGTTTACTGACCTCAGGAAGTACGTCTACATGCTATTAAAACACTTAAAAAGACTGAAGAGATATTGAGTGTAGTGGCAAGGAAACATCCTCGATGGGCACGTCTTGTTTCTGCAGTTGATCATAGAGTAGATAGAGCTTTAGCTATGTTGAGACCTCAAGCAATTGCTGATTACAGAACTTTGCTTTCTTCTCTTGGATGGCCACCTCAGCTTTCTACTCTAACTTCGTCGAGTCTTGATTCAAAGTCGGAAGATGTCCAAAATCCGCTTTTCAACATGGAAGGGAAACTCAAAAGTCAATACTGTGGAAATTTCCATGCCCTGTGCAGCCTGCAGGGATTGCAGTTGCAAAGAAAGGCGCGACAACTTGGAAGCCATAAGGGAGAAAATGTTCTTTTCCACCAGCCACTCTGGGCTATTGAAGAGCTAGTCAACCCTCTGACAGTTGCTTCCCAACGACATTTTACAAAGTGGAGTGAAAAGCCTGAATTCATTTTTGCACTTGTGTATAAAATCACTAGGGACTATGTGGATTCTATGGATGAGTTGTTACAACCGCTTGTTGATGAAGCAAAACTAGCTGGCTACAGTTGCCGAGAAGAATGGGTTTCGGCTATGGTAAGCTCACTGTCTTTGTACTTGCTGAAAGAGATATTCCCTATACATATTGGTCAACTAAACGAAGCAAACGAAACTGATCTTCGTTCTGAGGCTAAGGTTTCGTGGCTACATCTCATCGACTTGATGATATCTTTTGATAAGCGAGTTCAGTCTCTGGTATCGCAATCAGGAATTCTTTCACTTCAAGAAGATGGGAATCTTCTGAGAATTTCCTCTCTCTCAGTTTTCTGTGACAGACCTGACTGGCTCGATTTATGGGCAGAGATAGAGCTAGATGAGAGGCTTGTCAAATTCAAGGCAGAGATAGATAACGACAGAAATTGGACAGTGAAGGTCCAAGATGAACTCATTTCCACTTCTAACGTTTACAGACCACCAATTGTTTCCAGCATCTTTCTGCAGCATTTGTCATCGATAATCGAACGATCCAAATCAGTGCCGGCCATTTACTTGAGGGCAAGGTTCCTGAGACTGGCAGCCTCACCAACAATTCAGAAGTTCTTGGATTGCCTCCTTCTCAGGTGCCAAGAAGCCGAAGGACTAACTGCTCTAACAGAAAACAACGATCTTGTCAAGGTCTCAAACTCCATCAATGCTGGTCACTACATTGAATCTGTCTTAGAAGAATGGTGTGAGGATGTCTTTTTCCTCGAAATGGGAAGTGGACAGGACAATCCACAGGAACTTCCAGGACTAGATAACTTTACAGAACCTTCTGAAGGAATATTCGGAGAAGAATTTGAGAAGCTGGAGAAGTTCCGGCTAGAGTGGATAAACAAGTTGTCTGTGGTGGTCTTGAGAGGCTTTGATGCTCGAACTCGAGATTACATGAAAAACAGAAAGCAATGGCAGGAGAAGAGAGACAAAGAATGGACGGTATCGAGGGCACTAGTTGGGGCTCTAGACTACTTGCAAGGAAAAACCTCGATAATAGAGGAAAATCTAAATAAAGCAGACTTTACAGCAATGTGGAGGAGTCTAGCCTCAGAGATAGATAGGTTGTTCTTCAATAGCATTTTGATGGCGAATGTAAAGTTTTCTAATGATGGTGTCGAAAGGTTTAAAGAGGACATGGAGGTTCTTTATGGGGTTTTCAGGTCATGGTGCGTTAGACCCGAAGGTTTCTTCCCTAAACTAAGTGAAGGTCTTACAGTGCTGAAGATGACGGAGAAGCAAGTGAAGGACGGTCTGAGCAAAGGTGGCAAATGGATACGTGAGAACGGAGTTCGGTATTTGAGTGAAGCCGAAGCCAAGAAGGTGGCAAAGAGTAGAGTGTTCTCTTAGTTCGACCTATTTCAGATGTGTTGCATAGACGCACCAATACAGATAGGCGAGATCATTTCATTTATTTGTGGATTATGTAAAACTCTCTGGATTTTTAAATAGAATTTTACTAACCAGCACTGGTTTTGCTTCTTCTAATGATTCATGATTTGATTAGGGGGAAAAAGAAGCTTGACACTCTTAAGATTCTCACTCTGGATCAAAAGTAAATGTTAACAAGAAAAAGCATTTTGAATAATGAGCACTGGACCTGGTAGTAACTTGGATGATTGAAACCAACCTAGTCCTAGAGTTATTTTTGGTTTTAAATTGTAACAAAACTAAGTCTCATTGTTCTCAAACTAAGCTTTCTAATAGAAGCTCATTCATCTTCAAGTTTCAGTAAGTTCCCTTTAACAAAGGAAACTTTGAAGAGAAGGCCAAGGCCAGCCATTTCGTCCCTCTCACTCTGGAAATTTCTTCTACTCAGTATTGTTATTAGTCACAGCTTCGGCTTGAGTCTTTTCTTCTTCTTCTTCTTCTAGTTCTCCGTTTCCTTCAGCTTCCACTCCTAGGGACTGGTTTAAGTACTCTTGAGCATCTTCTAGTGCAGATTCATTTGCATCTGTTGCATACAGTATCTTCTTCACTGCTACCACAATCTGCGTGTTGGTACCATGGAGTCATACATCAGATTGGAATACAAATATTATTCACAAAGGTCGAGTACAAATGTATAGAAACACAGAATGTGCTCGCTTAAGAACAATATGATATACTTATAACGAAAATATGGTCTAGTGCGGTGTGATTTGGAAAACTTCTATCGGAGCTGAGAAGTGAAGTCGGTGGCTATACCAAGAAAGATAGACTGAGATAAGGGTATGAAACAAAGATTAACAGGCTCTAGGGAAATGCTTACCGGAAGATCCTCTAGTTCAGGAGTTTGGCAGAGTAACTCTACATCCCGGAGCTTGGAGAAGTAAAAGTCTCTTTCTTTTTCCAAGAGATCAGTAGAGAGCTTGAGATCTGTAAGCTGTATCGCAGAAGAGATAAATGAAGTTTCAGTTACTCATGAACATTGAAGAGAAAAGGGTTAATATAAAATGATGAAAGTTTTATCTGTAAGAGCATAGGCAAAAACTAAGAACGAAGCTTATATCTGTGGCAATGTACCTCCTTTGACAAAGCCTGCACTTCAGCTGCTTTTGCTGGCTTTGGCCCTGAGAATTATGATTCCAACAATGTTTAGAAAGATACATAAAAGAACTATAGTTCTTAAGGTTAAGAATCTGTTTTTGTCAGGCAGACCTGAGGCTTTGGTAAGACCAACTGAACTTGAATTGGGTGGAGGATGATTATTGTTTGTTTGCAGCGACTTTGGCATCTTATTTGATCCCTTTACACTCCTCTCTTTACCACCTCTTGATCTTCTTTCCACTGGATTATAGTTCCTATAAGAAATCAACGGTTTTAATTGTTTAGAAGACAATGGAATGGTAACAATATCAAAAATTTGACGGATGAAACCACATACTCATTCATAATGCCACCATTGATGGAATCACAGAAACGTTTCAGCCATTGCAGAAACTCCAAGTTATCCAGTGGTCTACCTTTGACAAGCCTGCTAATTTCCAATGGCTGAGGTATTTTCTCAGTAAGACAAACAAAGATGAGTAACATAAATCTATACACATGAACTCAACAAATTCAGATATGAGTGATTTACCTTTGTAATTTTCAGCTTGTTGAACACATCTTGCAGGACCTTGTAGTTTTGTATCATCTCGTATTCATTCTTCGCATCAAAATTAACCTTGCAAAGTTGGATTTCAGATATTATGCCACCAAGAAACGAACTAAACACACAAGTCATAACAATATAAAAGTAAAAATCACCTTGTGCATTGGCACAACTCCTGGAAATGTCATATCAAGCATCTGACATTGCACAGCACCAGATGCAGCCTAGCACATTGAACAAAGAGACATTTCCATTCAAAAACAGTTCAATAACAAAACTAGCAAAGACTCTTTTAGAGCAACAACAATAGTGAATCTAATGCCATTGCAACTTTTCATACAATACCAAAGCCTAAAGTCCTTTGTCTCCTCTTGTTCAAACATCATCTTCTACACTCATAAACATAACTTATCGCCAATCTCATAACAGCATCTTCTAATAACCAATTGAAAAAAACCCAAATCTGCAATTCTCTCAAAGTTCAAAACCCTAATTCCCCAATCACAACACTACCACTACAAGGGGAGAGAAGTATAGAGAAAGACCACATGCAGATTATAATACCTCTTCGACGCGAGAGAGATTGAGGTGAAGGCGATCATTAATCCAAGTGAGAATCTCGTTTCTTCCGACAAAGTAAGCACTATCCATCATTCCGATATTCGTCGCCATTTGAGTTCGCCTTCTAAACCCAAAGAAACCCTTTTCTCGGAAATTGAAAATGTTGGTTGGGTATTGAAGGAAAACCAGTAGAGAGCGTAAAGATTTCTCCTTTCTTTGTGGGTTTTGCTTGTGAGGAAGAGAAACGGAGTTTAAGCAGAGAAAAGGTCAGAGAGAGAGAGAGAGAAAAAGCAAAAGAGAGTGAAACGCTGGCAACGGCAACCGGAAAGGTGGCAAATTTAATTTTTTGTTTATTACTCGTTTAATGTTTCCTGTGATTGTGATTTGTTAACTAGTTTTTTTTTTCATTTTAATTAGTATTATTAAATTTCGAAAATTAAATGAGAAAAATTTAGGTTAATATTTACTATTTTGTTAACAAATGAGACAAATTTAGGTGTTACCTAATTTCTACACCAAAGAGTTAGAGTTTCTATTTTCAGACAATACAATTAATTTAAATAATTATATATATTAATAGAGATAAGCGTTACATAAAATCTTTGGTGTAGTGCTGGTTGAGTTGTTCATCGTGATTCTATGCATTAAAGGTGAAAGTATCCAAGAATATGAAGTAGAAAATATTGTTTGTCGTAAAGGTTAAATCAATTTTATATGTCGTACAATTGTAATAATTTGTATAATATGTAATAAATCATAAATGCATGTTTTTAGTTTCTAATCATTATTCCGATTTTTCTTTGGAAAAATCCAAAATCACCTAATTTACCATATGAATTAAAAAAAATGTAAAGTCTGGATTGATTTATTATTTTATTGCAAATTGTGAGAACTGTTACAAATACGATTCTACCACGGACAATTCACTTTGACAAGAACCCAAGACAAACAATATTTTATGCTCCATACTTGTGATAGACACCTTTTACATTTAATCCATGGATTAAATCAATAGTTTACATTATCAAATCAACTAGGGGAATTTGTTAAGAATGACCTAAAATTTCAATTTGTTTTCAAAAGTAACCTAAGAGTTCATGTTTGACAAAAGTAACCTAAAAGAGTAGTGAAATTACAGTTATAACATTTATGAACAAACAAAAAAACAGAGACCTAAATGACTGTTTTACCTCTAGAACTGGTAGACTGCATATGTAGTCTTTTATTTGGTTTTGTAGACCTTTGTGGAAGTCTACGTATAACTAAATATAAAATTTAAATTTATAAATTAACAAAATTTTGTTTGACTAAATTTTTTTATTGATGACCTTACTATCAACATTTATGATCTATAAAAAATTAAATTGTACAAAATTTCTCAAATTAAATTAACAATGACAAATTATGTTATATATGATATACATACTTAGACTAAAGAAAGAGTTACCAAATAAGGTATTTCATAATCATTTCTTTAGCTATAGATGTGATCACATGTTGGTAGTTAATATTGTTTTGTATTTATAAGTTTCATGAGTTTATATTTAGTTATAATGGTTTCATTTTAGGGATTGGATTATTATTTATGGTTTAGTGTTTAGTGGTTGGATGATTTAGGTAAATGTAGTATAGGGTTTTAGTTTAAAAGTTGAATTTACTCAAAAGTGATGTTAAAGTTAGAGTTATGTCCGTAATTTTGCATATGTATCCGAGTTACGAGTCCAGAATAAGGGTAATCGTTTGAAATTTATCTGTTGCAAACATGTTCTTACACTTAAAGTTATATTTAGGGTTTTGAAATTTATATTTAAAATGTCAAATTTGCGTAAAAATGTTTCCTTGTGAATATGCAAAACATTTTGAATATTTTGTATAAGTTCTTATTTAGGATTTTGAATAATCTTTGAAAAAATTCGATTTAGGATATTGGATAGTAGACTTCTAGTGACATCTACTATTGAGTAGACTTCTAAGGTAGTCTACATATAGGTTTAGGGTTTCGTTAGAGTTTAGGGTTTGGTTGACAGTGTAGGGTTTAGTAGACTGCAAATGAAATCTTCTAAACCGGAAAATTAAACCTAACCAAATCAACCTAAGTCGAACTCCGATTATCAACTAGATGTTGAAAATAATCATTGAAAATATTGATTTAGGTTTTCGGATAATAGACTTCATCAGAAGTCTACTGTAATTAGCAGACTTCATATATAGCCTACTTAGAGTTTAGGGTTTCGTTGAGATTTTAGGGTTTCGTTGAGATTTTAGGGTTTAATAGACTGCAAACGAAGTCTGCTAAACCGGAAATTTTAACCTAACGGAATGTAGGTTTTTAGATAGTAGATTTCAGATGAAGTCTACTAAACCGAAAAATTATAAATCTAACCGAAATTTGTAATTTTAATTTATAATCCTCTGCCGCCTCCTCTCTTTTTCTTTTCTTCTAAAAACCTCTCTTTTTCAGATCTGCACATGGCCTCACCGTGGAGACAAAGATTGAGTTTCCGATGATGCCCATATGTTTCAAGAGCAGCGAGGAAGAAGATGACAACTCTGAGAGTTGTCTGAATGGTTTATTCCCAACCGACATGGAACTGGCTCAGTTCACCGCTGATGTGGAGACTCTCCTCGGTGGAGGGACAGAGCGAGAATTTCATACCATGGAAGAGCTAGGGTTAGATGAGACGTTAAAGACTGAACAAGAGGAAGAGGAAGAAATGGCGACAAGAGAAGTGTGTGATCTAGATGATGCTGATGAGACCGCGCCATTTGAAATAAGCTTTGACTATGAGTACTCACACAAGACGACATTTGATGAAGAAGAAGATGAAAAAGAAGATGTGATGGACGTGGGAGTGAACGAGATGAGTGGTAGGATCAAGGAAGAGAAGAAGGAGAAGGCTCTTATGCTTAGATTGGACTATGAGGCGGTGATTTCCACTTGGGGAGGCCAAGGGACCCCATGGGCCGCTCGAGAGCCACCTAAAATAGACATCGACATGGTCTGTTTTCCAACCAATTCCACGGTATGTATACCATGGCCTGCCATGTTCTATCTACAATTCAATATAATATTTGAACAACCATATAGATTATAGTCGAAATCCAGACTAATCTCGAAACATGTAACAAGTCAAAACATATAGATCTGCACATGGCCTCACCGTCGATCTGCAAACAATCGAGCTCTACCAGGGTTCTTCTCCTTCGCTATTTTCAGGTTGGAAATTCGATCATCAATTTTCTCTTCTCTCTTTGTTTCGATTCACAATTTAAAACAGTGAAGCTTTTGTTTGGAGTTTGTATTTTCTCTCTCGAAACCTATGGTCTCTTTTTCCAGCAGGTCGAACTAGCCGTGGCCTCCAAAGATTTCGTCAGTCTACCTCGCACGCGAGGCTTTCTCCGCCGTACCTCCTTCAAAAATCGTCGTACCTTCTCGCTCTGGTGACAATTTATTCCCCCTATTTCTCTATATACTTCTGGGTTTTATGATTCTTCATGTTCTAATGATTTTGTTCGTTTTATCTTATTGTTTTGTTGTTTTATTAGGGAGTGAGCTTGAGCAAGAGGATATCTTGCAAATGTTCTTGAAAGACATGGAAGAAAATGGAGATTTCATTTAGTCAGCATAGATCTGGTAACCTCCATTCTCTCTCTCTATTTCTCGCAACAAACGCAGCCATTGATTTAACTGTAAACATCGTTTGTGAAATTGTTGTCATTTCTAAATGCTTGGTCAACATCGCCATCTCAAATTCTCAAGAAGTTTTTTTTATCTATTTCATGGATTATGCCCGACTTAGATTGAATTGAGTTTTGGTCTAATTGATGTTTCTTAATCACAGAAATTAACAGTAGTAATGTTATCGAAGATTCGAGATATAATCGAGAACTTGTCTATAAATTACAATCTCTCTGCTTCTAGTTCAAAGTTTTATAAGACACATAATTGTTTTTGTAGGAAAAATACAAACTTAAAAGCAGTTTTTGTACGTTTGTTCTAAACAGAATCTCTAAACATGAATTCGAAAAGCTTGAATGTGTTCTGCCTTCTGGTTAAAACTATTTTAACTAATATTTTCTCTTTTTCAGATGTTCAAATTGGAATGCAGGAGGGAAACACGAAGTTGGTTATGATTCTTTCATGACAGGTGCATAAACATGCAAATCTCCATTGGTAAATTCACTTATCTTGAGTTTGATTGGTTGCAAGAACATTTTACTTTGCTTTAACTAGCTTGATTTCGTTTGAGGTTACGAGATTTTAATAATTTTTCTTGTGATGAAACTAGGACTCCATTGTTCTGATTGTGACATGCTTTTTCATATGGACTGTGTAGTTCTTCCGGCTATAGACTTACTATCTGAAGTGTGGATAAGTTATTCTTGCAAGGAAAAGACAGAGGAGTGCACTGAAAAATATACTCCATTAGCTTTCAAAATAATTCAATTGTTTCTTGCTTTTATCTTCGGGTCTGTAGATTTGTAACAAAAAAACTAGATTCTTTGTTTCTGAAATATTGTAATACATGTTTCCTTTATCCCAAAACTAGACTCTAATGTTGTTTCCCCATTTGCTCGGTGTTTGATATTTTCTTAACCAAAATAAAATGTTTGGGAGTGGATACATGTCAAACAAAAAGTAGAAGAGTAATCACCAGTTCACAATAATATGGATTACTTCTAAGTTCTAACAATCGGAAATTTACATGGTAAAATACATGTCAAAAAGAAGAAGAGATTACTATGAACCAACTCACAGTAATATGGCTTCTAGTCATATAAAAAAGATGAGAAGAAATCACCATAACTCTAGATAAACCACATTCTAACTTGTTTTTAAAACACATAGAAACCAAACAAACTTAAGTTGTTAGAATTTAGACATGTAACTGTGAAATAAGTAATCTCCACAAACTCCGATTTTTCGTCCATCATCCATTCTCCATAGACAACACAACTAATTGAATCAATCTTTGTAAAAAAAAAAAAACACATTAGCGATCAAAGCAGTAGACTTCATAAGCCGTCTACTAAAATGTGGGAAAGACTAATTAATCAAGAAAAAATAGTTTATTAGAACTGAAGATGTCAAAATCAGACATAAACAGTACAATTAATTAACACATATGTGAGATCAAGAAAGTCTCAAAATATCATTATACATAATTTTAAAATGAATTTAGATTAAAAACTAAAATACAGACTTCCTGTGCCGTCTACTAGTAGATTGCAAACAGAAGTTTACCAAAAAAAACTAAGACTACTAAAACAAGAAAATTGATTTATACCATAAATATTACACCTAAATATTTCAAATTTATACAAAAGAAAACACATTAGATAACACACATGTGAGAGCAAGAAAATCTAAAAAAATCAGTATATATAAGATATAAATGCATTTTTAAAAAACTTTAAAACATAGACTTCACCAGAAGTCTACTAGTAAACTTCAGCACAGGTCTACTAGTGAATACAGAAGTCTACTAGTATACTAATGACGAAGTCTACAAAACGGGTTACTTTTTGCAATTGACCAAAATTTTGACTTTTTTGTAGACTTATCTTGTAGTCTACTACAAAAGGGGTTATTTTTTTGCAATTGACCAAAAGTTGATTTTTTTAGTAAACGACCCTTGAAGTCTACACAAAATACGCGGAAACCCGTTATTTAGAGTAGACGCTATCTTACGTCTACTGCCGAGTAGACTTAAGATAGCGTCTACTATCTTTTTGACGGTTTTCCGCGTATTTTGAGTAGGTTAGTTTTGCAATTGACTAGTTGTTGACTATTTACAGTAGACTTTAGTAGAGATTTACTCTACAGTAGATTTCTGGTGAGGTCTACTCTTAAAAAGAGGTTACTTTTTGTAGTTGACCAAAATTCGAATTAATTAAATAGTAGACTTATTCGTGAAGTCTACAGATATCGTAGACTTCTCGACAAGTCTACCAGAAATTGCATATTCTGGTCAATATTTGAATTTTTGGTCAAATGCAAAACTGACATGTCCGTATTGAGTAGACTTAAGATTGCGTCTACTAGAAAAGTCAACAATGAGTCAATTGCAAAAAAAGACCTCAACTTTTTTGAATTTTGAACTCGAAATGTAGTCAACGAAGTCAAAGTTCTGGTCAATTTCAAAACTAACTCATTTTCACGTAGACTACATATAAAGTCTATGCATATTTTTTTGTTGTCAAAGGAAACCAGTAGACTTCAAGAGAAGTCTACGCTAAATAATTTTAAATCTGGTCAATTGCAAAACTAACCTGCGTTGACTGGTAGACTCCAGTGTCAGTCTACTCTAGCGAACCAGATCGAAAATCACAGTTTTTAGCTTTGTTTATGCCGTAGATCTCTCTTTCCAGCTCCTTCAAACACTCAAAACTTCTAATATGACAGTTAGCAAAGAAGCCCAAACGTCTTTAACTAAAAACAATTGAAATTCAAAAGATTATGAAAGAAATAATTTTAGAAAACTTCATTTTGATTGTTTTTTGGATGAAATTGAAGAAGAATTGATAGAGGAAGAAGTTATATGTTAAAGATTGAAGTATTTATCTACCAAAAATGAGATCTCCAAACATTTAGAGCTTGATTTTGATTGTTAATGGAGGTTGAAAATTTTGATGATGATGGCAATTTCGTAAATAAATTGATATTTTTGGATTGTTTTGAAAGATACAAATATCTGATTTTATTTAGAAAAAAAAAATAATTCAAAAGTTAATGGCATTGTCGTAAATAAAGGAGGTGTTTTGGATTATTTGGAAAAAATTTGAGGAAAGAGAAAAGGGGAGTTAATTTTGAAGTTGAATTGAAATTATGGATTATTTTAGTAAGTATCCCAATCAACTATCAAAACCTCATACCTCCGGATTAAAAACTTAATTAAACTATTGGTGAACCATTGTGGTAAGGAACCTTCCACTATAAATTAAAATCTAATACATTGAATTTATATTTAGTTATTTACCGACAAAGAGCATTTTTTACTTTTCAGTCAACGGTTGTTCTACAAGTATGCTAGTTTCTTCCATTTTGCAATAAGATTGGAAATTGATAACGCGGAAAAAAAAACCAAAATTTGCAACGGCATTATGTATAAAATACGTAGTCTTTTTACTATGCCGATTAAATCCAATTTTCCGCTTAGAAAATAATAGTCCTAAATGCGTATTTGGTTGTGAATTGTGATTAACTTTCTCCTTTTGCTACATGTTTTCAAACATTTCTTCCGATTGGTTTTCGTTCTTCACCTGATTTTTAGGTGTAATATCCTTTGGATGAAGCTGCTGTAGGACCAAAAATATGGAACACTACGAATCAGTGATAAACTGCGATAAGAAAGACGTTTAAGGGAAGAAGAGAGTTGCGGAGGCGAGACGAATCTCTTTCCTTAACCCTTTGAATCACCCGTAGTGCGACGAGATGTCTGATTCAAGGATCCCAGGATACAACCACAATTAACCGTATTTGCAATCACTCAAATCACGGTTCTAACGAACTGAATACCTATGATACTCTCAAGACACAAACTTACTTTGAGAGTGATTGCTGGATAGCTTTTCTTTTTTGATTTTCGTTTCTCAGTGATCAGAATGAGAATCAGAGAGGTCATATTTATAACCTAAGGAGTAGTTTCGAATTCTAAACGTTTGTAACGTTTTATCAATTAATGGGTGAGTTTATGGGCAGACTTAATGCACATGGCATCTTTGACCAGATTAAAATTGAATGAAAAATTCAAAATTAATAAACAAAGTCCAAAACTGATGCGAATCAAAGACCACGAGACCCACGTGTCCCTAAGTGTCCTAAGTGTCAAATAAAGACCACGACCACGCCCACGCCCACGCCCATTCCCGGTTAAATTCGGTTCAGTCCGGGTTGGCTCGCGTGAGTTTATCTCCACCCAAGCTCCATGTTTTTAAACTAAAACATGAGCTTCCTCTCTTATATACTAGAGGAATATTTTACACATAACAGATGTGGGACAAATTTATACATATCCCTTTTATTTACTCCAATTTGTATTTAGCCCACAGGCTTAATACCCATTTCTCTTCACCACTCAACATATTTTTTAATAAGGCCCAAAGGCCTTATGTTAAGAAAAAAAACGTTCCAACAATCCCCCACATGAATAGAAATGACTCTAAACTTATGCAGACTTGACTGACTGAACAAACATATGCAGACTCGACTATACTAGACTTTGACAGACTTTTGAGAGTATACGAAAATGTAACTATATCTGAGAGGTAGCATTTTTCAGCTTTGAACCAATCATTTTAATTTCTGTCGGGTTTACTTGGCCAGGAGGTGAACATGATGTCTTGAACCACCCGGATGTTAATGTAAACCTAGACAACAGTTATTGCATAGCAACATTTTCTCATAGAAATCAGTTCTCTATTGTGTTCATTTTGGCCTTGAACATTCCTGGTAATCATGAGTGAAATTGGAGAATATAGCCTTACTTTCATTCTCCTAGAAACGGCCGCATTTCACACTCACTAGGTGATCTGCCATCAACTTTGTTTTAAAGAAGCATCCTGTATTACTTCACTGATATCTCAAAGTTATGGAATCATTAAAAGCTAATGCTTATCCTTGTCACACACAGGTAACACTGTTTATCATCCTAGGAACTGGGTATATACATTGTCTCACAGTGTTTTTCTTTTACTCAGCTTTATTTCGTTGGCCCTTTGAACCTATGTCGTGGGATTACCAGTGACATAAGTGGGGTATCCATTAAGCGTCATGTTCTGTTATAGGCTTTAAACCCATTCCTCTTGATGATTTAACAACTTGATCTCTCGGCAAACTTTTTGTGAACGGATCAGCTAAGTTTTCAGCCGACTTGATATAATCTATCGTGAGTACTCCAGTGGAGATCAGTTGTCTTATGGTTTTATGTCGCCTCCGAATATGACGAGATTTACCATTATATAGCTTATTTAGTGCCCGGGATATAGCCGATTGACTATCACAATGTACCCGTAATGCTGGCACTGGTTTTTCCCACATAGGGATATCTTCCAAAAAATTTCGAAGCCACTCTGCTTCTTCCGCAGCTTTGTCTAAAGCTATGAACTCGGACTCCATGGTTGATCTAGCCAGGAGGGTTTGTTTGGAAGATTTCCAGGATACTGCTGCACCAGCCAGGGTAAAGACATATCCACTTGTAGATTTCGAGTTTCTAGAATCAGAAATCC
This sequence comes from Arabis alpina, assembly GCA_900128785.1. Classification (NCBI taxonomy): domain Eukaryota; kingdom Viridiplantae; phylum Streptophyta; class Magnoliopsida; order Brassicales; family Brassicaceae; genus Arabis; species Arabis alpina. The sequence continues at coordinate 5,776,289 of LT669792.1, forward strand.
AATTGGCATCACTATAGCCTTCTAATACCGATGGTTCTTTACCATAGTGCAACCCATAACTCTTGGTATATCGGAGATAGTTTAAGACCCTCGTTATGGCCTTCCAGTGAGTATGACCTGGATTACTTGTGTATCGACTTAACACATTTACGGAATGTGCCAAATCTGGTCTAGTGCAATTTGTTAAGTACATTAGACTTCCTATCACTCTTGCATATTCTACCTGTGAAACTGCATCACCTGAATTTTTCGTCAGGTGAAGTTGAGGATCCAGGGGAGTTTTTGCAGTTCCGTTTGAGTAGGGCTTGAACCTCTCAAGTATCTTGTCAGCATAATGATCTTGAGTTAGAGTAATTCCTTTGGAAGTTCTTACGATCTTGATTCCAAGGATTACTTCCGCTAAACCCATGTCTTTCATGTCAAATTTTCCTTTGAGCATGGTTTTCGTTTTATTAATAATATCCTTATTGCTTCCAATAATAAGCATATCATCTACATATAAACACAACAAAATGTATCCGTGTGGGGTACTTTTTATGTATATGCATTTATCACATTCATTTATGCTGAACCCATCTGACATCATTACATTGTCAAATTTTTCATGCCACTGTTTAGGAGCTTGTTTAAGTCCGTATAGTGATTTGACAAGTCTGCACACTTTGTGTTCTTGTCCTGGGATGACAAACCCTTCGGGTTGTTTCATATATATTTCTTCTTCTAAATCACCATTTAGAAATGCCGTTTTGACATCCATTTGATGAATTTCAAGATCTCGTAAAGCGGCAATGCCTATTAATAGTCTGATGGAGGTTATTCTCGTTACAGGAGAATAAGTGTCGAAGAAATCCAGACCTTCTTTTTGCCTGAATCCTTGAACCACAAGTCTAGCTTTATACTTGTCTATATCTCCATCAGTTTTCAGTTTTGTTCTGAAGATCCATCTATTCCCAAGAGCTTTGCACCCTTCAGGTAGCTCAGTTATCTCATAAGTATTATGTTGTAAGATGGAGTCCATCTCATCATTGACGGCTTCTTTCCAAGAAGGCGCGTCCGGAATGGACATTGCTTCTGAAAAAGTTCGTGGCTCATTTTCAGCAAGAAAGACTACCAAGAAATCAGAACCAAAGTTTTTCTCTTTACGAGGTCTTTTACTTCGTCTAAGGTTGATTTCATCCTCTGTTTCTTCATCATTTATAGTAGTACCAGAGTTACTTGCCTCATTTCCTAAGGTAAGATCATCTCTTTGTTCACGAGCCCTTTTATTACTCTTTTTTTCTTTACGCGGAAACACGGTTTCAAAGAAGTAAGCATTTCTTGACTCCATTATCGTGTTTGCATCTATGTCTGGAACATCAGATTTTAGTACCAAAAATCGATAGGCATTACTATTATGCGCATATCCGATGAAAATGCAATCTACCGTCTTAGGTCCTATCGTTGCCTTTTTCGGTGGTGGAATTGCAACTTTTGCTAGGCACCCCCACACTTTCAGGTGTTTATACGAAGGTATAATACCTTTCCAAAGTTCATATGGCGTTTTGCCAGTAACTTTGTGTGGAATTTTGTTGAGGATATAATTTGTGGTCAGCAAAGCTTCCCCCCACATGTTCTGGGCTAACCCAGATTCCTGCAACATCGCATTCATCATCTCTTTAAGAGTTCGGTTTTTTCGTTCCGCAACTCCATTAGATTCAGGTGAATAAGGAGCGGTTGTCTGATGGATGATGCCATGTTCTCTACAGAACGCCTCAAACGGTCCATCATATTCGCCTCCTCTATCACTTCTAACTATTTTGATAGTTTTATTAAGTTGATTTTCTACTTCCAACTTATATTCTTTGAATTTCTCCAATGCTTCATCTTTACTCCGTAGTAAATAAACGTGACAATATCTAGTACAATCATCGATGAAGGTTATGAAGTATTTCTTTCCGCCTCTGGTTTGAATATATTTTAAATCACACAAGTCTGTATGAATCAAACCAAGAGGTTCCGTTTTTCGGTCCACACTCGGTGATGGTTTTTTCGTGAGTTTTGCTGCAACACATATTTCACATTTATGTTTGCTTATTTTCTGTTTAGGGATTAAATTCATGTTCATTAACCTACTCATAGATTTAAAGTTAACATGGCCTAAACGTTCATGCCATAGTTCAAATGACTCAGCGACATAAGCAAAGGAATTCTTATTCATCTTCTTCTTCGAGGTGGAAGCCTCGGTTACAACAGTTTTGGCATTATTGCCTACATCAATTATGGCATCATTGCCTACAACATTCTCACGAATCACAGCCTCAACAGACATCTTAAACAACCCATCACAAACAAAACCCTTACCCAAAAACATTCCGTACTTAGAGAGGACCAGCTTATCCGCTTCAATCTTCATTGCGAATCCATGCTTGCTCAAAAGTGAACCTGAAATCAGATTCTTCCTCATGTCCGGAACGTGGGCAACGTTGTTAAGTATGAGCTCACGGGCAGATGTCATTTTCAGAACAACCTTGCCATAACCTGCAATCTTCGAGGTTGCGGAGTTTCCCATGAAGAGCTTCTCGTTGCTATTATTCTTCCGGTAAGTCGAAAAACTCTCTCGGTCCATGCATATGTGCCTAGTAGCACCAGTATCAAACCACCAAGTCTTTGGGTGGCTCTCGGCCACGTTTGCTTCGGTGACAACCGCACACATGTCAGCTTCGGTAAGATTAGCCTCGTATTTGTTAGATTGTCGAGGGACCATCTTAGTGCGACACTCAAAGGATTTGTGTCCCACCTTATGGCAAATGTTGCAAGTTCCAGTGAACCTCGGCTTCGAAGTATCACCACCACCACCACCCCTATGCTTGAACTTCTGAGTGTGTTGAGGAGCAACTTTTCCTTTTCCCTTGTCAAGCCTTCCCTTATTCTGCAACTTTGCTTGCTTGGAAGCATTGTGGTGCTCCGCCACGTTCACATTGGGATCGCGAAAGACCACACCAACTTCGAGTTCCCTCCTGTTTTGAGACTCGATACGAAGTTTCATGACAAGGTCTTCTAGACTCATCCATTTCTTCTTCAATTTGAGGTAGTTCTTGAAGTCTGTCAACCCCGGAGGAAGCTTCTCGATCACGCAAGCAACCTGGTAGGTCTCGCAGATCCTCATGCCTTCAGCATGAATCTCATGAAGAAGATTTTGTACCTCATTAACTTGTTCCATCAACGGACGAGAGTCAACCATCTTGTAATGTTCGAACTTAGCCACCGCATGTTTCTGCGAACCAGCATCTTCCGAGCGGTACTTCTTATCCAAAGATTCCCACAACGCCTTAGATGTCTCAACATTGGCGTAGACGTTGAATAATTGGTCATTCAAACGACTCTGGATGTATCCTTTGCACAAGAAATCACCATGGTCCCAGGCATGAACACTTGCAAGTGCTCGAAAATCAGTATTATCTGCCGAGAGAAGGGGTTTCACTTCCTTGACGTACTTCTCGAGATTCAACGTGGTCAAGTAAAAGTACATCTTTTTCTGCCACATCTTGAAGAACCTGCCATCAAACTTGTCCGGAAGCAATCCAGCAGAATTTCCCGAAGGAATTTGCATCGTTGGATACGACGGAGTGACTATGTTTTGCGCCATAGGAGGGACCATCGCAGATGTAGCGTGAACAGCCACAGAGGCAGGAGCATACATCGTCACACCGGTAGTGGGAATCGCCACAGTGACAGACGGGAACGAACCGAACTGCATGTCTACCAACATCTCGTTAAGTCCGCTTCTAATCACATCGTCGTTGGTGTTCACGGTGGAGACATTAGCAGCCGCATTCGCCGCAGCTAGAGCAGCCGCACTCGCCGCAGCTAGAGCAGCATCAACATTGGAAACATTCTGGTTCTGAGCATCCATTGTTTCCTATAAAATAGAGACCAAACAATGGAATCAGTTTCGATTTAGTGTGATACACAAATAAAATCGTAAGTTTTCTATATTATAAAGAAAACAACAATCTCGATAATCAGTTTTAGAATCGCAATTTAAAACAGTTATCAATTTACACAATAATAATTCAGAATCGCAATTCAAATCAATTATCAAATTATCCAATAATAATTCAGAATCGCAATTCAAATCAATTATCAAATTATCCAATAATAATTCAGAATCGCAATTCAAGAAAAATTATCGAATAAAAGAGTTTAACCGTTCGCAAACGTTAAACAAATTGTGTTCTTCCCGAACAGAAAGCAATCAGCGAAAACGTTTATGAGACGATCGCGATACGAGCTCTGTAACAAACGTTTCTATTATCGAGTTTTTGTTATCGCAATTCAATCCGTCTGATGTTTATGAAAACAACAGCCGGATTTCAAAGGGTTAAGAGTGTAGGACCAAAAATATGGAACACTACGAATCAGTGATAAACTGCGATAAGAAAGACGTTTAAGGGAAGAAGAGAGTTGCGGAGGCGAGACGAATCTCTTTCCTTAACCCTTTGAATCACCCGTAGTGCGACGAGATGTCTGATTCAAGGATCCCAGGATACAACCACAATTAACCGTATTTGCAATCACTCAAATCACGGTTCTAACGAACTGAATACCTATGATACTCTCAAGACACAAACTTACTTTGAGAGTGATTGCTGGATAGCTTTTCTTTTTTGATTTTCGTTTCTCAGTGATCAGAATGAGAATCAGAGAGGTCATATTTATAACCTAAGGAGTAGTTTCGAATTCTAAACGTTTGTAACGTTTTATCAATTAATGGGTGAGTTTATGGGCAGACTTAATGCACATGGCATCTTTGACCAGATTAAAATTGAATGAAAAATTCAAAATTAATAAACAAAGTCCAAAACTGATGCGAATCAAAGACCACGAGACCCACGTGTCCCTAAGTGTCCTAAGTGTCAAATAAAGACCACGACCACGCCCACGCCCACGCCCATTCCCGGTTAAATTCGGTTCAGTCCGGGTTGGCTCGCGTGAGTTTATCTCCACCCAAGCTCCATGTTTTTAAACTAAAACATGAGCTTCCTCTCTTATATACTAGAGGAATATTTTACACATAACAGATGTGGGACAAATTTATACATATCCCTTTTATTTACTCCAATTTGTATTTAGCCCACAGGCTTAATACCCATTTCTCTTCACCACTCAACATATTTTTTAATAAGGCCCAAAGGCCTTATGTTAAGAAAAAAAACGTTCCAACAGCTGCTACGTACGATAGCTATCTTCACGGTTAAGCAATTCACTAAAGATTTTAAAGAGGTAGTAAACTAATTGCCTTCCCATTAAATTTGAGCAGCTTAAAGTTGATATCGAACCAAACACAATAAAGCAATGTTAATGTATAATGAGTATGGGTTCTGGCGTTCTGTGAATCTTGTTCATTTTGTTGTTGTTGTAAACTTATATTTGGCTGGAAAGACTTTATGAAACGATATGTTGAAGAGAAGAAGTGTTGTTTATTATGTTCATAAAGCAGAGTATTTATACAAGAATGAGAGACTTGGGGAGTAAGTAACTAACTAACTATCTAAGAGATAAGACTAAATATAATGTACATCATTATCATAATTATAGTGTCATTATCCTAATACCCTCCCTCAAGTTGGCGGTGAGATGTCTTGAATGCCCAACTTGGAAAGAAGATAAGTAAATGTAGGTGATGGTAATGCCTTAGTAAGCAAGTCAGCGGGTTGTTCCTTTGTTGAAATATGTTTCGTGACAATGAGTTTTTCTTGAACCGCATCTCGGACAAAATGACAGTCTCTTTCAACGTGTTTAGTCCGTTCGTGAAAGACATGATTCGCAGCAATGTGAAGAGCCGATTTACTATCACAAAACATAGTCATTGGTTTCTCATGAATCACCCCAAAATCACGAAGTAAACCTTTAAGCCATTTGAGTTCTTTAAGAGCAAAAGCCATTGACCTATACTCGGCCTCAGATGAAGACATGGAGACAATGTCCTGCTTCTTGGTTTTCCACGAAATAGGAGAATTACCAAGGAGAGTAACATAAGCACTCAAAGATCGGCGAGACAAGGGACACGCACTAAAATCAGAGTCGCAAAAGATAGTAAGATGTAAGTCACAAGAAGAACGAAGGAGAATTCCAAAACCTGGAGTACCCTTGAGATAGTTGACAACACGAAGCGCCCCTTGCCAATGTTCATGAAGAGGAGTCTTCATGAATTGTGAGAGTATTTGAACAATGTAGCACAACTCAGGACGAGTAAAAGTAAGATAGATGAGACGTCCAACAAGACGACGATAAGACTCCGGATCTTCAAGAGGAGGTCCTGATGCGAGATGGAGCTTGTGATTTAGTTCTGTGGGAACAAGAGAAGGCCAAGCCCCTAGAAGACCAGTCTCAGCTATAATGTCCAAAGCATACTTACGTTGTGAGATAAATATACCATCAGAACTCCGAGCTACTTCAATACCAAGAAAGTAACGAAGTTTCCCGAGATCTTTCATATGAAAACATTGACTGAGATATTCCTTGAACTTGTGTATTGTAGATAAATCATTCCCCGCAATTATGAAATCATCCACATAAACGAGAATATGAAGACAAATCTTGTCTTTGTGAAAAGAGAAAAGAGAGTAGTCAGATGTACTTTGAACAAAGCCATAGTCCGTCAAAGCCTTACGAAGTTTAGCGAACCAACAACGAGGCGCCTGCTTAAGACCATAAATAGCTTTTCGTAAACGACATACTTTAGTAGGAGCAGATGTTTCGAAACCTGGAGGGAGCTTCATGTATACTTCTTCCTCTAAATCCCCGTGGAGAAAGGCGTTGTGTACGTCCATTTGATGAATCTCCCATTGTTTTGCAGCAGCTAATTGAAGTAACATACGAACCGTAGTAGGTTTGGCGACTGGTGCAAATGTGTCTGTGTAATCAAGGCCTTCTTTTTGTCGATTACCTAACGCCACAAGACGAGATTTGTACCGTTCTATTGTCCCATCGGAGTGATATTTGATGCGATAAACCCATTTGCTCCCAATAGCTCGTTTTCCAGGTGGTAAGTCCACAATATCCCAAGTATTGTTTAACTCAAGAGCTTGAATTTCATCACCCATAGAGTTACGCCATATCTTGTCACGAACAGCCTCTTTGTAATCATGAGGCTCATGAGCGGAAGTAATAGCTGCTAGGAAAGCTTTATGGGCAGTAGAATAATGATGATCAGAAACGTAATCAGAAATAGGATATGTAGAGTTACCTGGAACCGTAGTAGAGGATTCCGGATCAGAGTGATGATGAACGAGAGAGGGGTTTAAATCACAAGAGGCAGTGAGAGTAGCAGTATTTGTGACGTAGTTCTTAAGTAAAACCGAGGGCAATTGTTTGTGTTTCCCTCGACCCAAAAGTTCAGAAAGACCCGGAGAGGTAGTAGAAATATCAGTAGTAGTAAGATTTTTGGTTGGTGTAGATGGTGGTTCCGGTAAAGGATCATCAGTAGATAATGTAGTAGAAGGTGACTCAGGTTGAGTCAGGACAACCATAGGCGATTTCAGTGAAGAATGAGTAGTAGGTAAAACCTCAGAAGAAGTAGTAGTAGGTGACAAGATCGGTGGTATAGTAGGTACTGAAGTAATCGGGGAAGGAGAATTCAATGATGACGAGCCAATGGGCATGAGCCAATCATCAACAGCTATGTCCGGTTGAAAGATTGGTGGTGCAACGTAGTTTTCATCAGGAACACCAGGAAACTGATCTTCATAGAAAACAACGTCACGACTTGAAAAAAATTCATTTCTCTCAAGATCGTATAGATTCCAAGCCTTCTTTCCATGTGGATATCCAACAAATAAGCATTTGCGACTACGGTCACCAAATTTATCTTTGTCCTTAGAACGCCGGTGAGCATAACATAGGCAACCAAAAACACGTAAAGAATCATAGTTAGGCTTGGAACCGTGAAGAACTTCATAAGGCGTCTTGCCGTCTAGTATAGAAGTAGGAGTACGGTTGATTAGATGAGCTGCGGTAAGAATGCTCTCACCCCAAAAACTGACTGGTAGTTTAGCTTGAAAGAGACACGCCCGAGCTACATTGAGAATGTGACGATGTTTGCGCTCGGCACGACAGTTTTGTTGTGGTGTGTCAACGCAAGACGTTTGATGTATAATGCCGTGTTTCTTGAAGTAGGAAGTAAGAGCTAAAAACTCTAAACCATTATCGCTTCGTACCACTTGGACAGACTTTCCAAATTGTCTTTCACACATGGCACAAAAATTTTGTAGTAAAGTAGAGACTTCTGATTTTTCGAGCATAAGTAAAGCCACACTGATCTTGAAAAATCGTCAACAATTGTAAGAAAGTAAGCAGCACCACAAGAAGATAATGTGCGATAAGGTCCCCAAATATCACAATGAATTAATGAAAAAGAAGAACTAGCTTTATTGAAACTGTCTTTAAAAATACCACGCGTTTGTTTAGCGCGAAAACAAATGTCACACGGATTCGTGTTACCAAAATCAACTTGAAAACTATCAAAAACAGGTAAAGAGGAGAGAATTTTGTATGAAGGATGCCCTAGTCGTTGATGCCATAAAACCGATTTAGAATTCGTTTTTGTTGTGGTCCGATGAGCACTTGCAACTGTGACACCCGTAAAATAATAAACCCCCTCTCGTTCTTCACCGGCTCCAATCAGGGTCCTCGTAAAACGGTCCTGTAAAACACATAAAGTATCCGTGAATATAGCAATGCATCCGGTTTGTTTGAGTAATTTAGAAACTGATATTAATGTGCAAGTAAAATCAGGAACGTAAAGCACATCGATAAGAAAGTAGTCCTTGCTTAAACACAAGGTTCCTAATTTAGTAGCACGAGACGCTCGACCATCAAGGAAAGTCACAGCAGATGGTAAGATGTCACGTGTGTCTTGTAGTAGGGACAAATCACCTGTCATATGGTGCGAAGCACCTGTATAAATAATTATATCGGTAAGTGTAGGTTTACCCGACAAACGTTCAGTCGTCAATTGCGTTTGCTGATTCTGTAGAAGATTGATGAGAGCGGTGATTTGATCCGTTGTAGCAGTAGGAGTAGTAAGAGTCGAGAGACCCTGTGAAGTAGTACGTGAAGCGTTGACACGACCTCGACCGCGTCCTCCAATCGTACCAGAACGACCACCACGGCCGCATTGAGAAGATGTAGTAAACTGAGTTGGAGCAAGCAATTGTTGTTGTTGCTTTTCGTGCCACCAGTCCGGGTAACCATGAAGAAGAAAACACTCTGTGTTTTCATGACCTTTGCGATTGCAATGCGAACAATACCGGTTAGGATCACGGCTTCGAGAGTTGGTTATGGCAGCAGCAACAGGATTACTCTGTTTTAGTACCTCTGTTTGAACAGAGAAACCGAGAACATCCGGCTTTAGCTCCTTAGACCTCATGGTAAGAAGATGTTGTTCTTCTCGAATAATCCGTGAGTAGACGATATTAAGATCAGGAAGAGGATCTTCATAAATGATTTGAGAGCGGATTGAGCTGAACCGAGAGTCATCAAGACCGAATAAGAACTTGTGAACTTTCGCATCTTCCCTTTCCTTTTCAATGTGTGCGGAAGCGTTACATGTGCAAGGAGTAGAGTTTTTGAAGGTTTGGATCTCCTCCCAAAGTTTAGTAAGACGGCCGTAGTATTCAAGGACGGGTTGACCGTTTTGTTTGCAGTTGGTGATCTCATCTTCAAGTTGGTGTTTACGAACACCATTGTTGACCGAGAAGCGGCGTTTGAGAGAATCCCAAAGCTTGAAAGCATCAGGTACATGGGTCACAGTAGAACGAACCTTAGGATCAATGGAAGTACGAATCCATCCCACGATCATTGAATTCGTAGCAGTCCACCGAGCAAGATCCGGATTTTCCGTAGGCTTAGTGATCGAACCATCGATGAATCCGATCTTCTGTTTAGCAAGAAGTGAATTCCATAATTCGACGGCCCACTCGGAGTAGTTGTCTCCGCGAAGGAGAACCGAAGTGATGAGCGCACCCGGGTTGTCAGACGGATGCAAGACGTACGAAGATTCCGAGGACGAGACCTCTATAAGCGTAGACGTAGAAGTAGAATCAGTAGAAGCAGAGGTAGACATGATGTGTTTAGTATCAATTTGCTATGTCAAAGAATTGATAGAAGCACGATCACAATAATAAGAAGAAGATTTGTAGAAAAAAATTTAGGTTATATCGTTTGTTTGCTCGATACCATGAAACGATATGTTGAAGAGAAGAAGTGTTGTTTATTATGTTCATAAAGCAGAGTATTTATACAAGAATGAGAGACTTGGGGAGCAAGTAACTAACTAACTATCTAAGAGATAAGACTAAATATAATGTACATCATTATCATAATTATAGTGTCATTATCCTAATACTTTAGAAATATTTTATGGAACCGTATAGGAATCTAAGCTTGGATACAAATCGATAAATCATAGATGCATCATGCATATACTGATATACATATATGGTTGCAATCTCGAATCTTGGGGAAGCATATTAAATTGAGCGTTCACACAATAATGATGTACTTTTCTTTTTATCATCTAAATTTTATTAAATAGGAGAAATTCATACAAAATATTACAACTTGGGATGTTTATCATAAATCTACCATCTACAAACTTATTAGTGGGTAATAAAAGGTATATACTCCCATCAAGAAAGTAAATCCCAACATAGGAGCACCGACAAACCGGTTTGCCCCACGTATAAAAATTTCCCGGTAAAACTGATCAAACCATACCGGTTCATAACCAGTCAAAAGTGGTTCATGGAGTAGAGTAAGGTAAGCATTATGGTGTGAAACACGTTGAAAGACAAGCGTCTCACTGATGAAGAATGCCAGGCCACGTGTAGATAAGCATAATCTGTTAAGTTCTGTTTATAATGTCGTTGCTATTATAAGTTGCTAATTTAAGTGGTCTATTGAACGATTAAAAACCTTTCCTAAAAAAAAATACACATAATAGTTTCTTCAATTACACTCTATTGTTGTTCTTCAGGCGATGGAAGAAACAAAAGTGATATCTTCAGACTTGAAGGCGACCTATTACAAGTTACTAGATGAAGTCAAAGTTCTGAAACTCAATGATCCCACAAGTAAATTCAATAGACTCAATGTTTCTTTTGCGGAGTTAGAGAAGCACGGTTTCGACGTTGAAGCACCTCAATTACGGATCAGTAAATTGTTGTCTATCAAAGATAGTCAAGCAAAGATGGTGGAAGAAAGGAAATGTTTTGAGAAGAAGAAAGAAGAGGAAAAGATCAAAAAGTGTGAGTTTGAAGAAGAATTGGCTAAGGTAAAACTCAAAATTCTTGAGTTGCAGAAACAAGCTACGATTGGGAAAGAGAAGAAAGATGCGGTTGACAAAACGATGGTTGGAATAAAGTCGAGGGTAGAAACGATTGAGCAAGAGTTTGAAGATGTGAAGCTTGAGTTTCAAAAAGTTGTGTCGCCTCTATTGTAAAAAAGTTGAATAAAACATAAACGGTAAATTAGCTCTAACCTATTTTGGTAAATGAAGGTAACTAAGAAAGACTATAAACTAGTTGTATGAGATTTTTGGGCCTATGGTTCTTTCTCTAGACTTGGAGTAACGGTAATTGCCTGTGAATGTGCTTAAGTTTTAGACACTTTTGGTTGAAGTTTGGTGTACACTGTAATATATTTAACTGATATTATTTTCAGATTTAGTATCTAATTTTATCTTAAGTATTGGATCGTTACATTTAGATATTTTTCTGATAAGTATTTTTCGTTGAGACGAATTATTAGGATAATGACACTATAATTATGATAATGATGTACATTATATTTAGTCTTATCTCTTAGATAGTTAGTTAGTTACTTGCTCCCCAAGTCTCTCATTCTTGTATAAATATTCTGCTTTATGAACATAATAAACAACACTTCTTCTCTTCAACATATCGTTTCATGTTCTAAAGATCTCTATGGTTCTTTTATATCACTCCTAAACTTAAAACAAATTTTCAATAAAGAAAAAAAATCTCTAGTGTTACTTTTTTTAGTTTGCGACTGTACACAAAGTATGTGTACATATTTCAGAAGATTTTTTTTTTTTTTTTTTCTTTTGAAATGTCATCCATTTATTGGAGTAGATATTTTACAACTATTATAGTTATGATATTAATTATTGAGTGGCGAGCAAAGAGAAAAATGACATCCATTCATTTGAGTAGATATTAATGTTTTGAGTGGCGAGAGTAGCCGACTTAGAGGATACACATTCAATCTTTCTTCTTCTTTTTCTTTTGCTTATCTTCTTTTTCCTTCGACAATGGAATCTAAGGGAGTGTCACTACCATTGATCCACGAGCATTTGATGGTGCCTTGGAATGATATGGGGAAAGGTGGTTGTTGTGGACGCTTTGAAGCTATCACTGATGGTTACTACTGCGAAAGATGTGACTTTTTCGTCCACAAGAAATGTAGTGAATCTTTCGAATATATTGAACATCCATCTCATTCCGGTCACACTCTTCACCTTCAAAGAAATACACATCATGATTGCAATTTATGTGGAAGGAGCATCGGGAATCTATTATATCGTTGTGAAATATGTAACTTCAACATGGATCTATGTTGTGCTAGATATCCACCACTAAAGGTTATTGACAATTCAGAGATGCATCAACATAAGCTCACCCTTCTCAAGAAGCGGAGCAAGTTTAACTGTGGTGCTAAATGTGGCAAGTCTCATCATGGGTTTCCTTACGAATGTGATGAATGTGATTTAGCCTTCCATTTGGATTGCGTATGGCATCCGCTCAAACACCCGTTAGAGGTATACAACTCTTACAACTCCTTTGCACCTTCTTTGCCGATGAAACATGTCGTCTTTGTAATTTTGATCTAACTCTTCTTCTTCTTCTTTATCCCAGCATAAGACGATGGACGCTGGTGAGAGAGTGTCACTACCATGGATTCACAAACATTTTATGATACCTTGGAATGATCTAAGGAAGGGTGATTGCTGCGAACGCTTTGAATATATCAGTGATGGCTACTTTTGCAAGCGCTGTGATTTTTTTGTCCACAAGAAATGTGGCGACGAGTCATCCGTATATATAGAACACCCATCTCACTCCATTCACCGTCTTTGGCTTCAAAGTTCTATATATTATAACAGTTGCAGTTTATGTGGAGGGAGAAACAATAATTTATTCTATCGTTGTGAGATATGTGGCTTCAACATTGATCTATATTGTACCAAGTACCCACCACCAGAGGTTATTGAAAATTTTGAGACGCATCGCCACAAGCTTACCCTTCTCAAGAACGCTATCGACTTCGATTGTGGTGCTAAATGTAACAAGACTCCTTATGGATTTCCTTACAAATGTGACGAATGTGATTTAGCCTTTCATTTGGATTGTGTATGGCACCCTTCGGAGGTAAAATACCAGTTAGAGGTAAACCACTCTCACCACTCTTTGCACCCTCTTAAGCTCCTCATGGGTCGATTACCGGATTATTCTGATGGAAAATGTCGTCTTTGTGGAAGAGAGGTTGATCATAGATTGTTCTATCATTGTTCTTCATGTAACTTCTCCTTGGATATGCATTGTGTTTTAAAGCCACCACCACAGTTTATTCTGGAACTGAAAGCTCATGATCACCAACTCACCCTTCTCCCAAGACATCGTTCATTTACATGTAATGCTTGCGGGTTGAGTGGAGATCGAAGCCCTTACATATGTGTTCAATGCGATTTCATTATCCATCAAGGTTGTCTTGGTCTTCCACGCGTCATGAATATCAATCGGCATGATCACCGTATTTCTCGCACTTCTGTTCTTGGTGTTGTGAATTCTATATGTGGAGTTTGTCGCAAAAAAGTGGATTGGACTTTTGGGGGTTATTCGTGCCAGAGGTGTCCTACCTATGTCGTTCATTCCAAATGCGCTATAAGAGAGGATGTTTGGAACGGGAAAGAACTCGAAGGAGTACCTGAAGAAATAGAAGATATAGAGCCATATGTGGTAATAGATGACAACACAATACAACATTTCAGCCACAAAGAGCATTATCTAAGACTCCACGTTAATGGTCTTCTATGGGAGGAAAGCAAGCGGTGTAGCGCATGCTCCCATCCCATCTATCTCCAATCCTTCTATGGTTGTATCGATTGTGATTTCACACTGCACCAAAGCTGCGCTGAGTTTCCTAAAAAGAAATGGCATGTGCTACACAATGAACAACTTACTTTAGTTACAAGCGAGACAGCTTGCTTTTATTGTGAAGCTTGTCGTAGATTGTCCAATGGTTTCGCGTACCAGCATGGGGCTACGAAAATAGATGTCCGGTGCAGTTCAATTTCTGAGCCATTTGTCCATCCAAGTCATCCCGATCATCCCTTATATTACATTCCACGAAACAAGAATGAAACATGCAATGGTTGCAATTGCAACGTACGATGGCGTGTGCTCAGGTGCATTGAAGATGGTTGTGAATTTGTCTTATGCTTTGGATGTGTCACTTTACCACAAGTGGTAAAGCATAGAGTTGATGATCATCCTCTCTCACTATGCTATGGGGGCGACGAGGCAAGTGGTAAATATTGGTGTGACATTTGTGAGAAAGAGTCTGATCCAAAAAAGGTGTGGTTCTACACGTGCAAAGATCACAGGGCTAGTTTGCATATAAAGTGTGTGCTCGGAGTATATGCAGGGCTCATGCCAAAAAGCACAATTAAAAACTGGGGAAAATCGTTTGAGGTGGTGCTCAATGATAGTGTAACTCGTCCATTTTGCAAGGGGTGTAAGTCGCGTTGCATATATCCTATCATCTTGAAGTTGCTTGGAACTTCATCAGATTCATACTTTTGCTGTGGTAGATGCTCCTACTCTTTTCTATAAAAGCTTGAGAACATTAAAATAAGGTACGCGAAGCCAATATTTTCTTCAAGACAAGTTCATCTTCATCATTATGAGTTGATTTCCTTAATGTAACATTGAGGCTGTATCACCCATACATAACCTTTCAACATCAAATTAAGATCATAAAATTTACTTAACAATTATATATATTTACCTGTTGGTCTTCCTGCAGAACCAAAAGCTAAACTACTTCCATAAGCCGTAGACGCTTTAACCGCCGCCTTAACAGCACCGTGTTGGTACATTCCATCAAGCAGCAAAGTACCAAACCCTCCTCCAAGCTCACTCTTTTGTCTTGAAACGACTTCTTAAATATCTTTCTTTGTTTCTTGGTTCGGTGCTAGTAATGCTTTAATGGACTTGAAAACTTATTGAATTTTCTTTGATTTCCTCTATTTTCTTCTCTTCATCCTCGGATTTGTTAGACTTTTTCGATGATGATTTCGATGTTTGTGCAGCTAAAGCAGATTTATCTCTTATAAACTCATCCATGAGATCAAGTTTCTTCTGTGTAATCTTTTCCAATTCTGGATACTATAAAGTGCTCGCAACTCCCATATTCTTACACCATCCGTGAAACGGTCTAACTTATCGATTAATTTGCTTAGAAACTCGAGAGAAGACTTGGTTAACTTTGATCGAATCGTGAATGTCTATCAATAATATGCAAATAGAAAGTAACTGAAGTTTAAATTCAGACAATTTTTTTATGATAATATTTACAATTTTGTTTTTTGAAAATCATGTTCTTTCATTTAATTCGAGGCACTTTAGTAATATTACATTATTTGATTTGGGTAAAAAGGTTTGATTACCTTACATTTTACTCCTGCTAACAAGGACATGTGTTTATATAGCTGAGTATTATGCAAAGAGCAGCTGAAAGTAACTAACTAGAACACATCTTGAATTTACATTTTTTCCAATTACATACTTCATCTATTTGATTTTATTTGATTTAATTCGATTTGATTTCTATTTTTTTTATTATTTCATTCTGAATATATATCCATCACAACATCTTACAATATATTTCAGCTCTTTCTCTTAGTGTAGTAGACTGTAAGATTTGTAAATCTCTATCCTTCATTGCTTTTTGACCTATTTATTAACTCTTTATATATAATGGTTAGATGAAGAAAAAAATATTTTTAACAATTTAACGCATCAACCCTTTACTAAGGTAATATTTGCATTCGAAAGCATGGCAAAGTATAGGATGGATAAGGTAATATTTGCTTCACAAGACCATGAGCTTTTGGATGCAATCCTACGACCAAGGTCATGACCATCTTTTATTTAACCGACATCAACTTTGGTTAAATTTTTAGGAACCTTTACTAATTGGAGAGTGCATACAGAGGAAGCAACCAAAAACAAAGGTGCACAACTCATTAATCATAGTACAATTCGAAATAATCGGAATCATTCTTACATAACAGCAGTGAGATACCATTCTTGGTTACAAAATTCTTTGAAAGTAAAAAATGTTTTATTTTAACATCTTGTTGTATTAATAGAACATTGTTTATATGTCACAAACAAAAACATACAAAATCATCCAAAACTTTTATAAAACAAATTATCACATAAAAATATGCACTATATAATCATTGGTGTTTGGTTCGGTGTTCGTAGTGCTTTGTTGACAATCTCACTTGTCGATGTTTTCAAAGCTGGGATCCGGAAATTCTGGTTTTGGAAACATTGATTTTCATGGGTTTTGATTAGATATTACTTATGGTAATCAACGTTGGGAAGAAATGACTTTCAAGCGGAGTTTTTGACGGAACAACAACAGGAAACGTTGGTGATAAAGAGATCTTATATTAGAAACCAATTTCAATATTTGGTATATGATCGAAAGCTAATCTGGTTTTTGATGTATAGCATTGGATCAATTAACTTGGAGGTATCCGAGTGATACAAGAATGAAAAGCAAAGTCGGAATATCTTAATTGTCTGAAATTCAGAGCTTTTATTAGAAGCATTAGGTTTGGTCATGCGGTGGGTAAAGAAAATACTAGTCTCCCACATTTCGCATAAGAGAAAGATCGAATATAAAAAAGGAAAACAACAGATTTTTAATCAGTTAGCGAATAATGTTATTATTCGGAAAGCATCGTCAAATACACTTCTTTTAGTGTATCTCTCTCAAAGTAAAAAAATATGTTGGCTAGTTTTTTAGTGTCTTTATATGTTCTGCATTTGGCTAACTCTACCAATTGGCAATTGGTTTATGTTTTAAGCATGCCACACATTCGAGCAAACATATTTGAAACTTTGAGACAGAAAACGTGTAAGTCAGAGATACGTTAATTAGCCTTTGTACAAATCCTACAAAAAGTCACATTCCATTACATTCAAAGTTGACTTTCCATTTCCTCACCAAAATCCATCTTCTCCGATCACAAAAACTCTCAAATCTTCCAATGGAATCAATCAACACCTTAAAAGGCTACGACAAAGTATCCGACCAAGAAAACCAATCTCCACTCCCGAAACCCTCTTCCCGTAAAACCCTAATCGTCACCATCTCCATCATATCTCTCCTCTTACTCCTCACCGTCGTCGCTTTAACCGCCGGAGCTTTCACTCATCCTCCTCCCAAGCCATCACTCAAAACAATCTGCGGATTGACTCGTTACCCAGAAACCTGTCTCAATTCATTATCATCATCTCCCCATAAACTCGATCTTGACTCAATCCTCGAATCATCAATAAAACTCGCTTCAGATTCAGTAACAAACCTCTCGTTATCTTTCCGATCAATCAACGATACACCTGAAGAAGAACCAGCAATCACCGACTGTGTTAAGCTTTACAACGACGCGTTGAGTCAACTCAACGAGTCGATGTCAGAGATTGAAACTGAGAAGAAGAAAGGAGGTAATTGGTTGAGTGAAAATGTTATCGGAGATGTTAAGACTTGGATTAGCGCTGCTATGACTGATGGTGAGACTTGTTCTGATGGGCTTGAAGAAATGGGAACTGTTGTTGGTAAAGAGATTAAGAAAGAAATGGAAGTTGCTAATCAGATTATGAGTATTAGTTTGGCTATTGTAACTCAGTTCAAGAATCTTCACTAAAGGTTCTTTCTTGTGTGTGTTTGTGTGTGTGTTCTTGCTCTGTGTAAGTAATACCTACATTGGTTTATGTTTGGTATGTATGTAATTTGATATCAAACTTGTTGTATTATGAGTATTATTTTGGCTATTGTTACTCAAATCAAGAAGCTTCTCTTGTTTCTTCACTAAAGGTTTCAACTTTTCTCTGTTTTCACAAGTGTGTGTGTTTGTGTGTGTGTGTTCTTGCTCTGTGTAAGTAATAACTACATTGATTTGTTTTTGGTATGTAATCTTATATAAACTGTGTATCAAACTTGTTTGTATTTTACATTCAAAAAGGTTTTTAAGATCAAAACGAGTTTCGGTGTCTTCTTGTGTTGTCTACTTCTTTTCTGGTTGCGTCCATTAACTGTAAGAAGAAAAGGCATTGAAATCTGAAATCTTGAGAATCATGTTTCAAAGTTGTGTTAGTAAATGAAATAGTGTTGA
This sequence comes from Arabis alpina, assembly GCA_900128785.1. Taxonomy (NCBI): domain Eukaryota; kingdom Viridiplantae; phylum Streptophyta; class Magnoliopsida; order Brassicales; family Brassicaceae; genus Arabis; species Arabis alpina. The sequence goes on from LT669792.1 coordinate 5,794,761, forward strand.
ATGTGTGTACCTGTAGAGTTAAGGACCTGACTATTTCCTCTGAAGATTTGATCTTCTCTGCATCATCGCGTGCCATTAACACCGCAACTTCAAGCTTCTTTGAAGTCGTTCCCAATTCGGCTTCTAGTTGTTTCGATTTACGGGTAAGTTCTTCCACCTGAGTAGTAAACAAAATTTACATTGTCCTACACTTGATTCAATATGGTGTAAATTGTTGGTGTTACCTGTGCTTTGAGTAGTGATATTTCATGGTTGAGGCACTGATTCGGTTTTTTTGGCACTTCTTGCAGCAACTCTGTATCTGTAATGTCGGCTGTGAAGTCTGAAGTAGTCGCTACAGATTCAACGGGGCTAGATTTTATCGACAGAGGAAACAACTCAACGGAGCCTCTACGTGAGAACGGGAGACCAGAAGTCACTGAGTATCTTATAAGAGATGATGTATCTGATTTTGAGGCGCAATGCTTGGTACGTTGTTTGCCTTCTTGATTAACCGAATCAAAAGAGGTAAGTCTGGAGAGTCGCCTCATTCCTCTCAGGTTAAAACTACCTTTAATGTCCATATTTGAGTGATTCGACGAAGTGCAGCTTGCTCCTGAGGTTTCACCTATGGTTTTCAGATCCGGGATCTTGGATTGCCTAAAGAAATCAAATGAGTCCACCCTAATAAGCTGTTGACGCTGTGGTGTGGTGCCAAATTCTTCCATGTCAAAACTGCTAGATGGTAGACTTGCATTTGAGAATCTGGCACTGTTTGCCGGAGTTCCAAAAAGTTCTCTAGCTCCTTCGAGTTTGATATAGCAGTCATCACAAACACGGTAAGGCCTGTTCGTCTTGGGAGCCATGGCTGCTGCTAAGGACTTCTTGTTAGTGCATGAATTACAGAAGACACTCCCACAGTTGTAACAGTTGTGGAGCTTCCTCATGTAATTAAAAGGATGGCGACAACCGGAGCACCTAGAACTATCGGTTCCCGAAATTGGTTTGTGAAGACAAATGGTTGCTGTGTAATTAGAACCACACACCACTTTTCTCACGTGTTTACCTTTCAAAGCTTTCACAAGAGTCGGCATGCGTCTATAATCAGTGTCTCCATGTCCGAGCTGTCCATGTGATCCTTTGCCCCAAGTGTAGACCTCACCTTTCGAGTTCAAAACCGCGATATGGTGAAACCCGCAAGCTACTTCTTGGATAAAACTCTTTCCTAGGCTCCCTTCAATGCAAGAAGGAGCTCTCACAACTTCATCGTGACTCGGATCAGCAATTCCCATAGCATAAACTTGTCCAGAAGTAGAGAGAGCAACAGTAATGCTCTGGCCACAAGCTACCTGTTGAAAGCTAGTTGTATCCAGTTCAGTTACACAAGATGGGATTAGTCTAGACTCTTTATCGCCATGTCCGAGTTTCCCATCCTCTACATCACCCCAAGTAAAGAGCTTTCCTGATGATGTTGCCTCAGAGAAAACACTGACAACAGCAGCTGAATGCCAAACGCCACAAGCTGTCCTTATTGTTCTGCAGCCGTTTAGCGCCTCCACTTCTCTAGGTATGCTTGTGCTTATACGATCACCATGTCCAAGCGCACCAAAAGTACCATCACCAAATGTAAACAGCTTACCTTCTGATGTCACAAAAGCGGTATGCCAAGGTCCACAAGAGATGGTTTTTACATGTATACCTTCCATCTGACCGAGTATTCGTACTGGTTTACAATGGCTAGCTTCACTACCAAGTCCAAGGAGACCGGCATTGTGAGCTCCATCGCCCCAAGCATATAAATCCCCTGAGGTTGTTACAGCACAAGTATGAAATTCCCCACAGTCAGCTAACTCTACCGATAATCCGTCAAATTCATCGATAAGTTTCGGCTGTGGAACGTAGGAACAAACTCCAGGTCCTAACCTGCCACCAGTCTCTTCTCCCCAACTGTAGATCTGTCCCTGCTTTGTGACTAACACTGCATAATTGGTGCCACATGATATGGTCTGGGCATCAAGTGCCACATGTGATTTCAGGACTTTGGGCAAAAAGGACTCGGTCATTAGAGAACAACTGCTTCCACTTTTGTGTATACCACCTCCTAATAGCCCATCCCCAATACTTTCTCCCCAAACGAAGACATCACAGAGAGACTTCAAGTCTTCAAACAAAGATCCTTGACTAGATGAGCAGCTCACTGCGCTGGAAACGCTATATTTACATGTATCAACAGCAGGAGAGTGATTAGTAGGTTGATTCTCTAACGTCTCTGGTGATGAATTATGAGGTTGTTTGTGGACCATTTCGTCTAAAGAGAGTGCTTTGAGTACTGCAGTTTGTGACAAAACCTCTGAGAAAACTTTCCCTAGTCGATGTGGAGTGTTGCTGTGAGATCCTGAGGCTTTTTTTGCATGTTCCTGCAATAGGGGCCAGATGAGATAGGAAACAACTATATGGTTTTCTCTTGAAGAAGGAAAAAAAGCAAACAAAGACCTCGCAGCTTGTATCACTGCTGACGGATCTGATGTTGGACTTTGAGTTCTTGGTCGAACTACTTTGTTCTTCATTTTCAGGAGCTAAACTACGGCTTCTTGAGTGAAGTACTAATGCAGAAGAGCCGTTTCGTGAGAGAAGAGATCGAAGAGTAGTGATCCAGAACTCAGCTTCATCCTTGTCCTTGCATACCTATCAATGAGTTCAATGCCTTTCAACTTCCAGAAGACAGGTAATGGCTATACAAGAATGCCTCTCAAGGAACAACAATCAAGACCAAAGAGAGTAAAAATACTAACCAAATCCAGAGACCGTTCGCCATATATAAGAGAAAAGGATTGATATTCCTTGGTGGGTTGAGGATATCGGCGGAAAACTGCCTGCAAAAGTTGTTACAATAACATTTGTCTGTTCAGAATCTGCAGCAAAACTGTAACCAGAGAAATGATTCATACTTACAGTTCGCTGTCCAGGTATGATCCTTGACACAGAAGTCAGTTTAAGACGTTTCTCTTTTTTGCCACAGTACCATAACAAATATATTTCATCCTGCATAACATTTGAGAAAACCAGCATCAACATAGACTCTTGTTTTTGCAGTTGCAAAGAATTCGAAGGGCGTACACTTGAAAGGCGAAAAGGGTAGAATTTAGGTTTCCCACGCCTGCCGTATTTCAACAGATACGCGCCTTTCTTGAGAATTGCTATCGCCTGCTTCAAGTTTTTACCCAAAACATCAAGAAATTGAAGATATAATCTCTTCTATAGTTTCAAGAGAGTTGGAAAACACAAACCTGTTCATTTTCCCTATCCGTGGGAAGATTCCTTTGGAAACAAGCCATTCCAAGTTTAAATAGTTTGATTTAGAAGAAGAAGAAAGTGGAAAGAGAGCACCAGATGATTCCAATGCTCGCCCCATATAATAAAACCCCCTTTTTCCAATCTTATCTTAAGCCTTTGCAATCCAAAGGAACAACAATGTGTTGTTGTTGTTGATGATTTCTCTTATGGAATCGCATTTGCATTCATCGTTTTCCCTTAGAAATGATCTGATTACCATATAATCTCGTTTATCATTCGGTAAATACGATGACCATATACACAACACGATCGTTGTTGCAGAGAGAAACATAACATACCTAGTTCCTTGGTCTGCACGACACAATTCCGAAATGGTGCCCTAAGAGACGTAGTATATTGCAGCAATAATCGCTACGTTCCTGTGTTTCCTCGTGGGGGTTTCTGGCTTGACTTTCTCGAGAAATCACACAGATTTGTGTTGTTGGATTTGAAAAAGAAGAGCGAGAGATAACAAAACCAGAATCTGACCAACGACGACGACAGATAAGAGAAATGTGTGCGTAATTTTCCTTTTGTTGGTCTCAGATTCGTTTATCTGTTATTTACAGTTGTTTGTTTCCTTTATTCTCCTATTTTTTCTTCATCTTCTTCTTAGAGCTCTAAAAATCTTTTTTTTTTTACAAACTGATATAGATAAGAAAAATTAATTTATACTTTCAGTATATTCAAATTACTTACCAGTTTATTTTTAAATCCACAATAATGCTGATGATTATAAAAAAAATCAGTACCGATTTTTATCTAAACAACCATATCAAAAGTTGTCTTTTTAGCCAATATTAATGTATTGGCAATATACAAGTCAGCAAAATATCCAAAACAAGATAAGAAATGGTCAGTGCATGTAGAACAAAGCTTGAAATTAATTAATCTTCAAAGCACTTCCACTTTTCCATCTAGAAACTCACTTATAGATATATCTCATCATTTCAAGCAACCAACTAGGCCATTCATAGAGCTCTAAACCTACCAATATTTCAATTCATTGAAGAAAAATGATGGATCCAAAAATGAGAGAGGCAACTCAAAAACAAGAATACAATAAAGAAATGGTGTTGCAAAAATATTACAAATAGTGTAATACATGTTGGTTTAGAAGAGCAATGATAGATAGGGAGAAAGAAAGACTACTTCTTCTAAGGTTGATAATCATTTGAGTGATAATATCACAACAAAGATCCAATTTTTGAAGAAGCTTTTTCTCTATTACTCATCAAAAGTACTCAAGAAACCACCAAGGAAACCAGCTCCATTGCATTCCCCACACAAGACCTCCTTCTTACCTCTGCCCACAAGAAATTAAACAACATATTATTACCTAATGAGCTTGTTTGTTTTGGACAAGGAAGAAATGTTATGAAATATGTTCCAAACCTGCAAAGCCAACAGAGACCACCAGCTTTAAACTGCCCATTAAAATGATCAGTCAAATTCACACCACCTCCTTTGCATTGAGAACATGCCACAGCACCTTTTCACACACAAATATTTGTCAAAAACTACTAACCAATTCAGTTTTGTAGCAACTAATAGATTATAAAAGCACGTACCATTCCCTTCACACTTCTGACATACTATGCTGTTTATTTTAGTGGTCTGAGTACCGTTTGTAGCCTGTTTAATATGAGGTTTTTAGTTAGTGAAATGAAGTAAAGAGAGGAACAGAGTTTGGGAAGAAAAAGCTAACCTGAATCTCGAAAGTTTTGGATTTGGAAGTCTGAAACACTTGTATCTTCTGGGGTAACGAGGAGTTCTTATCAACAGTTGTGAAGATGAGAGTAGGTTTAGGGTTTTTGCTAGGAGTTTGGAAGCAAAAGGTAGGAGGAGCAGAGAAGAAGCATATTGAATTCGCCATTTTTTTGGTTTTGTGTTTATGATTCTTCTTACCCACTCGATAGCAAGATAAGATGATGTTGTGTCTCTCTCTTTTTATGTGAGCATATTTTACCAAAATGCCATTTCTTTAACCAAATTAAACCAGAACCAATTGTTACACCGGTTTTCTATGAGAGAGTGCTAATATTACGAAAAAAAGAGTTTTATGATAACCAGAAAAAGAAAAAAAAATGCTAGAGCTCACACAAAAGCTGTAAATGATATGTCACACACACTCTAAGCAAACTAGATAGAGTCTTTACACTCACAACAGAGTGATAAAGATCAGTTTAGCCAACAACAAATCGAGACATGTCCTCACTATAGGTTAGCTAATGATTCATACTTGTTCTCCAAGAGGATTTTCCGCTTCCCTTGTTCTTCATAGATGGAGCAGAGATGCTTGACATGAGTAGCTTTCCATCGTGAACATTGAGATCCTCTGCATGGTCTACAAAGGTGTAAACTCTATTACAATTCTCACCAAGTCCTTGGATTTCAACATGTTGGAGAGTGTTCCTTTCGGGATTGAAGTAGATAACGTAAAACGGCGGTTCAGATGTATCGTCCATCGACAAAACGATCTCACCTGTAGCAATAACTCCAACGATGGAAAATTTCCAGAGATCAATGATTTTACTATCCAGCAAAGTGTAGGCATATTTCAACCATTCATGTTTCTCGACATCCCACATATATAACTCAATGGCATCAATGCTAGGGAACTTCCTACCAATAACACCTAATTTACCCTTATAATTTATCAAATTAAAATCCAAAATGCATAAACATTCTGCGTTAATAAACTTAAATTTCTCAGACCTAATATCAAAGCAAACTATCATTTTAGACACATCACCCGAGGCAGCTCTGTAATACAAAACCCCATTGATGCATAGCCCTTTATTCCAAGGACAGTGGGTTAAGGGACTTTGAATCTTCCTCCAACTCATTTCTCCGCTTCCTAGTGTCAAAATTCTATGATCATCCGCAACATAACGATCTGGATAACACATGGACAAGACCTTGAATTGCTTGTCAATCGGATCAAACCCTAAAAACTCAGACGACATTCCAGACCTTGTCAATTCAGGTATGATGGCATATTGTCCCGTGTTAGGGTTAATTATCAGAGGCTTGTTTTCATAAGCAGCTGAATGTCGTATATCAGATAAACAGATCAAACCAGAGGCATAGCTCCATGAAAGTGGATTGATATTACCATCAAACAAATTAATTTGGTCTTGAGGGAACTTCACATGAAAATCAGCGGCTACTACACAAGATACCGGTTTCTGAAGCTGAGGCAACGAGTAGAAGCTCCACCCATCGGAAATTTCTAGGGCAAATACGATACGTGGACGAGCCTGTGACCTAGTTAAGAACAACTTTGTGAAATATGGACGGTGAAGTATAGTTCCCCATAGCTTCGACACAATAAAACCTAGCGATTGACTTCTCAGTCAATCTCGAGAGTATCTCGATGATGAGATCAGTTGGGATGGAATCTCTTTCCATGGTTGGTGAAATTTGCTAATAGGGTAAGTTTTCTGAATATAAATCACCGTATTTTCGCAAAGACTAGGGTAATTATCTTTTTCATTGTTCTATTTCTTTTAGTGTGTTTTAAGTAAATGTTAAAAGCTAATTTCCTTATTTTTCTCAAACGACCCATAAGGGCCACAACTTCCTGATCCTATGAACAACCCCATGAAAACAAGAAATGAAATAGCCAAGGCCAAACCCACAAGGACACTAGACCATGCATACAAATAACAAAACCAGGTCCTTTCATAAGTTGCCCTGTTTCTGTTTTTGGTTATGTCCGGTTACCTCGCGTTTGTACTCATTGTGGAGCTGCCCAAGACTCATTCACTGGCTCTCAGTTGTTCTCCAAGTAACCGAGATGGCCACGAGTCAGCCGCACTAGCATACCTTGGACACGGCTTACTCACCGTTGTACTATTATACATCAAAGACGCTTGTGTTTGCTGCACACGCCCTGCCATGTCTGAAACATCTTGTGTTTGGAGATTGGATTGTATAGGAAGGACAAGAACTGTGGCAGGAGGAGTTGCAGATTGTTGAAAGCCGGCACCTTGGAAAATGGGAAGTCCGGGATGTTGTTGATGATGATAATGATGGTACTCAGGCGCAGGAGAGGTGTTCAAGTCTGGTTTGGACTGATTCGCCCTTGCTTCTATCTCGTTTCTTAATTTCGATATCTCAGTTTCAAGAACTGATGTTTCTTCCTTGAGCTCATTCTTCTCTGTGGTTACCTACACAGTTTCCATCACAAAAGCTATTAAACCATTGCTTCAAGCAACCATATACATAGGAAGATGTCAAAGGGAAAGCAGCTTACATAGTTAGATTCAGAGAGGAGAGAAGTATGCTCCTTTCTAAGTGACTCAATCTGACCAAACACATCCTTCAAGAACTTAGTTGCTTCGCTTAGTATAGAGGCTTTACCACTGTTCTGCTGATTCAACTCTGAGACAAGAGTAAAGATATCACAATCAGTAACTAAACACCATCTTATTGAAAACTTGACCACAATCAGTAACTAACACAAACATATTCAAGATTTGGCTAGACTCAAGCAATTGTTCAAGATTTACCAAGAGTATCAGCTAATTCAATGAAAAGCTCATTCAAATGCTCGCGTTTAAGCCTCTCACGAACAGCTTTGTTAATCCTTTTAGGTACTTTACCTTTTCTAGACCTGATACACCAAAGATGAACACTTTTAAACACCACAAACAAAAAGATCCAAAATTTCTCTATTATGAAGAGATTCTTCACCTTTCATCTACAGTAGTAACATTCCTTTCATCATCAGTGGATGTGGAAGGAGTTTTTGATCCCATCTTCTTGATTTTGTCAAAGTCACCTATAATTATTTAGAGACAAGACTGATTTAAATATTTTGATTCCTCAAAAAACACAAAGAGCTAGTGTTTAGATTCTCCACTAATGACCTTGTCAAATCAAACAGTGAAAAACAGAGCATTATAATAATAAAAAAGTTAGAAATCTACCTATATCCGGGGAATCAAACAAGTTTTCCGTTGAGAATTGTTGATGATCAAGATTCGTAGAAGAAGAAAACAAAATGGGACACGAGAATATGAGAGGAGGAGTGAAAATGGAGAAGCAAAACAGGTAATAGAGAAGAAGGGCGTGTGGGGGAAAAGAGGAGGCGCGTGGAGAGCACAGAGGAAATGATGCGTGTAAATGGAAACACGTGCCTTTCTCTTTACCTCTTTTGTTGTTATCTGTTACGTCGCGTGCCACTACTCTCATTGTTTTTTTTTGCGTTACACGTCATCGTATCCTTTATTTTTATTTTTAAATAATAATCGTGTGATAAGTGGATTATTCACAGGTATTATTGGTAATGAGATTTTTTTATCTTGATTCATATAAACGTATCACGGTAACAAAACTCCTTCAAATAAACATTGTTGGAATTGTGTCATTATTGTCTACGGCTCTATCAGCCCCGGTGCAAACTAATAAGGAACATAGTGCCAAAATTACAAAAAAATTTATAAAAATCGTAAAAATAGCTTATTTTCTAAAAAAAATAGCTGTAAAACCCAATAAAAAATTTCAAAAATCATATTGACATGGTGCAAATGCACCTCTTGCACCATGCCAACGCCGGCCCTGGGCTCTATTATATTCCTTTATCAATCACAAAATCATAAAATTAATGGTTGGTCGGGAGCGTGTGGGATCCACATGGTGGCATGGGAAATGGTGAGTCGTCGAGAGTTTGGTGGCGTCTGTACTCCGCCGTTGCTGGCGTGTGTCTCCCACAAACTCTGATTAGGCCATTACTAATTATAGTAAAAAATTATACTTTTAACCCGATTGGTCAATAGTAAAAGTTGGTCCATTCAGATACAGGTTTAGGTTATACCAGATATAGAATTTATGTACCCATAGTAAAACATGTTAGGTTTCGAATCGGATACATGTTTAGGTCCATTCATATACATGTCTAGGTTTTTTCAGGTTCAGTTATACTTTGAATTGTTTTTTTCCGAAATCTATAAAAAATAACATGTAATATGAAAATATTTTAGCAATAACAACACAAAACATTTAAAATATCAAATCTCAAATTCTAACTATTTGAAATTATGATAAAGTAACAAAATCTAAACTTCAAACTATTTGAAAATGTGTTTTAGGCATACATATACAGTACATGTTCGAGTTCGGGTCGGGTCCTATCGGACACATATTCTTTTTGAGTTTAGAAATTTTGTATCGATACATTAAAATTTTGGGTCAGGTACATGTTCGGGTATTCGGTGCGGGTGTTTTGCCCATGCCTAGTCAATACGATGCGTTTCACTTATTTGCTTTAAACGACGCCGTTTGGTACCACTATCGCTAATCTAAACAAAATCAATTCAGAGATTTATTCAACCGATCTCTGCCGTATTGTACTTCGCCGCCGGGCGCCGTCGTTTGGGTTTTGTCAGATCATCTCGAAGAAGGTAAGTTAGGTTACAAGTATATGTCGTCTGTCTGTTTGTAAGAGGAACAGAGATCTTCAGAATCGAGTTTATATGACTTGTTTCTATCTATTTGACTGTGTACACCACTTGTTCGATGAATTACCTCTATGAACTAATAAACCCCACATTGAATCGAGTTTATATGAATCGATGAATGGTAGAAGATTCCATGTATTGGCACTAGTCAAAGCCTGAGTTTTTTTTTTCTGTTCAGCATTGATGATAATATGATGGGTTCTTGTTGTCCTAAACAGAAAGGAGTTTGTTGTCGAAATGGAAACTAGTCAAAAACATGAGCTTGCAAGCTTCTTAAATGTTCTTCCTCCTGTGGATTTCTGTTGTGTTTATGGTTCGACCTTGCACCCTAATAACCAAGATAAGGTAGTATTGCAATTCTTACCATCCTTGTTCCTGATCAGCTCACTAAAAATGTGACCTTTGCTTGCTCTTGCAGTCTAAAATGGTGGACTATATCCTTGGAGTCTCTGATCCCATGCAATGGCACTCTGAGGTAAGAAACTCTCTGAATTTTTTACTATGATGGTTAGATTAAAGCTATTTAAGTTCTAATGATTACTTTATCATTGTGTGATCAAGAATCTGAAAATGAATTCGGATCACTATGCTTCATGGATGGTTCACCTTGGTGGAGCCAATCTGGTATATCTCTCTCTAAATCACATACTCTTGCATTGTTTATACAGCTTAATCAAACACTGACCACACTGTTTCTTTCCTAGAACAGATTACCCAAGTTGCAGATAATGTAGGAGTTGGAGTTCACTTTAATCCATTTGTCAATTGGAATGACAGGGTAAGAACAATCTAGTTTTGTTAATCCAAGCTTGTGTTTTTTTACCTTTCATATGTTTACATCATTATGCACAGGTTGATTAATTTGTATGTAGTTTTCTGGCATTTTTTTTGCATGATTTACTTTCCTTGTGAAGCTCTTTGCAGAAGCTGAAGTATGGGGTTGTTCGGATGAATGACCTAGTACAAGACATACTAGACTGGAACAGATTCTACTTGAGTGGCCGTTTACAAAAACCGGTATGTTTGTTGCTTGCTCTTCTTACTGATAATCGTGGATCGTGGATGTTTTAGGGAAGTGACTTTGGTTGTAGGTTCATTTGCTTGTTGATAATCTGGACATAGAAGATGTGAATTCTGTTAATAAGAGAGCTGCAGTATCTGCAGCACTTCTTCTTTTGCCATCAAAATTCACCGAGGTTGGCTTTTTGTTCAGTGCTCATAAATTTTGAATTTTCATGAGACTGTACACTATAACTCACAGAACTTCTTACGCAGGAAGATCTATACGCCAAAATATGCAGCCTTTCTTACATGGGTGACTTGCGCATGTTTTTTGCAGAGGACACTAATAAGGTGAGAGAACCCAGTCCTGTTCTTGAGTAAAACACATAGCGACAATTGTTATGAGAACATGTAAATTACTTTACTCTCTTCGGGTGAGAAGATTTCTGATTCATAAGTTCAATTACTTGCCTTTTAGGTGAACAAAATTGTGAAGGGACAATTTGGTCTTTTCCAATCAATGTATAAGCCTTTTCTCAAAGAGTGCGAGACCAAAAACCTGCTGAGATTCTCATCTGCTGAAGCTAGTCATGCTAAATTACTTCAGGTATACAGTTTTTATAGCTCCATGGATATATATATATATGGTTGGCTCAATCTTGAGATTTTTTCAGTCATTGTTCTGATATTGTTCTTTACCAACTTGTGGACAGGACTCTAGCCTTTCAGCATCACGCTCTCTGGTCTCTTCTCTTCCCGCATCAGTAAGAAGCCAAATGGGGAAGTTACTTGGGGAAAAGAAAATCACGAGTGAGACTGGTAACAACTGATCTCTCTAGCTAAATGAGAATCCTATAAAAAAATGGAGGGATGATAATTGATGGTTGAACTGGTATATATGTATGTATAGGTAGAGTTATGGGAGAAGTTTGTATAGATTCAAGAGAAGCAGCAGCCAAATGTATGGAGAAGGTATTGAAGCGAAGGGTCATGGTTTCAAGCGGAAGGCAGGCGGTGTCTGGTTTCTTGGCTGCTGGAGCTGTTAATGCAGCTATGTATCTTTCCCAGAAAATGCGCAAATCTTGGAATTCTCGGTCATGACTTTGCGATGCGAAATTCGCCACGAAAGTTTAGATGAAGAAAGTAGATCTTGCCACCAATTGATCATTCTTTCATTCTCTTTTCGTTTTATGTCCAAGTAATAAGTTTTCTGAGTAATTAATTTCGGGGTTGATTACATATAGACACTTTTGCAAATATGAACATGGTGGGATATCAAATTTGAAATTTTTGAATATTGCATATAACGTGGAGTAGATTAAATTTTTGAACATGGTGGGATATCAAATTTTTGAATATGAAATTACATCAAGAAGGAATAGAATATTTCAACAATGTCAAATCTTAATTTTGTTTTCAATACTACGAATGATTTTCATGTTTCCTATTGATAAAAACTTAACCTTTACTTTTCTTCTTTTGGGATTTGAATTGAAACCTTCAAGCTTTGACCTTAAGCTATTGTACACATCGTATAGATCCATTCCATAGAAGCTGACGAGTACCAGGAGCAGCGTGCCTCAGATGTGACTGATCTCATCAGTGGGATACGCAATGTCAAGACCCTTCACCTGACTTCTTCTGCTGTCAAGGTCAGTTTCAGTCTATGGTCATGACATCTTTTTGGTTAGAAACGGGATAACATTCTTCTTTTGTGCGTGTGTTTCAGGTGATTACGGTATGCTGCAAAGGTGGACTACCGGTGTTCAACAACCTCGTAGATTTATTCTTTTCGTGTGAAGAAATAGGTTGGGAAGTGCTTCTGCCATTTCTTCTGAAGCATTTCCCCAAACCTTAAAACTTTGGTTCTCTCGGTATGAACCGAACCCCCCGTACACATCTTACTTTAAAATGACTCTTGTAAAGTAGTCTCTCCTCTTGATGCTACAGGGTCTGGGACATGGGTTTGTTAGGATTCGCATTCCCCCTAATAACCAAGTAAAGATGCTGCGTATTATGCAGTATGGAGGAAGTGCAAGCGAACTGGAACACATTAGCCATTTCTTAATGAAATTGGAAAGTCTTGAAGTGGTGGTAGTTTATCTTGCAATGGATGACCCCAACAAGGTGCAGCAACTCACAGAGGATCTGCTGAATCTTCCCACAGCTTCATCCACGCTCGAGATGCAAGTCATGTGATCATCCATGTGTTGTTGTTACATTACCTCAAAAGTCAAACACTTTGTTTTAATAATTTATGATTGTGAAAATCCTAAAAACGATAAAAAACCATTTGTTTGTTTGCATCTGCTCTCTGCCCCTGCCAAGTCCATGTTTCAGAGATATATTTCTCCATAAGCTATGGCTTCATGAACACTTGTGTTTATTCAACAACAAAATGGTTACAGCTTTGATGTTCTTGATTGTAATTTGGCATTGTGTGTTTGTTCAATCAGAAAATTACGGCCACCATCTAAACTGGTTTTTGCGCAAGTACATTCTCTGATTCTGGCCGTGACGTTTTGTTTGCTCAGCAAGAAGAAGAACCATATGTTTTTATCTGTGGAAGAGGTGAGTGATCTGTCTCAGAAATTAACAACTAGCAGTGACAAGCAGATGTCATCTCAGGTGTTTGACATTATGTCTCACCAGCAAGAGCAGCAACTACAACTAGGAAGAAGAAATGGTCAAAGTCATGGATCAACAAGTATTTCCGTTTTGAAGTGACCACTCATTAGACTTGTTGTCTTATGTCACCTTGACTGCTTAGATTCTTTCGTGTCTTTGTTCATTGATTTCTCATTTTGAACTTTTGATATGTGTTTCATATGTTAGAGGGAATACAAATTTTGAAGTTCTTATTTGGCTTAGATTTGGTATTTGCTTTCCATGTATTAGCAACATTTGGATCTTCTTTCTCATAAGTGATAACCGTGGATGTTTTAGGGAAGTGACTTTGGTTATACACTTGAAACTCACATATATTCTCACGCAGTAAGATATATACGCCAAATGAACAGCCAAAACCCTATTCATTTTTGAGATTCGTATTCAATTTATGTATAATTTAGTAATCCCTATTCATTTTCAAGATTTGTATTCAATCTATGAATAATGTAGTAAGTTTATATGTATATATTAAATAAACACAAATTTATTTAATGTTTTTTTTAAAAAGGTATTTTTCAGACTATATAGTTTTTTTCAGACTATATAGTTTTAAAATATATGAAAGATTTTCATAGGGTTCTTAATGTTCTTCTCAGAAGAAACTACATTTTTCTTGTGTAATAAAGAAAAATAAATAAAAACTCTTGTAAAAATTTCAAGAGAAAGAGATTTTCACACACAATTGAAAGAAGAGGAAAAAGCACTGTATTTAAATGAAATTTTCGCTACTTCCTTTTGGCTGATAACCGATGTAGGACGTTGGCATTTCTACACTACCTTAATTTTTCTTCGGATGAACCACTCAATTCGGCCTAGTACCACCCAAATATCAGCAATGTTATGCGCATCTTACATATCATTTTCTTAATTTATATGCGTGAACTAAAATTGAAACAAGCTAATACCTTAACATAACAAAAAAACATATACATAAGGAACTAGATTTTCCCAATAGAACATGAACTCAATGACAATCATAATGAATATATAATCTTTCAGATTAAACAAACTAGTTAACATCAAACGTAAAAGAGAGTTTCTTGATTTGCATGTGCAAATATATATATGCTAAACCCTAAAATATGTTTAACAACCTAATGAATCTAAGAAGTATTTTGTTAGATGTTTTAAAGTGTTGTACATATATTGTACGCATTGCTTCTTACTCAATATATAATTAATTGATTATTAAATGGATTAGTCTCATGGAAATGAATTTGTAATTCATGTATTGGAATTGAACTTGATAGAATATCTTAACATCGTTTGTTAAAGGTCAATTATCCTTAGTTATTTATCTTCCACCTTTTTTGTGTGTGAAAATTTTACCTTCTACCCATGATCTATATTTTTCTTAATGAATCAATCTTGTTTAGTTCGCCTAAAGTTGACCTTTTATTTGTGATTATATTATTTTTTGTTTGGATTTTGTTTAGCCGTTGTTTATTTCTTTGTCTATTTTGCAATTTCATTCGGTCCATTTCATTTATGTTGCTTAGTTTAGAACTTTCAAACCAAAATCATCTTCTAGCATAGTATCTAAAATTTCTTGTATTTTAATGAAACCTATTCAGCTTCCATGTTATTCGACTATTACCTACTATTTCGATAGGCTTAGCATTTGAGTTTTCAGTTAAGAGTGTTTTATAACTCATTGCATAAAATTATGCTATCAAAGGTAAATAATTTTAAACATTGTAAAGTTAACATCACAATTAGCACAGCTTAAAGCTTTCTCTGGGAGGTATCAAGTTTCGAATTAATACACTTTTCGAGTCATGCAGATCACTAAATAAAAACTGAAACGGTTATTTTGCCCTACTCGTTTTCAGATTTGCATTGGGTTTCCTGTGAGTCGGTTTTTTTTTTTTTTTGGTTAAAATTTCATGTAATTCTTAACATAAAATTAGATATACTAGACATCTAGTTTTGTTTGTAGTTAGCTTTTGGTCTCATTTAACCTCATTTAATGTATACTCTCATTTTCATATACTTATAGGGCATATTGTATGGCGCAGCTAATCTGATCTTAGTGTTTTGACATCTTTTATGATGAGTGTTCTTGCATTTTTGTTATCCATGGTAAGATTCATGAAAGTTATTCATACAATTTTCCATCCCCCTATGGCCCTCTCTTTTGACTTGTGATGTGCATCGATATTTTCTTATGATTATTTTTGTCGAAGAAAGGGCATGGCTTTTTAACTTATTGGTAAATAATCTACTTTAATATATTTACGTATACAAACAAATATGGATTTCACTTTACCATGTGACTAGTTGAAGGTTGACACACTTTTAACCCTACATGGTTACTTTAATGTAATTTTTTTCTATGGTGACCAAATTTTCTTTACGTTTCCGTACGATGGCATTCGAATCTAAATCTATGGGCTCTAAAACTTACCTCAACAATACTACTTTAACTGTTTGAATCTCTGTTCCAAAAATGAATTGACTAGTGTCATACATAGTCCGATTTTTGATAGATTGGATTGTAGATAAACCAATTTAATCCTATGGCTCATAGATTAAACATTTGGTTTAAAAATCAGTTGACTAGTTTCATACATAATTCGATTTTTTATGGATTACATTGTAGATAAACCAGTTTAATCTTATGGCTCATAAATTAAACATTTGGTCAAAAAATTCTGTAAAAGATCCTGATTTTTATTTTTGCACAACCATTACTATTTGGACTAGCACATCCAGTCATGCATTCCAAATCGAGTTGAATCCGAATCAATCGAATTGGATTTGTATAAAACACTTAAGTACTTTTCATCTATCAATATTATTTTTACATGTTAGCTGGCCGACAAATTAGTCCTATAACTCCGAATAATGTCATTGTCGTGCGAGGTGCAACATGTGATGCAGCAAGTTAGAAGTCGAGAGGTTTTTCTGAATCATATTTGTTGCTTTAATCATTCCGTAGAGCAAAATTAAACTAGTTGTTTTATATATCACATGTGCTAGGTAACTAACTTAATCAACCGATTGAAAAAGAATATAATCCGCGCTACTGTAAAATAAGAGATCATATCTCATTCGAGTTTCTGATATGAAAGATCGGACCATGTGTCGGCTCCCCGTCGATATGTTCACTGTTTATCGAACCACTCAACCTCTTACTTAGTTGTCCCTAGAGGCTTAACCACACTATTCATGAACGAGAGGTGAAGACAACTAGTTTTACCTATCAAATTAAATTTAATTATTGTAGATTATACCTAAATATCTCTAAAACAACCTAAATAACCAACTAAGCAAATGGCGTTAAAGAAATTCGCTTAAACTATTTGTATGTGATGCCACGAATTTCACCTAAAATAAGAAAATAAATTTATCTCAAATAACCGCAATTAATTGTCAATTTGTAACGACAAAAAAAAATTGTCAATTTGTATATCCAACTAATATGTGTATATTGTTATCATGTCATTGTGGATGCCCAAACTCGTACAATTGAATTTGTTCAAGGGTTGTGAAAGGGATAGAGAATTCTAGGTTAAGCCACAAAAACGAAAAATCGAAAAAGAGTTTTTATTCATGTATTGCTTTTGTGAATAAGATTGCGGATCCATTTTCCAATGGATGTAAATCGATATATATACCCGACTAGGTCGGTTTAAAGTTATTACAAAGAGATAAAGGAAACTATCATAATTCTTCGGGTTTCGCCTCGGTGCTATTTCCTTATTGAGTTGATCTTCTCGAAGAATCCGGAAATTTTCTTATTGCGCCGATGATCTCCCCCTTCTTAAGGCGGTTATCCTCGTGGGCTTTTTCTGATGGGCTAGCTTCGTTCTAGACTTGTCGGCCTGATGGTTTTGCCATGCTCAGCGACTAACCTGTTTTCAGAATGAACTCTCATCGGCGAAATGTGATTGATCTCATTCGGCCAAATCTGCAAGGCAGTTTGGCTTTAGCCAGCTCGGCGAAATCTGCCAGCTCAGCGAAATCTGCCAGCTCGACGAAATCTACCAGGCAGCTTAGCCTGCTCGGCAAAATCTCGTCAGCAATCCAATTCGGCCGAATTGGACTGGCAGCTCGGCAAACTGGACTGTCCGACCAGCTCGGCCAAATTTGGCAGCTAGGCCAAATTTGCCTGGTTCGGCCAAATTTTGCCCAGCTAGGCCAAATTTAGTAGCTATAGTATTTTTAGCTGCTCGGCCAATTCACCTGCTCGGTGAATTAGACCTTATCACAACGCTTTTGTTATCCCTAACCATTGTTCTCTAAGGAAGGACGTTCGACCCCAACAGTCATCTCGTATTACTCAGTTTATGAATATAAAATGACTAGAATGTAGATAATCTATTGATTTTTGTTTGTGATAGCGTGATTATTGTGTCGTCCTCCGGATGTGAATATATATGTAACTTTGTTGGAAAATAAATTCAATTTACGAATATATAACAGTGAATCGGATAATTACCATTATTAGTTTAATAGTTTGTTAGTGTGTGAGAGTAAGGTGAAAAGAAAAGAGAGAATTTGAGTCAGTGAGAAAAGAAATAAAAATAAAATGAACGTTGGTTACGGAAATAATCAGATGGAGTAGGGACCACACGACAATCACTGCACCTGATAACGTTTTGGGTCCCACACTCCTTACAATACTACAGTTCTCATGTCACCACCACAATCAATCTCTCTCTCTCTCTCTACTTATTCAATTTCTATAAATATTTATTTATTATATACATTCAATGATATAATCTGTCGTCTGCAATAATACTAATTCACATTTATTTTATTTGAATTTTTGTCTCCATCTTAAAAAAAAAAAAATTAATGTCAAGAAAATTTAAAAAGATTTTGTAAAGTAAACTACGTTCTACAAGCTATCTATTTACCCCAAAAAAAAAAAAAGGTAAGCAAACACAAAAAGAATATACTGAAACAATTATCTTGTGATGTACATTGACCTTGTAATAGCGTTTGCTAAAAACAAAAGGAAATGGTGAACCATATTTTACGACGGACGCATCTTTCAAACTAGATCAGGGTTTAATTCAGATTTCAGATAGTACTCTAAAAATAAGTCTCTATTTGAATGAGAGAACAAAAATATTTGTATATATAATATTCAAAATCAGATCGGTTTTTTATTGGGGACAAACGACAAAGAAATAAAGAGAAAATGAAGCATATACTAAAAAAAAGACATTTAATATATTTCCTGTATAAATATAAAATCAATGGAGATATTTTTATGTTTTTTGTATCGTTTTCGTTCGACCATGTAAAACAAACCAGACACTTTGCTGTTTTCTATTCGCTTTGAAACAACTACTTCAAAGGGCCAAGTGAGAAAGAGATTAATGGTGGGCCTATAGAGAGGCCCATTTCGTGATCTATTTAATGTCTCAAATTTTGACATTTTTTGTTTTACATTTCAATAAGTTAAGTTACTAAAACAAGAATAAATGTTATGCTTTGGTGTATATATTGATGATTCATTGGAGTCTGGAGAGAGGAACCAGAATTGTTTAGGGAAACACTTCAAAACCTTTTCATAACAATGCATAATCAGTTTTTCTTAATGGATAAAGAAAAACCAAGATGATTGAGAATCGAGACAGTGACACTAACAGAAAAAGAAAAAAAACCATTAAAAATAATAATGATAAAAATGTGTCATATTCTCCTCAAAATCCAAAAAACCTGACAGAAAAAATCTCGTGTACTATTTAATCACTCACTCACTCAAAATAAAATAAAATAAAACTCAAATATAAATCAAAAGTAAAAAAAAAAAATCTCACGTGTTTTGTTTTTTTACTTAGCAAAAAAATTACTACAGAACATAAAAAAAAATAAACGGCGAAACAAAAGTATTACACAGCCGCCGAAACGCCGGTCGCCGCAACCGCCGCCGCCAGCAAATCCACGTTTTAATCTTGCGGTTCATCATCTTCACCGCCTCCAAGTGACTCACTAGCTTGAGATTCACCGGAAACTTGCCGTCCGAACGAGTTTAAACCGGAGAGAATATTATGATTATGTTGTTGTTGATGATGTTGTTGATGATGTTGATGATGATGATGATTATGTCTCTCATGTGTATTATGATGATCACCACCATCACTTCTTCCTCCTCCTCCTTCATTATTATTATCTTCATTAATCTCATGATTACTACTAGTTGCTAGCTGTTGTCCAGTAAGAAACGCCATTGGCGCTGCGAAATTCATGAAATGTAAACCACTCGAAACCGCACCGCCCGAAACGCCTGAAACGCTACTTCTATATAACGCAGCAGCCGCTGTATTAATCGAAGGAAACGTCCAAACAGGCTCTCCTCCACCAGCAGAAGATGTCATAAGACCAGCTGTTTGGTTATTACCACCAGCACCAGCCGCCGCAGCCGCAACCATCCAGAAATTTCCTGGTATTTGCGCGGTTGTAGCGGTTGGTCCACTATTACTAGATTGAAGAGTATAACCACCGATTTGATGATCATGTTGTTGTTGGTGGTGTTGATGTAAATCCGGCGTCGTTTGGAGTCTACGTTTCTTCTCTGAACTTAACTCATCAGAATCTTGATCTCCTTCTTGTTTGGTCTGATTATGAAAGTTTAAAAACGACGTCGTTGGAGTAAAGTTATCAATACCAGGAAACAGAGAAGACGTCGTTGCACGACCTTGTAGATGCTGAAACGCACCACTTCTTTGTTGTTGTTGTTGTTGAAGTAAAGATGGTGACGAAAAGATGTTATTAGGGCTAAAAGTAGAAGCAGCGTTACGGAAATGAGAAGGTAGAGACATGGAAGAGCCTGAAGAACGGAGAGAGATGTTTAAAGAAGTGAAATTCGCAGGTATTGTTCCTGTTCCGGTTGCTGCTATAACTGATGGTTCTGCTTGTTGAAGTAGCCACTCTATTGTTTCACCGTCGGATTTATGACCTAACTCTCTCGTTAGTTGGAAAACCCTAGCTGCACATAACGCAGGCATCCTTATTCTTCTTCCTCTTCCGTCTACTTTTGTGTGTCGGTCTTTAGTGGATGCTCGTTTCAACGGTGGTTTTTTAGCTGCTGCGATAACCGTAGATTCGTCTTGCGTTGTTGTTGTTATTTGTAACTCTTTTTGTGGCGGTTGGGGTTGTGGTTGAGGTTGAGATTGGGATAATTGTTGGTGTTGATGGAGGGAGAAGAGAGAGGAGGAGGAGGAAGGAGAAGGTTGTTGTTGTTGGTGTTGGTGTTGGTCGTCGGGGTCACGTTTACCGAGTAGTTGGAAAGGGAAAGTTGGTCGGTGATGGTGGTGGAGGTGACGGTGGTGATCGTCTCCTCCTCCTCCTCCTCCGACGCTGTCTCCACCGTCCATTATGACATTTAAGACAGTAGATGTTGGTTTTTGCATATATAAGTGGGGGACTACTATTTTTATATTTATAAATTAGGGTTTTGGTTTTACTTTGTTTTTGTTTTGTAATTGGGATTTTTGACAAGAGGGAAATAAGTAAAATAAAAAGATGTTTTTGAAGGAATTGAGTGAGAAGGAGAGGATAAGAGAGAGAGATGGAATGGGAAGAAAAAGCTTAAAGAAAGAAAGATCATGAGTGAGAATTATATGGGTGAGCTTTTACAAAAACATTTTTTTATAAAAGAAATTTAAAACTCTCATTGCATCTTTTTCTTTTAAACAGTAAAACTGTTCATTGCCTCTTTATATATAGCCCTTATATATATATATTTATTTATTTTCATATCTAGCTCATACAATAATAAAAATAACTAAAAATCATAGTGTTACGAGAAATGTCAACAATGGGAGTATCATTTAATAGTTGAAGAAAAAGAAAGTGCGATTTAATCAACGCAAATGGATTGATGCAATAAGCATATTATGTATATTGTTTGAATCTGATTAGCCGTAAATTTAAATGTTTCATTCAACGCTAATCCAAGCTTGTGCGATCAATCCGTTAACTCAACCCGTCTAAGATTTGATTTGACACCCATGATCTTGTTATCGAAAATGAATTTGCTAACTCCATATATTAAAAATACTTTTATGCTTACTTTGCTCAACTTTTTCTTTAATTTCATATATTTGTTAACAAAACATGATACAAAGTGAAATTCGACTAATCGTACTGGATCAGTGTAACTTTTAAATAATTCATCTATTCGAATATTTTAATGAAGCTAAATATTACACATGCATGCATTTTCAACTAACCAAACAACAAAAATGGGTTAACAGCATAATTCAAAGACTCAGTCATTTTAGCCAAAGATTTTTTATGTTTTTATCAAAAGATTAAACAGACAATAATACAATTTGTTTTTCATTTTTAGTTACAATGATTCATAACAAACAAAAAACCCCACCGTAAAAAGGGACTACAATATTCACCGTACAATGAAAATGATTTTTCACGACTGGTTAAAAATGGAAAAATCTGAACGTTGTGTTACTAAATGAGATAAAATTGTACAACGTCGCCTTAAATATATATATACAAATGAAAATATAAGAAGATATACATACAGTGGCGGAGGCACGTCAAGTGAGATGGGGCCAATGAACCCAATGGAATTTTTTAAGTTGGTGTAAATTATTAAAGCTAAATTTAATTGCCCTCACTTATTTAAAATATTTTGCCCCCATTCTTTTATTTCACTAATTGCACAACTCATGAAAATAGATTTTTAAACCCAAAATTAAATTTTGTATTGCCCATTCGACCAAAGAGAAAAATAAATTTTAAATTTAAACTCAAATAATATACTAGATGACTTATTTCGCTTGTTATCAAAACTTAAGAAAAAGCTCCAGCATCGTTAGTATATACTCGCTCCGTTCCAGAAAGATAGATGTTTAAGGTTATGCACACTTATTAAGAAGACGCATTGATTTCTACGATTTACAGTTTCCAATAAAGTTTAACCAATAGTATTCTAGTATTTGTTTTGAAATTTGTAAAAATGCATAGAAAACAGTAAAAACTCTATTTTTTTAGAACAAAATTTTTTTATAAATTTTTTATCTTTTAAGAATAGTGGGAGTATATTTTTTACTTTTATATGTTTAAAAGTTTTATGCTCCCAATGAAAAAAACTTCTGCCTCCGCCACTGTATACATATATATAATATAAGAAAATAAAATAAAAGAGGGTTCCCTAATAATAATAGTAGTAATATACTCCATATAAGAAGATATGGTTGGAGAGAGTCGTTGTGGTTGCAGAGTCCACGTGAGGTGTCCTCTTTTATCATTCATTCCATAAAGACAATGGAGAGGTCGACTCGAGGGTGATGGGCCCCACACCCCCTCTTAAAACCCCATTTGGTCAAAAATTTAGAAAAAATATATTTCAAAACTTTGGGTCCTACATCATTCACGTAATCATTCTTCCCTCTGCTACTTTTGCCGGAAATAAACATATTATCATTCTTTATTCATATTTTTTTAATTTTAACCGAAATTACTCGCTTTGCTGTTTAATCAAATGGCAAATCTCTATAGTCTATACAAAGACTAAATATGAATAACACCACTAGCCAAAAGTAAAGTTTTTTTTTCCCAACGTGATTAGGTGTTAATTCCTATGGTAATTCAATAACAACCTTAACACAAGTTTTTGTTTTTATCAGACATACACTTCATTATTTATCAAATAAATTAGTAATATTACCAATTTTAGTCAATTTAAGAATTTTTTGAGAAATAGCATTTTTAAACTATCATTTTTCAAAATATCATTTTTTTCAAAAATACAACTAAAACTAACATCGTTTATTTAAAATATTATTTGAATTTGGATTGACCATTTTATATGTTATGATTTTTGGTTTGAAATTTGTTAACTTTAGAGATCAATTCTTTAATTAATAATATTTTTGAAAATAAACAACTCATTATGCCATTTTTGAAAATAGAGATATCAAAAATAGTATTTTTTTTAATTGTCCCAAAAATAAATTTATATTTATAATTTATATGACGGAGTGCTCTTACTATTTATATCAAATTATGTATGTTAATGAATGTAAAGTCATAAGTTATTTTTCTAAATAAAGAATTTGAATTATAACACAAACGCTCTTAACAGAAAGAGAATACGATAAACAATATGAAATAGTTGAAAGAAGAAAAAAAACAGTCAAAGTATAATGAGAAATACCTAAATTTGATCGAATACCTAGTTATTAATTATTGATTTTGTGATTAATACTAAATTTGTCATCTGTTACTAAATTCGAATAAAAGCTACCAATGACACCTAACAAGCACACTAATCTTCTTCTTTTTCTTTGTTGCTAAAAAACAAACACAATAATCTCATACAAAAACATTAAGATAAATTTATCAAACACAATTGCTCAGGTTCTCGTTAATTAGACCTTTATAAACTAAAATATGTGGTATTATTCGAAGTTGTATAGCTTTTAATTTTACATTTCCATTACAAACTCTATTGACGTATTTTCTTTTTTAAAAAAACACCATATATATAGTATATTCTTGTAAAATGTATTTAGAGCAAATAATAAAATAAGAAGGAGACATAATGAATTAAAAGTATGGTTGAGTAGCTTTGGGATTCCCTCTTTTATTTTTGATTATTTATACATAAATTAATTTTGATAAATATGAATGATTATTTATGATGATGGTACTTGGCTACTTGCTTTCGTCTAATGGGCTCTTAATTAATTGTTTGGTTAGGTTTTTATTAAAATAAAATTCGTGCACTACTAGCTAGGGCTCAACCTTGAATAATTACTTCCTTTTGTTTATTACTTAACTATTTCACTAATCAATTGGTTTGTACTATAATACTATTAATTAATTATTGTAGTATCAAGTCTA
The DNA here is from genome assembly GCA_900128785.1 of Arabis alpina. Lineage (NCBI taxonomy): Eukaryota > Viridiplantae > Streptophyta > Magnoliopsida > Brassicales > Brassicaceae > Arabis > Arabis alpina. Next base: position 5,819,042 of record LT669792.1, read on the forward strand.
CTCCCACCTAGGACGGAATCAAATGAATTGTTCATATTCATAAATGTAAAATGACAGAAACACAAGTGGTCGGTCTAAATTATATAAATATTACTTACCATGTGTTTTGTAAATTATAATTATATCTGTATATAAAAAATTACGCCACCAATATAGTCCAATACGTACTTTCATTATTATGAATAAAATATTTGGAAGATCGTATCCAACATTATATAAGTATAATTTCACATTTAGAAATACGATAAATAGACAAAGAGAGAAAACAAAACATACAATAGAGAGAGGAAAAAAAACCCTATACATTTATATTGTGGTAATTGTATTCGATTTGTGTTATTTTTTTAGAGAAAAATGTATTCGGTTTGTATTACAATATTTGCAAAAGGTTTAGTGGTTTGGTCTGGCTCAACGGAAAGTTTTTGCTTTAATTATATTCTGATTTTAAATTTCGTATGGTCTAAATTTTCAGAAATTAGAAAAAGCCACATCAATTATAATTTTTTTTTTGAATAGACACATCAATTATAATTTTACTTTTAATCTTTTATATAGTATCGATGTTTTTTTTTTAATACATCTCATCGATATTTTAGAGAATTTGGATGCATGCAAAGATTACAATTTAAGAAAATCATTAGTACACATGTGTTGAATTTAAATTAAACGTTTACAGAATCATCACACTTAGTTACACATAACATTTTAAACTATCAAAAAGAATCTTGGAAAAAAAAAAATTTTACATATAATATATCATTATGAACTTAAAACAACTTGATATCTTGGATCGGATACGAGTCCAAACTTAAATCTTCACTACTGCTGGCTGTCTCCGATAGTGATAATATCCTAAAGTTCGAGATAGATCAAGATAGGTATAGGTTGAATCAAATAATTAGACAATATGTTATTCATAATTAGATACGTTATAACGTAAAAACTATCTTACATTTAAATTTTTGACAATCATTGTACGTGTTTGTTTAAACTCGATAGACAAGTAGGACGTTATACAGGCAAGAAAATACAAATGAGGATTTGGATTTGAATAAATATGTTTCAATTTCGTGAAACAGTTTACTTTAATACAAAGAACTTGATTGGTCTCTTTGATGTAACATATTTTAGCTTATTGTACAAAACAGGCTGGGCATGTTTCATTACCTAAATGTATGATATGAGAGGGTGGGTCATCTTCTAAGTTCCTAACATCAATCTCATGTGTTTTAGCTTTTTTTGTTGTCGCAAGCTAGCTAGCTTATTTAGTTTATTTGCATTTTTTTTAATAGGATATATGATTTTTCCACATTATTGAAAAGAAAAAAGTGCACCTAGTGATATTCTTATATTTGATTATTTTTTCTTGTTTAAAATTTATGCGCAATTACTAGAATGTAATTAGTTTTTTTGGATAAAATAGTTTTCTGTAAAAAATCATTGTAACTAAGCTTAACGAAAAGTATAACCACAAGGTATACCAAATGTTCATAAATCATGACAAAAAGTATACTCATGTCCTTTCAATTTATTTTTAACCTCTAAATCTGAAAACGAAACTAACAGATAAATCTAATGATAGTTATGAAGTATATATCAATATATGTAATAAGAACTAATTTTGATCGATAGTTGTAAATGAAAACTGCGATAACATACTAAATAAAAATATGTTTTTAGATTTTTTTCTAATATTTCGAAGATGACAAATAAAACAAGATACACAATATAAATTTGAAAGAACATGCGAAAACGTAAATCAACAATGTTACTTTTTAGTTTTTACCTTTTTAACATAACATATTCAAAAGATTAATATCAAAAGTGATTGTTTAGATGTTATGATTTTAACTTTCTACCTTTGCTACGTCAATATATTAGCTACTCCCTCCGTTCCTAATTAATAGATGTTTAAGGTAATGCACGGTAATTAAGAAAACGCATTGATTTCTACGATTTACAGTTTTCAATAAAGTTTAACCAATAGTATTTCAATATTTGTTTTGGAATTTGTAAAAGTGCATAGAAAACTGTAAAAACTCTATTAATTTGGAACAAAATTTTTTTGTAAAAAATTCTACATTTAGGAACAGAGGGAGTATATAGTATTGGCTAGTGACATTTTGTTATGTCCTTCCAGTTATTTAGGTTTGAATATGTCTCCATGATTTACTTCTTTTACATCTATATATCCCACAATTTTTCTTTTCCCACAAATTTTCTTGTTCTCTTCATATTCTCAACCAATCTATCATCTTTCTTACATCAAAAACGTCATACTCATTCATTATGTTCATTAAAAAAAAACTACAAATAGTCAAATAAGAAACTTTTTTTACAAGACAATTTTCATAAATATTGTTACAAAGAGGAATCAAATAAATAAATATAAATATATATATATAAAGAAATTAAGTTTTTTACATCCTAAAATCATCAAAATTCTGCCGAATAGATTAACCATTTTTTTTTAATTCTTGACCATATATATTAAATTCAAACAATCCTTCTAATTTTTGTTTTTATTCATAGAGATTGAAATCAAACATTTTAAATTTTTGTAACACATACTAAAAATATAAACCGCAAAATAGTTTGTTGTTTTTGTTTTTGTTTTTGTTTTTGTTTTTGTTTTTTAAGAGTTTGTTATCTCCGTGCACAGGGCATGACAAATACCTTGTAAAATACTATTTAGGGAGGAGGGAAATAATCAGTATTGATGGCTTAGAAATCAAATTATGTGGAGAATGATTTAGATATTCAATAATTACAGAAATTTTGTTAAAAGGCTTAAAGAGTGAAGTTGCAGGTTGTAACCAGCAAGCGTTTACAGATAAATTACAACTTTCTCCATTTTCTTTTGGGCCCACTTGTCGCTAACCTTATATAATTTCTTTCCCTCTGCTCAAGATGCACCCAAAAAATTAGACACATGAACGTAATACTATACCACCAGCTCATATACTACTTTGGTATAACATGTGAAATTAATGCATAACAGTAATTTATATATAGTATCAAATTTAAAGGTAAGTATAATACTACAAAAATAGTATGCAAGTATTTCTTTTTTACAACTAGAATTTCCAAACCAAAATTCATATTAATAACTTGTTACTATTGTAACTGAAATATCTTAGTTACATTTTGACCCTCCCAAAAAAATTACTCGTATTCAAAATCAGAGAAATATCGAATGCAACATTATGTGTTTAAGAAATAAATCTATAAAGTGTGAGATTCAAAATACGAGTTAAACGATATTTCATGTTGGCTAAAAAGCTTTCATATTCATAATTTACTAGTGCAACAGTAGCTAGTTTTTTTTATATAAGAGTATTAAGTTAGTATTAAATTAAACAGTTGATTAATTTGAGGTTGAAACGCAGTCGCAAGTGCGTACAGCGATTGGTACAGCTGGTGGTTTGGTTTGTATTGATACAAAGTGTTGCGTTTTAAGAGACCACATGGCGTTTGCGATATCGTTTGCACATAAATGTGTTTATTGACATAGACATCTTACCATCTAACATTTTTGCCAGAGCCTCTCGTGGCATCTTTTGTCCAAATCTCACAACCTTTATTTTCTCTTCTTTTCTGGCTATTTTTCTTTTATTAGTTTCTTATTTACTTTCCCTCTTTCGATTTTATTTCTCGCACAAACAATAGTCAAGTCGATGAACTGGCTAAATCGGCACTTTACCACGGACCGGTTATCACCCGTTCGATCCCTTTATCGGGTTAATTAAATTAAACACATTTCGACCCAAAAAAAAACTAGTATACAGAATTCAGGTATATAACTATCTTGTGCGTTTATAAGAATTTCAAGAATATGTTTATATACTGAAATCAGAGTAATGATTAAATATGTTATCAAGAAAGAACCTAATAACTCATAATGATGGAATGACAAAATTAATTTTACAATACTGCAAGCAGTTTCATATACCAATAATTATTCTGCCATTCCACCAATTTTATAACAAAACAAAAACTAAATTTTGATTCTACTATATATAATTTTGCAGTGAAAGTACATATACATATACTCTTTCAACGATTGTTACTAGTTTACAAAGTTACACGTAACACGAACATGCATGATCTAGTTGATATATATTTTCAAATATATATATACACATATATGTGTGTGTGTTTATAAACGAGCTAGTTTTCGGATTTTCTAGTAGGGGGCAGATGGAATCTTTTCCATTATAAGAAGTCATGGGTGGGTGACGTCATAAATGTTCTTTTAAGATTTTACAATATAAAAAGGGATTTTGTGGGAAAGCTGTGGATAACAAAGGGACTTGTGTCGCATCATTTCAATGTTGCTTTTTTTTTTATCGACCTTATTACACTCTTCATTACTTAAGGGTGGATGATTATTTATTTCTTAATCATAATCCCTTATAATATTGGGTGATACAGAATCGATATTATTAACTATAATATTAATACAGTAGGTGGATTCAATCAAACAAGGCTCGCATTTACAAAGTTTTACTTTTTGGTAGTAATTTGTTTTTCTTTAACTCAACTTTTTTGTAGTTCACTAGGGATATAATAGTATAAGTGATAAAAGGATTGTCTATGGACTAATATATATATTCTATGGACTACTACTTAATAGACTGATTTTGCGAAAAGTATTTCACAATTGAAAAGCCACAAAAATATTTTTCATGTAGGAATTAAAGAAACTTAATAGATTGATTTTACAAAGTTATTTTATAAAAAAAAGTAATAAACAAACTTTCATTATATATTCGAACATATTTATATTCCCCATAACGACAAATTCAAATGTAAAAACAAAATAAATACCAGAGTAGTGCTCTTTTTTTTTTTTTTTTGGGTCTAACCATAGTAGTGCTCTAAGAAAACGATTTGATAGCTGGAACACGTTACACGTGGAGACGGAATAATCTTATCTTAATAAAACCGAGGGAATTTAACGATATCCAATTACATTACGCCACGTAAGCACATGAAAAACCAAAACTTCCGAACACGTGATTCTTGACCGACGGCGTTTTCATCCCACGTGGACTCAACAAGTCAAAACTTGTTGACTTTTAAACTAATAAAACAAATCCGGTTATTCGTAAACCGGAAAACTTAAACATTGCATGTATGGTTATTCGTAAACCGGGTTAATTTTACGCACCAAAAACCAAAATTTTCAAGGAAAAATCAAAGAAAGGTTTTTAACATTGCATGTATGGTTTCATTCTCCAAATGGTTGAAGAAAAAATGAAAAACTTTAGTCGTAATCTAAAGAACATTCACCACCATCTTCTACATGAAGCCCATCAATTACTGAGGATGGATCGGTTTGTAAGTACTTGAGTTCACTCCTCTCATGTTGTACCCTTCCTGTGATCTCCAAACACAACCCGTTCCGGTTTTTCTTGTTGTCTCTCTTAGAGGAGCTGCTGCTGTTTGCCTTCTTCTCGGTTGGTCCTGGATCTAAGAAGATTGGAATGAGTTTTGCGGTTGGGTTCGGTTTTATTCTGTTCACGGTTTTCGTCTCGGATGGTCCTAGAATCCTGTTCCCTGATTCGAGTTCTGCGATATCATCTTCGTTTAATAGTACCTGTGTGTGTCAAACCATGAATCATCAGAATCATGAATCTGGATAAAGATGGTTAGTAGCATTGTAGAGAGACTTGAGACAGGGAAAATGACTCGATACGGCAAGAAAAATCTAGATGCTAGGCTTTGTATGACTCATATTGATGTCAAAATGTAACATTGCTTTTAGTTTCAGGGGACTTGTGAGAGTTACCTTACGACCAACTAAATCAAATGTCATAACCACTTTACTCTTTTTGGCTCGTTCAGCTTCTTCAATCGCCTCTCGCTTCTTCCTCAAAAGCTCTCTTTCCTGAGAACAAAACCCAAATTGTTAGGTCAATGGGCGGCGTAACAAACATCGTGTGTCTTTTACCAATTGAGATTATATATACCTCTCCAGAAAGCCAAGTACTACCCTCACTTTCGTAGTAATCACTTTGGTCATCAATAACGGTTGTACGTGCGGCAGAATTTCGATCATACTCTACAAGCCTTTTTGCATAAGCTTCAGCTGCTACATCAGCATCAGACACTGGAGTATACCCTTCCTCTAGCCCAGCATATGTACTTCCCTCTTTTAGCACAAGTGCTCCGCAGAAACTGCAAGGCCCTTCTCCTTCTTGTTCACACACAATTTTCCCACACGACAAACAGTTGCTCACTAATTTGTGTCTACGAGCTTGGCACGCACACGGTTTCCCTTGCTGAAAAACTATCGATCCTTTAGCTGCTTCTGCAAGAGAGATTACTTTTCCGCCTTTTTTCTTCTTAGGATTGACTTGATTGGCTGGAGCTGTTACTTTCCCAGTTCCAGCAGGATGCTGATTAGAAGATGTCCCCACTTTCGGTGTTTTAAACGGTTTCTTGGTTCCGCTAGAAGCACCAGTATCCACTTTTGGCTTAACATACACTTGCAGTTCTGGACCTGAACTGGTTGCTACATGGCTGGATGGATCTTTGTATCCTCTTCGCTGTAGATATTCTGCAATGATGCTATTTCCTTCTTTTCCGATAATATTCTGGATAAAGGCAACAAGAAAATCAATCAGTTCTACTTACATGAATTCAGTTTCTCAGTAAGACTTCAGCAACACACATCTATCCTCAAGCTTCAAGTAATACATTCCCATTTAAGTTACATAGCTACAAAAAACTAGCTAATAGTTTCTATTTGATAACTAAGCTTGACCTAGTAGCTGCAAGAATGGTGTCAAGAAATGTTTAGCTAAGACAAGCTCATCTAATCTTTAGTGCCTAGACCTTTAAGGATCAGTAACAAGAATAGACGATATCAAAATCCCATTGATGTGATGCTACAATTCATGAACTAATCTTCTCTGATTCGTACTAAAACCCTATCCAGATACCTAAATGAAACAACCTACAACACTAGCACAGATCCATTGCTCAAAATCAGTGAATCATAAGAACACAAGCATGGAACGAGAATCCGCGATTCAAAGTTTGAGGAGAAAAGAGAGAGAGAAGGATTTTACGTCGAGATACTCCTTGGCATCGATAGGCTGAGCAAGATCGCAATAGGAGACGAGACCGGAGATAACATCACGATCGAAATTCAAACCAGTTTCTGGTTTCCGGCAGAGATCAACGAGCGCTTCCTCTAGCCACTGCCCCACCGTCGTTCCCATCTTCTTCTCCGTCGCTTCGGTGGTCACCTCCAAATAAATACTTTTATTAAATACAAAAAAACAATTTTATTATAATGCGAATTACTTTACCTAGTGGGCTATGAGGGTAATTGTTTCAAACTTGGGCTTCATAAGCTCGGCCCAAATAATCTAGTCGATTTCCAAGAGTTGTTTCAATAGTTCTTGATAGTCTTTTTTTTTTTTTTTGAATTACCAGGAGGTTCCGGGCCGAAGCCCATAATCCCCCCAGGCCCGAAACCACAGCATGTAATATTAGTTTCGTCCCAAGAACCACTCGAACCAGCGACCTCTAGGCTTTGCCTGAAATCTTTACCAGTTGAGCTATCGGCTCTTGGTTCTTGATAGTCTTTTGCTCTATTCTGAAACAATATTGAAGAAAAATTAGTAACATGACACAATTTTTAACAATGAAAAATGAAACAGGAAACAAGGATAAAGAAAAAAGAACATGATAATGCATTAGTTGAACAAGAAATTAATGACTTCATTTTGTTGTATTATTGTGTTTCCTCTAATTCCTTGGAAGTAGTTCAAAGTTACTTAGACCCATGAGCTTTGTTATATAAATTGTTACTGCAATAAACTTGACTAAAGCATCACAAGTTGTTATCTAAAAGGCTAAAAAAACAATCTAAATTTTCAAACAAAAATACAAATTTTAGAATCATGAAGCAAATTACAAACAAGTTCAACCTCATATTTAACCAAATATATCTTGATAAAAATTTCGTTAAACAACATGAAAAACGAACAACACTTCACTCTTAGCATACGACAAAAGTCTTCTACTTGTTTGTCATGTACTTCTTGAGAGAAGTTAATGCATAACCAATTTTTCACATTTCCTTTATTGATCATCATTTGTAGCAAAGAGAATAAAGTTACAAAGAATTATTTACAAAGACAAGAGTGATTACAAAGAAAACTCGCTTTCTTTCGCATGTTCCATTGGCCATTTTCTGAAACAAAATGTATCCATTATCATACAAAAGTTGCATGAATAGAACGAGTTAAAAACACATCAATTAGAAAGATAGCAAAGAAATAGCAAACAAAGACAATTATATCCGGAGGTGGAAGTATGCGAGCCTCTAAAGACCTCAAGTGTCTATCCACATCAATCACAAATGCTTTAGCATGTTTATCTTCTGCATAATTGTTGACTTTCATGATTGTTTTGATATCTTGTTCACCGTGATTGGGTCTCTGATGGGTAAAGTCTAAAAATTTGATGATATGCGTCTTTGTCAAACTTTGAGAGGATCTCTAGCTTTCAACAATGCTGCAAATCTGTCCAACCAAATATCAAAATTATAAAATATAAAACATAATGAATATAAAACGTGATGATGGAATTTGGAGTTACCTCCATTGGTAGGAATTGTTCCCTTTCGGAACTCCCAACTACCAAGCATGGTGGATGAGTATACTTAAGAACAATTTCATAAGTGTCACGAAAATGCTCAACCACCGATCTTTGGATGCAATAAACTCTTCAGTTAAGCCACATATGCGGTGCTTTTTTTTTTGTCAACAAACCCCATATATTAAATCACATTTGTTCGGTATGAATTATCTCCGTTGGAAAAGTTCCTACCGACTCATCGAGATTTACATGAAAAAAGATAAAACCACGTGCTCGTGCTCCTTTCGCCAGGGCATCAGCACGCACATTAGAAGAGCGTGGAATAAAAGCTAATTGAAAAGACACAAAGCTATCTCTAAGTTCAAGAACATAATCCAATTCTGACTGAAACGCAGGCCAATCCATCGGGTCATCAATCATCTTTAGAAGGTCCAAGTAGTCAGTCTCAAAACGAGCCGAAGAAAATCATCTATTTTTAAGACACTCCATCACCCATGTAAGGCCATCCAACTCTGCATGTAAGGCAGATAGGCTCCTCCGACATCCCCGCAGTCCATTATACATCTGTCTTGAAGAATCGATGAGACACCATCCAAGGCCAATAGTGGCCCCTTGATCCACCCATGAAGCATCGACCTGATAAACCGGGAAGGCAAAATTCTCTGTCTCGATGGTAATCATGGTGTGAGGGGGGCTTCCATCCTCTTCATCTTCTTTCTCCTGAAGATTTGCTAATCTCCAACTCTCTTCCTCCAGCTTGGTGAATTGAAATATCTCCAAGGGTGAGACCTCTATTTCATTGAAAATCTTTGCGTTTCTTGCTTTCCAAATGTACCATATGATCTAAAGGAAAGTATCCCGTTGGGGTTTGGGGAGACCCCTTTCCTCTGTCCTCCAAAATAAGAAATCCATATTTTGGAAAAGGGACCTACTCGGGAAATAACCCGGAAGGAAGCCACATATGCGGTGCTTTTGGCACACATTTTCTATAGACTTTTCAGTTAAGCCACAAACTTATATGAAGATCTTTCCACCGTTGGATAAAGTTCAAATTTTGAATCACATATTGGTATCACAAATTGACTAGAGCATCACAAATTGTTATCAAAAAGGCTAAAAACACAATCTAAACTTTCAAACAAAAATACAAATTTTAGATTCATGAAGCAAATCACAAACAAGTCCAACCTCAGATTTAACAAAATATAGCTTGATAAAAGAAGAAATCTCATGATCCCTAATCTTAAATTAAAAAATCAAACTAAACTATCCACTATCCACTAGATCATACATATACCCGCGATTGAGTTTATCTGTTAAAGACCCAACTAAACCATCTTTATCAAATATGTTACTAGTAATGTATATCAACTTTTTTTTATTGCATTGAATTGACATGGGTATGTATTTTTTTTTTTGAACTACACATGGGTATGACATGGGTATGTATTCATTCTTGCATATGTACATGATAAATCAAACGTTTGGGGTGGGATATGGACCATATGGTCTACCTGTAGGAAAACAAAGATAAAGCTTAAAGCTTGAGAAAGATGATTAATTTTATTGAATGATTTTCACCTTACTATTTACAAAGCTTGAATTGAGAGATTTATACAAAGATGAAGGGGACTAGGTTTAGCTAAGCTCCCTTCAATCCATAGCGCCACTTGTCATCATCTTGAGAGTAGTTTTTGTTCAATGGATCAAATCTGTTGAAGGTCTTGGTTTGACTGACCGTACTGGTCTTCATCGGAGCTTTGATTTTGTCGTTTGCAGGTGACCGTTGAGAAGATAAGGTTTTATCTTCAGGTTTTGATTCTATGGGCTTCGCAACTTGCTTAAGGCCCAATGCTGATATCTCTTCTTTCTTCAAACTTGGTGTGGGTGGCTCTTGAACACCAAGTTTGATCCTCAAGGCATGGAAAGCTTCATGAGAGAGTGACTTGGTGAAGATGTCTGCAATCTGCAAGGCTGAGGGAATGTGTTTAACTTCAACTACACCCAGAGCAATCCTTTCACGAATGTAATGATAGTCCAACTCAAAATGCTTCGTTCGCTTATGGTAGGCTGGATTGGCTGAAAGGTAGACTGATGAGAGATTGTCTCCATACAGCTCAGGTGTGTGCAGTAGAGGAATGCCAAGTTCCTTCATCACTATACATAACCATGTTATTTCCATGGCAACTTCAGACAGAGCCCTGTACTCTACTTCAATGGAGCTTCTAGCTACTGTGTTCTATTTCTTAGACGACCATGAAATGAGATTAGTGCCTAGGAAGGTGCAGTAGCCGCCAATGGATCTCTTAGTGGCAGTGCATCCTGCCCAATCACTGTCACTATAAGCTCTGAGAGTGAAGTCAGAGTTGCGAGAGAAGACGAGGCCCATGGTAAGTGTTCCTTTGACATATCTGAGTATGCGTTTGAGTAGCTTGAAGTCCCCCATAGTAGGCTTATGCATTCGTTGACACACAAAATTAACCGCGTATTGCAGGTCTGGCCTAGTTAAGGTCATATATTGGAGTTTACCTGCAATGCTGCGGAAGTAGGTTGGATCTTCAAAGTCCTTATCATGTTCAGAGATTCTATCTGGTTGCGTAGGCAGTGGAGTTGGCATAGGAGAGCAATCACTCATACCTGCAACCGCCAATATGTCAGCTGCATATCTCTCTTGTGACAAGAACAGACCAACTTCAAAGAAGTGAGCATGAATGCCAAGAAAGTAGTGTAGTTGACCAAGATCCTTCATTCTGAAATGTTTGCTTAATTCTATAAGTAGATGTTCCAAAACTGAGGAGTTGTTACCGGTGATCAGGATATCGTCAACATAGAGTAATAACATGATCACATTTCTGTCTTTGGTGTAGACGAACAGAGATGATTCCTTCTTGCTGCAAACAAATCCAAACTCAAGGAGGTAAGAGCTGAACTTGTCAACCAGGCCCTTGGAGACTGCTTGAGTTCATAAATTGAATATGAAGCTTACAGATATGATCAGGACACGCTTTGTTAACAAATCCAGCTGGCTGTGAAACGACCCGACCCGTTTTTTTTTTTTAAACAATAAACCCTTGGTCTCGGACTAGCATTCCCATAAATGCTATCCTCAACAACCAAGCAACAAAACAAGCAACCAGCGGATAACACAATAATAATCAAACAATGCATTCCATTAAAGTAACTAAACCAGTTCTACACAATTCCAATTCCACAAACCAGCAACCTAACCAGGTTCTAAAACAGAAAGGAAATAACAACAACACACAACACGAAACCGAGACCCTAGATCATCTCCCTCTTCGTTGCCATGATTCCACGATCACAATTTGCCTTTACCTGCATCACATGGAAAAAAGAGATGCGTGAGTATTATCATAAATACCCAGTGAGACGGTCCTCCCATCTACGACTGCGTACACAGACGCGATGGATCCGCTCAGGCAAACATACACCACACAATCACACAAACACAATCAAACGGCTCAACCACAGCCCAACAGGCGACCTGTCGATCGACACTACCACTAGGTGTCGATCGACACCCCTGCTCACACCTGTCGATCGACACACCCACGGTGCCTGTCGATCGACAGCTCCACAGGACCCTGTCGATCGACCCAACCACTAGGTGTCGATCGACAGCTCCTCGATCACCTGTCGATCGACACAACCTCTAGGTGTTGATCGACAGCTCTCGTGTGACCCTGTCGATCGACACACCCAAGTGCTGTCGATCGACAGGTCATCGCAGATTCCTGGGAAATCGATCATTATCCTCTCGGATCGATTCCCTCCTCTGCGTTAACACGAAACCTTCACGGAAATCACAATCCAACAATCCATATGCAACAAAACGAACAGAAACAACACCAATCATCACAAATCAATCAACTCAACCTACCACCAAACAACCCTAACGAATCCACCGGCCCAGAAGCTATGGTCACGCACTCACCTTGAGTTAATTGGAAAGAAAACGGTAGAGCTGAGGCTAGACACGAATCCACGACAATCTCCACAAGAAATCTCCTCCAAATCTCTCAAGAAACGAAACCCTAATTCTCAAAAACTCACAGGGAACAGAGAACTCCTCTCAAACTCTGTTGGCTGCGTTTTTGGGACTTGGTTCGCTCACATGCGGCCAAAAACCCTTAAATACGAAGCCCTAAGGTTTACCCAAACCGGCCCGGTCCAATTGAACGACTTAAATCGAACCAGAAAACCAACCAATTCCGGCACCTATCGATCGACAACCACTAGGTGTGTCGATCGACAGCCCTTAAGAGCCCTGTCGATCGACAGACCTCAAGTGTGTTGATCGACAGCCCTTCCATTTTCCACAAAAATGGTTCACGGGCGTCACAATTCTCCCCCACTAAAACTGGATTCGTCCTCGAATCCTCTAACATTACTCAACAATCTACCCTGGCCTAACCCGCCAGCAACACCGGAGACTACATCTCCCAGACCCTCTCGAGGTTCACATTCGTCCTATGCACATAGACCCGTCTCAGACATTGATTGCCCATAGCTCATAACCACCATCTAGCTTTCGGGATCGTCACCCCTCAACTCTAGGTGTCTAGTATCAACCCACCTCAATCCGCGCAGTCCTGACGGTGTTTGATACTCAATCATCTCCACACACCTCAATCCATCAAGACACACAGTCTATCAAGCTCTCGGTATGCAGAGATCTGCCAGAGGTCGCAACCTCCCAAACTATCCCCATACCCTCACGATCTCAGTCCGCGCAGTCCTGACGAACGATCGGTATGCGGGGAACCCACTGCCCCCCGGAGAGACGCATCTCTCAAGATCTGCCGGAGACTAATCTCCAAGAAAGACTGATGTCTATCTCTGAGCTATGCAATTAATTCCTAACGTCTATAATGCACCCCTGACCGGAACTACCTCCTAAGGTCTCACATGATATTCCCCTCCCGGAATACCATCACAAACGTGATCATCACAGATCACCCGAACCATCCCTCACCTCAGATGTCCCTGCAGAGTCTCCCCAGAACTAGACAGTTCTAACCACCGTAAAACTTCTATTCCGAGACTCTCTCACACACAAACCGTTAAAGTCCCCTCCGAAACTGGCAAGTTCTATCCGCAATAAAACTTCTATTTCGGGGTTCTCTAACCACAAACACATGACTCTCAAAGTCAAACACATAAGAAAAACACTTTCTTATTCACTGGAAAAATGTCATAATCATTACAACTTAATGAAAATACAAAAATCCACAACCAAAAACCTCACCACACACGGTGATCACCACGCAAAACTGAAACTGGAAACCACAAAGAAAAACGAATTCACTCTTCTGCTTGCTTCTCGAACCACTTCTTGAACTTCGTTTTCATCTTTGCCTCTGGTTCCCAAGTCTCCTCCTGAATACCGTCACAGTCCCACAAGACTCTCAACAACGGCACTCTCTTCCGGCGCAGAACCTTGATACTCCTCTTAAGAATCCTAACCGGCCTCATCCCAACAGTCAGATTTGGCTGAAGATCCGTAGGAATCGTCACTGGTACCTCCTCAGAAGCATGCAAGCATCTCCTGAGTTTCGAAACGTGAAACACATCATGGAAATTCTCCATAATCGGAGGCAGCTCCAACCGATAAGCAACTGGTCCCACACGTTCCACAACCCGGAACGGACCCATGTACCTCGTACTCAGCTTATCCTCGGATATGGACCTGTTCAGACCCCGTATCATAGCCATCTTGAGATACACTCGATCTCCGACTGCAAACTCCAACTCTTTCCTTCTCCTATCGGCATAACTCTTCTGCCGATCCTGAGCTTCTTTCATGTTCAGCTTCACAACACGGAACTTCTCCGTCGTCTCCTGAACAAAATCCGCCCCAAAGATGCTCCTCTCCCCCACTTGGGTAAAACATAGCGGAGTACGACATGGCCTCCCATACAATGCCTCAAAAGGAGCCATTCCGATACTCGCCTGAAAACTGTTGTTATATGCGAACTCCACCAAACTCAAGTGATCCGCCCAATGACCACCCCAATCTAGCACGCACATCCTTAACAGATCTTCCAGTGTCTAAATCGTCCTTTCGGACTGCCCATCCGTCTGCGGATGATTAGCTGTACTCATGTGCACCTTAGTGCCCATCTCAGCCTGAAACGCTCTCCAGAACACTGAAGCAAACCTCGGATCTCTATCCGACACAATACTTGCTGGCACTCCATGCAACCTCACAATCTCCTTCACATACTTCTTAGCCAAGACCTCAGCTACATCTGTCTTCTTAATGGCCAGAAAATGTGCGGACTTAGTCAGACGATCCACAATCACCCAAATCGCGTCATAGGTCTGAGAAACCGGCAACCCTACTACGAAATCCATGGTAATCATGTCCCACTTCCACTCTGGAATGGGTAGACTCTGCAATAAGCCACTAGGAACTTGGTGCTCAGCCTTCACCAACTGACACACATTGCAAGCTGCAACTAAATCTGCCACATCTCTCTTCATCCCGACCCAATGATAATACCGTTTCAGATCCCGATACATCTTAGTCGCTCCCGGATGAATCGAAAACTTACTCGCATGAGCTTCTCTCAGAATTTCCTGCCTCAAGTCCTCATCCTTAGGAACACAGACTCGTCCATGCACTAAGATAGTCCCGTTAGCAGAAACCTGATATTCGGAACCAGTAGCCTTGGAGAGATCTATCAACACCGGATCCTGCTCCTGAGCTACTCGGATCCTGCTCAATAGATCCGCCTGATCTGCCGCCGCTAACCCCAACGGTTCCTCTGAAGTAACACACAACCTCAAAGTACTAAGCGTGCTCACCAACTTCCCCACATCCCGCTCCTGAGATGAATCATACCTCCTCCGCCTAAGAGCATCCACCCCTAGCTAAGTTCACCGCGACGGTAATCTTAAAGGAAAACTCAATCCGCTACAACTTCTCCCATCACTTCTGCCTCATAAACTAAAGACCACCGAAAAGGAACCTACTCCACTAACCACTTGGTCATGGAATGAGCCGTACTCTCAAGGCCTTTTTATGCAACTCTTGAAATAACCTGCCAACCCGAGAACTACTACACTTAGTCTCATTCCTCGGTCTAGGCAAAATCTCAGCTCAATTGCATCTTAACTGGATCCACAGAAACTCCCCTGCAGAAACCGTAAGACCCTGAAAACCCATTCACACTTGTCAGAAACTGCACTTGCTCATCCTATCAACTAGATCATGTTCCCGCAACTTCTCTAGAACTCTCCTCAAATGAACCTCATGTTCCTCCAGACTCTTCGAATATACCAGGATATCATCGATGAAGATGATTACGAACTCACCCAGATACTCCTGGAAAACTCCGTTCATCAACCTCATAAATGCCGCCGGTGCATTCGTCAACCCGAATGGCATTACTACAAACTCAAAATGCCCATACCGAGTCCTGAAAGCCGTCTTCCAAACATCTGTTTCGTCGATCGGAATCTGGTGGTAACCGGATGCCAAGTCATCCTTGAAGAACCAAGTAGCCCCTCACAATTGATCCAACAACTTATCAATTCTCGGAAGACGAAACTTGTTCTTCATAGTGACTCGGTTAAGCCCTCGATAATCGAAGCACAACCGGAAACTACCACAATTCCTCAACACCACACACCGGTTCTCCACACGGTGAAGTACTCAACCAATCCTCTAGCCGCCTCATCGGCTCTTACAACACTGCTGGAGTCATCCGGTAAGGTGCCTTAGATAACGGCGTCGTCCCAGGTTCCAACTCAATCGTGAAAGGATCCGACCGCGATGACGGCAATCCCCGCAGCGACCGAAAGATATCCTCACACTCCTGGACAACCCGAATATCCCTCACTGCAACCTCACCTACAGACTCTGCCAGCAAAACAGTCTCCGAGTAAGCCTCGCAACCTCTCAGTCATAGCCTCAGCCTGCACCCAAGAGATCACGAGACTCTCAGAAGTCGGTTTCACTCCCTGACAAAACAACCTTCTCCTACTACGCTCCAACACAACACGACTCCGATGACACTCCAGATGAACTCTGTACTGATCAAGCCAATCCATACACAGGATGCAATCATACAGTTCAACTAAACTGTACACCAAGTCCGCTGTCATCCACTTACCAGTCACTAGAAACTCCACACCTCTCGCCCGGCCATGAGTAACTAGAAACTTCCCTTCCGCAACCATTACCGGTCCAGTCCGCTCACCAGCGTCACTCCGGATACCACTTCACCCAGCACCCTCCGGAGTGATGAAGCAAACATGCTCCAGAACTGAACAACACGTGGAATTCACCACTGCACACTTCAAAGGTCTCCACACAACTCCCATGTGCTAAGAAACCTAACAACCTTACTAACTATGACCCCTGCTTCCGCACCCGAAGCATCCCGGCCATTCTACCTCAAAATGGAAGCATCCTCCCACTCCCTTTTCTGTCCCTACATAAGCTTGACGCCATGCCAGGTATCACCTGCTGAGGCTTAACAGACTGAACAGCTGGGCTAACTACCACAGCCTGCTCTCTCGAGTCTCGACGATGCCTCCAGCAGTCTCAAACAACTATGCTCTCGCAACATACTTAGACACTCTGCACCGTGTCTTCCCTTTTATCGAAGTCTTCTCAAGAACCTCCTATCTCGGGCCTCCTCGCCCTCCATGCTCCTACCAGCATGCACCAGCCCAAACCATGAGCCGATTAACTCCAAAACATCCCCACAAACTGATCTCTCTCACAGATCGAGTTCCAAACACCTCGTCTTTAAACGACCCGCAGCCTCTCGAAGAAAGAACTTGGCACAACACTATGCCCAAAATTCCGCCCAGGCCAACACTGCCTGAACCCTCCTCGCTGCAACACACCACTCGCAAAGAATCCTACACCAATTCTCTGCACATGTTCCCTTATCCGCAGATAAGACGGAACCCTACCAACATCCGCAGCCCTCTGCCGCACCTCTGCCACTCGTGGCATCACCGGAGCCCAACTGGCACCGCACACGGTAACCGCTCCCAACCTTGCTGAAGCCAATCCGCCAGACGATCAACTCGACCCTGAGCCCACCCGCGAGCGCACCCGCACTACCAACCTCACGAGGACCCACACCGGCCCCCGACAGCCAACCCGGGATCACACTATCCTCACCAGCCCCAACACTGGCGCTTACACTTGGCTGCACGCTGGCAGTCTAAATGGCGCTCAAGCCGTCTTGAAGCGTCTACGGATCACTCTCAGCCACATGCGCAGCACTCTGAGCCGCCCTCCCGGCCAACTCACTCACTAGTGCCCGCCATAACAACTACTGCACAGATCTGTCAGACGATCAACTTGTCTCCTGGACTCCTCCTGCGGGCGCACCCGAACAGCGAGCCAATCCAGCACCAGCTCGAGTACCAGCCTTGGCCCCACAGCCCTCACACTGGCTCTCACATAGGCACTCCCACTGGCACTCGCACTAATACACAGACCCTCTTGATACATCTACGGATCTGTCACAGTTTCAACGTGGAACCCTGAGCCGCATCCCAGCCGACTCACTCACTGGTCCCTGACCACAATCCTCACCTCCACAGTCACCCCGGCCCCCACGGCCACATTCTCTAGTGCCTCTAGCTAACACCATGCACTACTACAGTACATAAGCTAAGCACTAAAGAATAACAATAAAACATACTTACCGTGGAATCTCTTTGAAGGCTCGAAGGAAGATGATCTAGAACCCCCAAATTCACAGAATTGTCAATTTAACCAAATTACAATCCTAGCAGTTCTAGCCCGTCCTAAAACCGTAAGGGCTCTGATACCAAACTGAATCGACCCGACCCGTTTTTTTTAAAAACAATAAACCCTTGGTCTCGGACTAGCATTCCCATAAATGCTATCATCAACAACCAAGCAACAAAACAAGCAACCAGCGGATAACACAATAATAATCAAACAATGCATTCCATTAAAGTAACTAAACCAGTTCAACACAATTCCAATTCCACAAACCAGCAACCTAACCAGGTTCTAAAACAGAAAGGAAATAACAACAACACACAGCACGAAACCGAGACCCTAGATCATCTCCCTCTTCGTTGCCATGATTCCACGATCACAATTTGCCTTTACCTGCATCACATGGAAAAAAGAGATGCGTGAGTATTATCATAAATACCCAGTGAGACGGTCTTCCCATCTACGACTGCGCACACAGACGCGATGGATCCGCTCAGGCAAACATACACCACACAATCACACAAACACAATCAAACGGCTCAACCACAGCCCAACAAGCGACCTGTCGATCGACACTACCACTAGGTGTCGATCGACACCCCTGCTCACACCTATCGATCGACACACCCACGGTGCCTGTCGATCGACAGCTCCACAGGACCCTGTCGATCGACAGCTCTTCGATCACATGTCGATCGACACAACCTCTAGGTGTCGATCGACAGCTCTCGTGTGACCCTGTCGATCGACACACCCAAGTGCTGTCGATCGACAGGTCGTCGCAGATTCATGGGAAATCGATCATTATCCTCTCGGATCGATTCCCTCCTCTGCGTTAACACGAAATCTGCACGGAAATCACAATCCAACAATCCATATGCAACAAAACGAACAGAAACAACACCAATCATCACAAATCAATCAACTCAACCTACCACCAAATAACCCTAACGAATCCACCGGCCCAGAAGCCATGGTCACGCACTCACCTCGAGTTAATTGGAAAGAAAACGGTAGAGCTGAGGCTAGACACGAATCCACGACAATCTCCACAAGAAATCTCCTCCAAATCTCTCAAGAAACGAAACCCTAATTCTCAAAAACTCACAGGGAACAGAGAACTCCTCTCAAACTCTGTTGGCTGCGTTTTTGGGACTTGGTTCGCTCACATGCGGCCAAAAACCCTTAAATACGAAGCCCTAAGGTTTACCCAAACCGGCCCGGTCCAATTGAACGACTTAAATCGAACCAGAAAACCAACCAATTCCAGCACCTGTCGATCGACAACCACTAGGTGTGTCGATCGACAGCCCTTAAGAGCCCTGTCGATCGACAGACCTCAAGTGTGTCGATCGACAGCCCTTCCATTTTCCACAAAAATGGTTCACGGGCGTCACAGGCTGACTCATGTACACTGTTTCAGTGAAGTCTCCATGCAGAAATGCATTCTTTACATCCAGTTGTTTGACTTCCCAGTTCATAACTGTGGCTGTGTGCAGGACCGTCCTCACAGTGACTGATCTGACCACCAGACTGTATGTTTCGAGGTAGTCAATCCCCTCTTCGTGGTTGAAGCCTTTTGCCACCACCCGAGCTTTTAGTTTGTCTAGGTCTCCATCTGCAGTTAGCTTGGTTCTGAAGACCCATTTCGAACCTAGCACATGCATATCAAGACTATATGGCACAAGGGACCAAGTTTCAGCCTCAGCGTAGTTTCCCATTTCCTCCTTCATAGCTTCGGTCCACCCTGGATGTTTCAAGGCACTAGTGACCGTTTTTGGTTCAGGAAAGGATACCTTTTGAGTGAGCAAAGCATACTTGGGATTTGGCTTCACAATCCCAAGTTTTGATCTAGTCAACATTGGATGATGTGTTACTCGTGTAGCAACAACAGGGGCTTGTGTGACCTCTGAGATGACATTAGAGCGTGAGTGTTCTGGAGGGAGAGAAGTGTTGTTGCCTATAGGAACTGGATCTAAGCCAACCGTACACCCAACATTCCCTTCTCCAGAAACTTGGCTTGAAATATCAAGACAAAGGCCAGGAGCCGGTTGAGTACCTGAGGGAAATACAACCACAGAAGGATGATGTATGGGAGTAAGTTCACTTACATTGGGTAGAGGCTGGTTTGAGGAGCTGGAGTCATTAGTGTGTATAGGTGGAATGCCTTTAAACCAGGCTGCTAACAAAGGAGTTCTGCTATCCTTAAGCAGATGTGAATACTTTGTGAGGTAAGGGAACACACTTTCATCAAACACCACATGTCTGCTTATGTAGATTCTTCATGTAGTTGGTAGCACGCACCTGTATCCCTTATGCTTGGAGCTGTAACCAAGGAATACACACTGCAGAGATCTCGGATCAAACTTATCTTTGGCATAATCCCTTAGAGTTAGGAAACAAGCACTTCCAAATACACGCAGAGCTGAGTAATCTGGTGCCTTTCCGTATAGAATCTCACAGGGACTCAGCTGATTGGGAAGAACAGAGGAGGGCAGAAGATTACTCAGATATGTTGATGTAAAGAAGGCTTCCACCCAAAACTTTTGGGGAACTCCACTTTGAAACAGCATGGACAACCCCAATTCAGTAATGTGCCTGTGTTTCCGCTCTGCTAAGCCATTTTGTTGTGGTGTGTGAGGGCAGGAAATTAGGTGTCTAATACCAGACTCTTGAAAGTGAGACAACAATGCTTGATTAATAAATTCACCGCCACCATCACTTTGAAAGCTTTCGATTTTGTGTTTAAACTGATTTTCTACCAATGCTTGAA
This sequence comes from Arabis alpina, assembly GCA_900128785.1. Lineage (NCBI taxonomy): Eukaryota > Viridiplantae > Streptophyta > Magnoliopsida > Brassicales > Brassicaceae > Arabis > Arabis alpina. The sequence goes on from LT669792.1 coordinate 5,840,176, forward strand.
ACGCAATAAACAAAGGACAAAAATCTGATTTAAACTTCATTGGATAAAACCAGAAGTATCTTGAAAAATTGTCAATGAACACAGCATAATAGCGAAAACCTTGAACAGACAACAAAGGTGAAGGACCCCATAAGTCACAGTGAATTCGCTCTAAAGGCCTAGAAGCAACAAACGAGGAAAAAGAGAATGGGAGTCTTGAACTCTTCCCATTTTGACAAGCTTCACATAGAACACCTGTGTGTTTATTTATAGATATAGATATAGATATATAACAGAACCTGGCTCTGATACCATGTAGGAAAACAAAGATAAAGCTTAAAGCTTTTTATTGAATGATTTTCACCTTACTATTTACAAAGCTTGAATTGAGAGATTTATACAAAGATGAAGGGGACTAGGTTTAGCTAAGCTCCCTTCAATCCATAGCGCCACTTGTCATCATCTTGAGAGTAGTCTTTGTTCAATGGATCAAATCTGTTGAAGGTCTTGGTTTGACTGACTGTACTGGTCTTCATCGGAGCTTTGATTTTGTCGCTTGCAGGTGACCATTGAGAAGATAAGGTTTTATCTTCAGGTTTTGATTCTATGGGCTTTGCAACTTGCTTAAGGCCCAATGCTGATATCTTTTTTTTCTTCATTTGGGCCTCCGGTTTTACACTACCACCATGATCCTGATAGTTCGGGAGACTTTCCTTCACCGAATGAATTATGTAATAAGATATTAATATCAAGAAGAACCCAAGAGAGTTATTATATGCTAACGAAGATGATAAGGTTAAGACACGGCATGGGTCGACATATCAGATTTACCAGAGTCTAGTTTCCTTTCATGTTGTGGAGCCAAGAGGCATTCTACGAGAAGCTTTAACAGACAAGTTATTATTATAACTTTGTTTTTTAAAAAAATATTATTTTTTAATGCCGTAGCAGCATTTGCAAAGTTTCTTAGGGCATCTTTATTGGTGATTTTCACAAAGTTCATCAGTTATAAATAAATCAAAAATATTAAAAAACACAAATGATCATAAAAGAAGTGTCTGCTGTGAGACACAATTCTTCCATTTTTAAGACACCAAATTGCCACATGTTAGTATAAGATTAATTCTGTATTTATTTAATAATTTAATATGTAAATAAATAACTAAATTAAATGCAAATTATTAAAATAATATATTTTAAAAACATTGTGGAGAGATCACCACTAATGATGCTCTTATACACTTTGCCTTAATGGGATCATCAAAGTCGTCTAGTTTTCCCATAGCCCTGTTCTGCAACGAATTATCTTCCTACCTATTGCTATGATATCATGAGAATACCGAAAACAAAGTTTTCTCTAATTAAAGTTTTTGCATTCCACAATTCTCTAATGAGTCAGGCAAAAATACAAATAAGCATTACTATTCATATTTCAGATAGTAATCTAAAATATCATGCTTTTTTCTCTATATTCAGATCAACGTCCGTTACTAGGGAAGTGTATCAAATATCTTTCACAGTACATATTCAAACTTCAAAGCTTGTCTCAAAGCTGTAGGAAAACATGGTAAAGGATTGGTTCGTATATGAAACATTTAGGGACACATTTATATATTATCATACCATACATGATATAATGTAGTTGAACATGCTTTTCTGGTCCCACATCGATAATATGAGCGGATAAATCATCGTTCCATTTTGGCGATTGTACTTTTTTTATTTTTCTATCCTTCTTCCTATCAAAAACACAAGTAAAAAATGATGACTATGCAAAAGAATGATGACATGTAATGATGACATATATTGCTAAAACTGTGACATGGCTTAATCCTCTTAAATCATTGGATAATTAAATAATTAACATCACATTACGATTACTTGTTGTAAAAAAATTAAATACAAACCTAATTTGATGTTAATTATTTAGATCCATTAATTGCGTGACATTTTAAAATGGTTAATAATCATATTAACTGCAAACTTATTTATCGCCAACATTATTGTCATTTAATTTAGGAGAAATGCAAAACAAATTTATTATTGGAAGCTAATAGCATTTTCAACAATTATCTTTCTTAAATCTTTCTAAAATACATTAAATAAATGATTATTAAACCAACAAATCCTACGATCTTACATAAATTTTTGAATTATAGCAACATAATAAATATTAAGAACATAAATTTCGGACCAAATATATTTTTATGCAAGATCGAGATCCTACAAATATATTAACCATTTCTTTAATATTTATAAATTGCTAAACTAATATTCCTAAATATTCGGAGTATCAAAGAACCACCAAGATCTTTTCATATACCAAGCTAGCTAATATATCACTATAAATAACCCTTTCACAGACAAGCGATGATCACGATATTATTTTACATTTTTAGTCGATAAATTTAAGTTTTGTTTTGTTCCGTTACGATGTGAACTGACATTATTATTTTACTGTTTGCAGGTAATCTATGGCTTTCAGATCCATAAATGGTAACGAGTAGTTTCGTTTGCAAAATCAGCAACAAAGGGCTTTACAATGGACGAAAAGACAATGCTGCGAAGACCTATCCTTGACTTGGCAAATGATACAAATGAAATCACTCAGATTCATACAAGCATTTATATTTTCGTCTTATTTTTATGGTCATACATGTAGCTAAACCAAGCCATGGGAAGATTACACCAGCCATCAAAGGTATAAAGCGATCTTCACCCATATGGTTTTTAGACCTTGATGCATGACTATTTGTTGATTGATCTTTGCAAAAGGTAACAACATTTCATTTTTCAAATTTATATGTTATTAGTCCTAATAAAATAGTTTTATAATGTATAGGCTATTTAATTTAACGAAAGTTTATGTCAATGTTTCTTGATTGGTCTCACCTTGAATTTCTATATTTGGAGTATAAAAAAAAGTCCTCAAATTTAATTTTATTTATTTATTTTGGATATATCTCATGTTATTTGGCTTTCAAATTAAAGTGGATAATTTCAGAGTTGATAAAGTTGACTTGGTGATTTGTTGATGTGGATGATTCATTTGTGGCTACTCATTCGCATGTTCGTGGAGTTTCTACAGAGGTTTAAGATGCAAGAGTTTGTAAAATGACATTTTGACCTATTGTAATGTACTCATAACATGTAAATTCGACGTTTATTGTATTACATTTTATATTTGAAAGTATATATTATGATATGTGATCAAAATACCATCAATTATAATCAGTTTTTAAGAATCATGATATAATTTTTTTAATTTTAAACAAAAACTTGTGTTACATAAATTTTTTTGGTTTTGATAACAACGATAGTGAAAATTTGTGAAGTGAATATTTTTGTATGTGATAGCAAAATAAGAGTTAAAATATATAATGACAATTACACTATCCTGCATATTTTATATAAATAGTTTATATATAGATACTCTTCATGTGTAAATATTTATATGCAAGTAATTATATAATGACAATTACACTATCTTGCATATTTTATATAATTGACTCTCGTCTTAGAAAATGCTTCAAAACTTTCATTAGTTTTTAAGATTTGCTTTTAAATTTTTATATTTTTAAACTACACTTATATCATGTCTTCTCTCATTATTTAACACATACATCATTAAGTTAACCATATACAACATTTTTTTTTATCTTTTTTACTCGCTGTGAATTTTTTGATTTTCATGATTCATAATACCAAAAATATTATTAAAAAATGTTCATATCCGCACACGGTGCGGGAAAGTCACCTAGTATATTTTTAAAAATCTTTAACCAAAACTCATGTGTTTATGTTACATACAGCCATATGAATTTCTTTGTGCATTTGAGTTTTGGTAATATATTTTCATTTCTTTCTCGGTTAATGCATCCAAGTTTCTTGACATGATTCATTGAACATTCTTGAAAAAAGAGGGGACCTGTTAAAGGCTTATTATCACGTTTCGTTCTGAATTATTGGAACGTTCAGTAGTACAATTAACCATGCTAGTGTTATACAATTACTTTTTGCAAATTAACTTGCTTGCCTCGTCGGTTTGTCCTCCTACTCATCTGAACACTCAGCCTTCCACCTAGTTTGTCTTAAGTAGAATGAACACATCATTTGAAAACAAGAGGTGAAGACACTTGATCTTAACCATCAAACTATTTGGACCATTGTCCTTCATGTCTAAATATCTCTAGGACCGACTTAATATCAACTAAGCATTCGCTTATTATATAAATAAGTATTGCGCTAAAAATATTTGCCTAAAATAAAGAAATAAAGTTATCCCAACAAGTATATATATTAACATGATATCATTTTTACAGATGATTTTTTCCTTTTCTTTTGTAATAATTTCACTACTATAGTTTCTAAAAGTCACCCGAACCTAGTAAACAAATATAGACATGACCCATGGTCCCAAATAACATGATCTGATTAGTGAAACATCACTTGTCCCCACCTCGCACTGCGTGTGTCCGATGTCCGACAATCCTCATTTAGAACATCCCAACATAAATCTCAAACTATTTTTTATTTTTTATTAAATAAAACAACTATGTCAACTATGGTCAGTTTTTTCCTAGATAGAAATTATTTATGTTTGGTGACAAAGATTTGATATATGTTGATTAGAGAAGTTATTTCTCAAAATTCTTAAATAATATAATAAATATACTTACCAAATGTCAATAACTTAATTTATGTATATATTAAAAAGAGTACCTTTTGAATGGAGATTATTTTCAAATTCGAGTATTACTAGAGAAAAACACTAAGTTCACATGACTCTCGATCAAAGCTTCGAATTTTTTTGGTTAACAATCTTTAAAAAAATATATATTCAAATAATGATATTGAATGGATTTGACGAATTTATGAACATGTTGTAGTGCATTGTCGCATACGATATTATAAATACATGATCTATGAGCTCAGGAACTTCTATGATTCAGTGATTCCATATAAAAATAAAACAAATTTGTGAAGTTATAATACACGGACATAATATCCGTAGAAAATTGATATTTGGCTTTAACTAACTAATATAAATATGGGAAAAGAGTTATCGTCACCGAATAAGCTAATACCGATATAAAACTACAGTTCGATTACTTGAATTGACGTTTAGTATTTAAATCGAGGGAACAAACGATATCAACTCTTGAAGATATCATGAAACACTAATGTGAACAAATCCAAATGAAAATTGACTTACATACATTGAGAAAGCCTCTCGGATCATTGTCACGTTAAAGAACTATAACACGTGTCAACATCGTAATCCTACATAATATGAATAAAATGATGGAATTTCACTCCAAATTCTGTATTTCCTATTGAGAGATTGAGATCTTGTAATAAATCTTCGTCGACACATTTCAACGGTCACGATGGAGAGAGGCGTAAGTATGGAATCGTCCGAGTAATCAAATATGGACACGTGACAACTGAATTGGACCCCACGTGTGAGCTATACGATAAATTATTGCTTTTTCGAGTGGAGGTCCACAAACATACCGAACAAAAGAAAGCAAAGTATGGCTTACTTGCTTATTTGATTGATTGATATTCGTTGCCAAAAGGTCTTGTCTGAGATCGTCGCTTTCCATATCCGGAGAGGGATTAGGTGGTTGCATCGTAGCCGTACACGCCTCTATGCTTCCATATCGATGTATTAAGGTGGCGATGGATTTTCTGTTTACATTTGGATCGACATCGAACTAAAATCCATGATTAGAACAAATATGATCGATTAAAACTATCTAACTAATTTCAAACATAAAATATGCATATAAAATATACAGGATGTTTCATTTGCTTCGCAATTCGCGAGTATCGATTAGTTTCAACCGTCTAATATGTAAGTAACTTTGTTTTAGGATGGATTCAAACTCATGATAGAGCGAGATAACACCATTTTTAATATTCATTTCCAGAGCTCGTGAAGTGTGAACCATTGAATTTCTTTATCTTACTAATTGTTTATACTGTCAAACTTTTTCTTTTGTCTAAAGAAGAATTGTTCATGTTCTTTCAAAAAACATACTATCATAAGGAAGCTCAGTCTTTGGTATTATAAGCTTCTTTTCCATAGAGTTATAATCAAAACCATTTTTTGAACAAGGAAAGTCTGTGAGAGTGCGCATACCTGGCATGCAATCTTGCAAGAGAAGAGAATATGATCTTTTTGATTGGTTTTTTTCCCATGCTACAAAACTGAAATCTCATATCAATGCTCATTCCTCTCGAAGCAAGTTTATCAGCCATGAAATGGTTCCATTTAAGGTTCTCTATATCGTAGGTCCATCAGAACTACAGATTCCCACTTCCAACATAAGCTCTTATTTCTAAGAAAATTATGGCTGACGACCTATATAAACTGTTAGCTTTAAAAGTTGTATTTTATTAACATCCTAATTAAGCTAAATGTTTATTTGCTAATCTGATAATCAATAAGGATAAACAATAAGTCTAATTAGTTCATCGATACTCTCACTTATCATCTTTCATTGGTTATGCAAGAAGAGTTTAATTATTTAAAATTGGTCAGATTTCATCAAATCCATTTCAGACACAAAACATCATAATTTTAGAATTTGAGCGACCAAGACAAATGTAACATTAACCACATTTCAAATGAAGGAAGTCAATGGAATATGATCATCAACACTACTGGTCAATATAATCTACCAAGTTCAAATTTATAACGAAACTACTCAAACGTTATCATGAACAAAGCAAAAAGACATGATTCATAATTGAAAGGCAAAAAAAAAATGATAAGAGTTTTGTTACTAATTTGGAGGAGATGTTATCCTCGACACAAACTAAGGTAACCTAAAAAATTGTTACAAAACCTTTAAAGGTAACACAAGTTTTTTTTGCCTTTCACAAATATTCAAATTCAAGTTAAAAAATTGTTCTGAAATACGTAAATAGCAATAGGGAGAGGTCGAGCCGGATCAACCCAAACCGAATTAGATCCAAAAATTACTATAAAGTATTACAACATTCAAATATGTTTCTTCATGTCATGTCTCTAAATTGATCAGCTAATCATCATCCAGCCTATAAACTTCAATGGGTGCTTCGACCAAACGATCGAGTTGATCAACCCCTCGATCAGTTGAGTGGCCGATCAACTCCAATGCCCCTTTTTTGATACTTCTTACTCAAATATTGTATTGAAAACACAAAACAATATTTTCTATTAAAAACTCTAAAAAAACCTTTATAATGAAGCATAGAAAGGATAAACTGATTATGATATACATACGTATATGCAGAAAATAACTTTTATTTATTTATTATATAAATTTTGTATATATGTTTACGATCACCCTGGCATTGGTGATTCAGTTTTTGAATTTCGACCAAGTTCGAATCCTCCAAATATGATTCCAATCATAGTACTTTATTATTGTAAATGTAACAAATACACTTGCATGAGATCAATATAGACTTTCATTTGTAGCTCCCAATTATAAAATAAGATCTGAGAACGTATCGTATCAGTATGTACACAGTCGCATGCTGAAAGTTACATTTGAAATATAACAGGTAGTGTGAAAACTAATTAGAAACCACGAAACAAACTATTTTAGCAAAAATACAAAAAAATTATTAAAACGAATTAGTTTGAACTCGGCGAAATAATTTAAACCCTATTTATTCGACCCGTAAATTGGCCCCAAAAAAAAAATTGATGTGACTGTGTCTTTTTTTGGTCCACAAAATTGAAACTGAAATTGAAAATTCAACTTCATATGCATTTAAATGAGGGAAAATTTCAAAATCAAGACACATTGAAATGTGTTTTGTCTCATAATACCTTTAAAGTAGCATCCTTGTCTCAATAAGATTTGGTTAAAATTAAACCCAACATTGCCCTTAATTTTTGTTTAATTCAAATATTTGTTGTATTTTAAAAATCAAAAAAGGAAATATGTTTGCCGAAAAATCAGTATTTTTTGTTTAAGGGAAGTTAGCTTAGGGAAAAAATAAAAAAGGAAAACAGATTTTGTATCATATTAATGAATATATTCTGGAAAAAATCAGAAAATCATAACTCAATCTCAAAAAAAGAAATCGAGACCTTGTTCTTGTCTCCGGCGGTTCTACACTGTGAAGTCACAGGCGATGGAAGAAATCGACATTGTCTCTCTACTTCCAATTCCCCTCGTTTTCTCCGTTTACTCTGTAGCTAGAGGATTCGAAAAATCCTCTTTGTACGGAGCTTAGCTTTTCTCCGACGGTTGTATACTGTGAATTCACCGGCAAAAGAAGAAATCGAGACCTTGTTGTTGTCTCTCTACTTCCAATTCCGGTTAAGTCTTATCATCTCTCATTGCATGTCTATAATTTCCTTTCAATTTTTTTTTGGTTTTGTTCATAATATATTTCGATTAGATTTCTTAAGATGACTTCGTTGTTAGTTGTTTATGGGTTTTCAATTTTATTTTTTCAATAAAGAGTTTTGGTTTTGGTTTTGGTTCTTTGATTCGAGTCTTATACTTTTCAATAATCCTTTACTCAGCTCATCTATTCACCGACGGTGGTATATTGCCTATTCACCGGCAAACTAAAGAGGAAATCGTCACCTCCTTGTTTTCTCTCTGCTTCCACTTCCGGTAAAATCTTATAATCTCATTGCATGTTTGTAATTTCCTTTCAAATTTTAGGGGTTTTGTTCATAATATAATTCGATTATATTTCCAAAGATTACTTGGTTGTTTACGGGTTTTCAATCACTTTTTCAATTATGAGTTTATGATTTTTCTCACAAATGTTTGTAAAACTAATTTGTTTGGTGAAATGGATATGCAACTTCATGTTTTTAGTGTCGGTTATATGTCTCAGTTGATGCGTTTTTCTCTGAAATATATGCATCTTTACATACGTGTTGTTTTCTCTTAATTACATTCATGATTTGAGCTGATTTTGATGTTGTTTCTCTCTTTAGGTATGGATTCAATCTTGCCAGGAAGAATTTTTAGAGAAGGAGAGGAACCTGAGGTTAAGAAGATCAACAACAGTTGCAGATTATCGATTCTGAAGTTAATGAAGGAGAGTTTTCCAACGGAATACAGACAGGTCAGAGCAGATGCAGTGTTCTCTAAGATATTTGATATCTTTGAAAACAAGTTGTGCTACTCGGCCACAATGATACATAGCATCATGTGTAGACAGCTTGAAACCGCCAAGCTCCATGAGTTGTGGTTTATCTTTGGAAAAAGGCCTCTTAGATTTTCTCTACAAGAGTTTCATGCAGTCACCGGCCTCAAGTACAAGGAAGATCAGAACTGCAACTTGGATAAATGGGTTGATGATAATGAATTCTGGAGTAAGTTGCTAAAGAGTGGCACTGTCATCTGCTTAAAAGATATCAGGGACAAGCTTGTAGCCAAGGCCAAGGATTGGACGACGCTTGATAGAGTGCGTTTGTGTTACTTATGCGTTATTGCTGGAGTGTTACTTGTAAGGGATGAGAAGAAACCGATCCCACACACCTACATAAAGTTGTTGATGGATTTTGATAAGCTACGGGCTTATCCATGGGGTCTTGATTCGTTTGACCACCTGGTGAAAGAGATTAAGGCTGCTAGGGAGAAACTGAAAAACCCGCGAAGCTACGCTCTTAAAGGATATAGGGTATGAAAGACTTGGGGTTTTAGTATTTTTGGAAAGAAAAACACTTTTTGTTTTACAAATAGAATATTGAGAGAAGTATAGGGTATAGGGTATGAAAGACTTGAGGTTCTAGTATTTTTGGAAAGAAAAACACTTTTTTTTGAAAAATGGAATATTGAGAGAAGTATAGGGTATAGGGTATGAAAGACTTGGGGTTTTGTATTTTTGGAAAGAAAAACACTTTTTTTTGAAAAATGGAATATTGAGAGAAGTATAGGGTTTAGGGTATAAAAAGTAGGGAAGTATTGATAGTAGTTTAGTTTAGGGTATAGGGTGTTAATGTAATAGTAAAAATATTTTAAAAACATCAAAAAAAGTGTCACTATCTAAGGTCGAACTCGAACTTGTGACCTTGAGGAATGTTTAAGTGCATTATAGAACCAGTTTAGCTGCGTGTGTTTAGTCGAACATACTCGAAAGGAATATTTAATTAACCCGTTTTTTATCATGTTGCGTAAATATTTGAAAACGTTAAAAATTTGCCACTTTGTGGAATCGAACTCGTAACCTCATCGTATTGCATAGTGCATTGTAGAACCAGTTTAGTTGCGTGTGTTTAGTCGAACATAATCGGAAGGTAGTTATGTTATACTAATTTGAAAGTGATGTTTGGTTCGGTTCAATTGCGGTTTAATGTAACTGAATGTCACGGTTTTGAAGCCTAAAAACCCTTGTTTTCTGAATTCTTCTGAATTCTCTTTGCTCATCTCTTCTTTCTGTGTTACCAAAACTGTTGTGTCATAACGACTTATATTTCTCAATTGTTGACGGAATCGAGCGATTTTTGTGTTCATTCCGCACGGATTCCTCCATTCTTTCTGATTATTTGATTCGCTAACTCGATCCGGTAAGGTATGTACTTCGATTCGCGACTTTTTGTTATGGGTTGTCGTTTCGTTATGGATGAATTCATAAAGAACCTAATTTGGTATTTTGTCATTGTTGTGTAGTGATGAGTAACTTGTCATCTGGTTCAAGTCGTACCACGGAAGTTAGAGGTATTCCTAGACGATGTAGTTGTGGACAACCCACTATAATTCTAAAATCAACTACATCGAAGAATCCGGGTCGCAAGTTTTACCGTTGCACAGCCGTGAATGATAGAGCATTCGGACATGTTTTCAAATGGGCGAAGGAGTCCCAGTTAGAAGAGTATGATGTTTTATCAGAAAATCAGGAAACAATTGTCGAGGACATTAGGAAGATTGTAGATCGTGAGAAGCATATGATGTGTACAGTAGAGAACCTACTAGAGAAGACAAACAAGCTTGAATGTGAGGTTAAGTCATTGAAGAAGACAATTAACAAGATTGGTGTCTGTTTTGCGATAGTTGTGGGTTTCTATTGTTTGCGTAGTGTGTTGTAATTCGTATCCATAATCTGGTAGTATGTCCAATGTTTAACACAAGGCTACATTTCTTTTGGTTTTGAAGTTATGAGATATCGTAATAAATCACATATTTTTTGAAGTTACAATTTCTTGTACGAATGAATATTAACACCAAAAGCTTAACACAAAAAGTGAGATAAAAACTTCAGAATTAAATATTGGAAACGTACCATAAAATCTAAAAACGTGGTTTCAGAGTGATAGAACCTCAACACCAAAAGCAAAAGAAAACCAAAAGCAAAAGAAAACCGAGGAAAAATAAAACAAAAGGAACCATCTTTATATGACCATATCACATCTTGTTCTGTTGTGGCCTTCTTGGAAACACCGACTACATTTGTGCGTCCTCTTTTGTCGTTTGGATCCTTTCGACGATGATCGTATCTTATCTTCAACTGATTCGTATCTTCGCTTCCTTCGCCTTCCCGCAGCTCGTCGTGATTCATGTGGAAAAATTGGGGATTCTTCAACGTTCGGTGGGAGACGCCACGCATCCTCAGGAACAACTATTGGATTAATGCATTCGTCATAAACTTCTCTCCATGCAAGGGTCTTGTGCTTTTCATCGGTTAGCGACTGTGTGTCTCTTCCAACACTTAATCCTGCTTTTATGGCGTGTCGACAAGGAATTTGTTGCAAGTCATACTTACCACATGTACATATTCTCTCGTCTAAATCAACAAGGCACTCGATTCGATCGCCTCTAACATGAAATCGGTGCTCGTTAATAGGATAAACACTGAATGTTTTGCCCTTCTCGATCCTCCTTGCTACCTTCTTCTCAACTTCAACGGTTAGAGGCTGGTTATGCTTTGAGCTCCATGTTTTACGCTCGTGAAACCATCGGGTTAACATTTCTTTGATGCTGTCCAACAAAGGAATTATCGGATACTCTCTAGGTACTCGCAATGCAGAATTCAGCGACTCAGCAGGATTTGTGGTCCTAATGTCGAACCGTTGTCCTGGAAATAGACAACGCGCCCATTTTCTCACATCCGCCTCAATTAAATATTTTCCAATGGTAGGACTAAAACTGCAAATCGCAGTGAACTTCTCCTTAAACTCCTCATGCCGATATACTTTGGAAGCTTCGGAAACGAAACCAGCCATATCCTTACCGTGATACTTTTTCACCACATTACTCAGCAAGTGGTGAATGCAAATCCCATGTCTAGATTGCGGGTAAACTTTTTCAAGTCCTTTCACGATCGAAGAATATCTATCTGAGATAAAAGCCAAACCATGATCATCCGCAATAACAACACGCAACTGTATCAAAAACCACTCCCAAGAAAGATCATTCTCTGAGTCGACAACCCCGAATGCAATTGGATACAAATTAGAGTTACCATCTAGAGCTGTCGCAACAAGAAGTACACCTTTATATTTATTCTTCAAAAACGTACCATCAACAACAATGACTCTCCGAATGGCTTTGTGAAACCCTCTTATTGATTGGCCAAAAGCAATGAATAGGTACTTAAATCGATCATCTTCATCGGTTTCGTAAGCATAATACGTACCCGGATTTGCTGATTTAAGCATGTATAAGTATTTTGGTATTTTAGCATAAATCTTCTCCGGTATACCTCTAATTGCATTAATTGCATACTCACGTGCCTCCCAAGCTAGAGAGTAATTCAACTCTACTCCATGATCGGTACGCATAATCTCGATCACTTCATGTGGTTTAGGTCCTTCTTTGACACATGCGTACTTATTCATAATCAGCCTGCCAATTGTTTTTGTTGATGCCGTCTTCCCACTTTTCGTTTTGCTTGATGGGGCACATGTATGTGTAGCCACATACTTGGTGATAACGACATAGTCATACCCATGTAGACGTTTAGCACGGACCATCCAATTGCATAAAGTATTTGTGCACCGTATACTCCACCACTTACTTGTGGATTTGGTAACCCTATAGTCGAAGTTGTGCTTCATTGCATGAATTTCCAGCTTAGCCTTCAAAATTTGTTTGCTTTCAAAGCGTTGAGACTTCTCTACAATATTCTCTGGCGAATACTGAATCTTCTTATGGCTCGAGTAATCCTCATCTTTGGACTTTAAGTCATCAGAGATAGGTTCGCTATGAACATGAATCTCAACGTCATGGGCCTTGCGTTGCAAGGTTCTGCCTCCTTCTACTTTCTCCTTACCACGACTTAAGTCTACTGATTTCTTAGGTTCTTCATCCAAAGGTTTAAATGTCACACACAATTGTACCGATGATTTCTTCTTAACGTAGCCAATGCAATTTTTGGTTTGACGATCGTTACTTGTGATCACAGGAGGAGTTCCTACATTGTTTATCAAATCGGCAGGTAGATAACTACAGTCAATCTTCACACAACTTTTCTCGAACCCGTAATCCTCTGTGAGCATACTCTTTAGTTCCTCAAACGTAGTTGTGGATTCCAAAACAAGTAATTTACCTCCTTTACCTTCATCAACAACAAACGTCCATCCTTTCTCCTTGCATGATTTCCATTCACCACATGTGACATATATATGCACCATATCGACAAAATTCAGTAACTTTCGAAGAACACAAGTTAATGAAGAAGGAGGATGAGGAAAACTAGAAGAAGCGATGATGGAGAAGAAGAAAGCTATCAACGATTAATCGTAATTTAAAAAAAAATATTTAAGGAAATTGCAAGATATGGAGAATATTGGATGCTAGATTTAGGGGATTTTTCATTAATTTTAAAAATTATTTATGTAAAAAACGAATTTATAATATTAATTATAACGTATTTAACTCATTTATTACAACTGATTTCTAGAAAACATATTCTAAAGTAGTAATAGGCTGTAGACAATAAGGGAGAAATTATGTTCTTCCACTTGTAGACGCTATAAGAAGTGCTAGAATGTGTGGTCTAAAATTCGTAGATCACGGTACAATTAGGAGAAAACATATTTTATAGCAATGCAGAATATAGACAATGTATGAGAACATAACTTCTTCTACCCGTTTTTAGAAAAAAATCGTAGAATGTCAATTCTGTAAGCCGTAGACAAAACTATATCATTAGTTTTAACCATAGTTTTAAACTTGAATATTTTTTTGATATATAGAGATGACTTCTAATGATATATTCTTAATTTTCACATTTTTAAATTTTTTAAAAACAATGTATTTCAAATAATTTTTATTTTCTTTAAGGGCAATTTTGGCTAAAAATGGCAAAATATTTTATAGGTGTATTGTGAAAAAAAAAATTCTCAATGTGGCATAATTTTGCAAATTCCCCTTTAAATGAAGACGGCAACGAAAAACGACAATAATATTTGATTGGTTAATCTACTATGAGAAGTTACAAATCATACCGATAGCGAGACAACAAATCACCAAATAGCATATATAGTGTTATATATAAATGATATTTTTTTCATTTTTCAACTGAAGATAACACATCGAAATTAAAATAATTGTACAACAGTGGCCTTCTAGAAAAAGATTTACCACACGATACATAGAAATTCATATCCAGATCATCTCGCAAATATTTCTAGACGATAATTTTTTATTCATACAATGTATTCATTTTGTATCATATTAGCTGATCTTATAGAGAAATTGTTTTTGTATCAAATTAGTTGATGTTTTAAAGTTTTTATACAAAATTTATTGTGTTTGTATTGTTTTTGGATTTTGACAATTTGGATTTTGCAGATTTTTTTTTAATTAGTTAAATCATTTTGAAATTGATGATAAAACATTTCTTTTTGGTCAACTGATAAACCATTTTTTACACTAAAAAAATAAAAATAAATGATTTCTTTATATATCTACAACAACCTTAAACATTAAATAATATGATACGTATAGAGAGAATAAAAAATATTGTGAAACTGTAGAACTAAAAAGTGATTAATATATTTTGAGTGAATTCTTTATTAGCCAATAAACAAAGTTTTATTATTTGAGTATATTTTTGGATTAATTAGTGAAATAACATGTTTTGACATGTAAATTAACAAAGTAACATAGGTAGTTGGAAAATTGGGTAACTAAGAAAGAGAATTAATTTTGACTAATTTATCCATAATAAATTTAATTAAAGTTGTCATATTTCATCATATTTAATGTTAATTTATTTGTAATATATAAAGAAATAATAACTTCATCTAGAAATAAATTTGAATTTGACATATAAAGAAAAATATTTTTTTCTTTTTTTCACAATAAAATTGTATAATAGTGAACTGTTTGTGAATATATTAGGTATATAGTTAATTTCTCACAAACTGTCAACTATACTACTCATACTCACGGATAGGATAGTTCATTATCTTATTATATAAATGAGAGTTTGTCAAAATTGTAAGTCAGGAGATCATGACATGTGTCTATTATCGATCGAAATGATGACACATGTTAAAATGTTCTATTTAAAATCAAGCAATTAGAAAATTAAAGATATCATTATGTTAAACCAATAAAAGAAAGACACATTAACATTTTTTTACTGTTTCATTAACATATTTCTAAAAACCAAACCAAATTTTATGTAAGTCATAAAAAAAGCATAATATAAATACCATTATGTTAACAAAATAAATGTTACATCACAAAAATGAAACTTTATATATAAAAACAAAATCAATGTTAAACCATAAATTATTTTAAAAGGAAAAGTAAACATACATTCAATCTTATAAATGTTAAACCATAAATTATTTAAAAAGGAAAAGTAAACATACGTTCAACCTTCCAAAAAATTTATTACTTCAAAAAGGCAAATCCCAAAACTATATAATAACACACACCTCCCACAATTTAACATACACCTCAAATCCTCAAATTTCTTTGAATACCACCTCCACAAATCAGTCAAAACTATTTAGTTTTCGATCAATTAGATCGAAATCGTGTTTACCGTCGAACTATTGCATGCATTAGTCGAAAGTGAGAAGGTAAAAATCTTAAAGCAAATAACGTATTTATGGGAATGGAAGTTCTTCTACTTGATGAAGAGGTTAGTATATATCAATTATATCAAATTTTAAATTTGTCAACTTATCCAGCACTTACCATACCTTCTTGATGTTGTAAAAAAGAAATTTATTAACCTAACATAAAAAAAGAAAATTTACAAAATAGAATAGTAATATATTATAATTTTATTTTTTTACCAACTTTTTAAAAATAATTGATGTTTATTTTTTTAAAAATAGAATAGTAATATATGTTTATTTATAAAATATATTCAGTTTCAAAGTATAAGATTTCAAATATGATTTAAACCTTTATCATTCATTTAGATAAATTATTTTATAACTTTTTGAAGATTTAAACTCATTATTGATTTTCTTACTCACGTAATTTATAACTATATTAACATGATTTTAATTTAGAATATAACTATACGGGTATAACTACACAAATTATCAATTTTAATATCAAATACCCGCATATTATGCGGGTTCTAATCTAGTCTTATTATATAAAGGAGAGTTTGTAAAATTATAACTCACAAGATCTTGCCACGTGTTATTGCTAATCAAGATTATGACATGTCTTAATATCTTACTATAAAATTTCCTATATTAAAAAAGGAAAACATATTGATTTAAAAAAATCTTATTATATAAAAAAGAGTTTGTAAAATGGTAACTCACGAGATCTTGCCACGTGTTATTGCTAAACAAGATTATGACATGTTAATATCTTAATATAAAATTTCCTATATTAAAAAAGGAAAACATATTGATTTTAAAAAATCTTATTATATAAAGGAGGGTTTGTAAAATTGTAACTCACGAGATCTTGTCACGTGTTATTGCTAATCAAGATTATGACATGTGTTAATATCTTATTATAAATTTTCCTATATTAAAAAAGGAAAACATATTGATTTAAAAAAATTGGAAAGAAACTAATAAACAAAAAATAAGAAGAAATATAACTTTTAAATTCTAGAAATGGAAACTGTAGTATAAGATTTATAATCTTATTATATAAAGTTGGATGCGCACCAAATTAAAAACTCACGAGATTACGACATGTGTCATTGTTAGTTTAAATTGTGACATGTGTCAATAAAAAATTTCCTAATCTATATTATATACCTTTTAAATCAAATTGTACTCTAATTTAAAAAACAATAATATATCGAAAGAAAATAGAAAATATAAAGTCAAAAGAAACGGAATTAAAGAAAAAAAGTTTATAGCCATAACAAAAAGTAACGCAAAAAAACTGCATAACAATTAAAATAAAGATAGTCAATGCAATTGGAAAATAGAATTAAGTGTAAAAAACAAATATAGTTACCATCATGGTCAAATAAACTAATGCAAATAGATTTCATACTAATTTAAAAAAAAGGAGACAATGCAATTAGAAAAAGGAAATGAAGCTTAAAAAATAGTTTAATTGTTAGCATGTTCAAATAACAAAATGTTGCTATACAAATAAAAAGGTATCCTATCATATTTTAAATTAGCAAACAAAAATATAATTTTAAATAATACATCAAGACCGTTTCCAATTTTAATATGTCATCAATTTTTTTTATTCTCTTAATCAAGCGAGTTATAAGCTTGAAGTAAAGTGATACAATATGTAAAAAATATTTATGCAATTGGAAAAGATTATTTATGCAACCGGCAAAAAATAATTTGATAATTATACGGATTCAATTTAGAATATAATTTTACGGATTTTAATTTAGAATGTAGTTATATGGGTTATAACTATAATGATTATCAATTTTAATATCTAATACCCGCATATTATGGGGTCCTAATCTAGTTATATATATATAACTATATTTAAATGTAGTTAGTTATATATCCATGTGTAGTTAGCTACAAATAAACAATAATTTATATAGTTAATTTTATTTACAAACAATTAACTATATTTGTTATATTCAACAATAGTTCATTAGTATATATGTAGTTAAATATATTCAAAAATAGTTAATTACTATAATTTTAGTGTGATATTCATTATATCAAGCAAGTAAGTAGTTAATTATATTAAAATAAAGTTCACTATTTTTAATTTAATCCAAATAATAAAATAGTTCACTATTTATTTCAGTGGTTTCTAATTTATAATACAATTCACTATATAATTTATGTATTCAGACAATAATTAATTATTTTGAAAAGTAAAAAACTGTGGTTATTTTGAGTAAACATATAATGTAGAAAAAAAAGAAAAAAAAATCATTTTCTTTATTTGTCAATTTTAAATTTATTTCTAGATGAAATTGTTATTTCTTTATTTATTACAAATAAATTACCATTAAGTGTGATGAAATTTGACAACTTTTATTGAATTTATTATGGGTAAATTAATCAAAATTAAATTTCTCTTTGTTAGTTATCTAATTTTTCAACTACACATGTTACTTTATTAATATACAAAGCAAAACATATTATTCCAGCTAATTTTCCTATATTTTTTTGTTTATCAGTTATTTTAGCTATTCCTAAAAAGTTATATATATTTATTTTACATTTAAATAATTTTAGATTTTAAGGTTTTATTGACCGTAATTGAAAATGTGAACATTACGCGTCAATGCCAACAAATTGAAAAGTCAATAGATATCCGAAATTAAATGAACTTAACAGTTTAGAATTTCCGTAACAATGCATGATTTAAATTTTTGTTACAACTAGTTATTCTTTAAACGTGTAAAGTCAAAAATAAAGTTTCGTTAGCAAGTGGCTACAAGAAACAGCTCACACTAGATTCCGGAAGAAAGTATGTGCTAATGTGTAAGTCTCCAATCACAATGTTAGATTTAACTATAATATTTATATGTATAGCATGTAAATTAATTAGCTTTAGGTGTACAAGAAGATCAAGTTTAGATATCCTATAAATATATTTCGCTGAATGATTTTGACTTAAAATATCTAAGCAGATCGAGACAAAGCAAGATGAATTGGACAAATATATATACCTTATAAAAGTTTCCTTATAATTGAAATATTTTATAAATTAATTTTGAGAACATGGACTATATTGTATGATTGCTTGCGATCATTGGTTCCGAGGATTTACTCGTTTAGAAATGTGGATTAGGCATAGGCATAAAAATCGGATCTCATTGTCCGAGTTTGGATTCGACCCCAAAAACAGCTTCAAGTTTAGGTAAAAATATATACATATTATTCTATTAGGTATATTAGAGTCATACCCATGAATATATATTCGGATATAGATTCCAATAATATATATATATATATGTTTTATCTTATTATGTATTTTTTTTTATCACATTTTCAAGTAGTTTGAGTTTTAGATTTTGAATCTTGTCACATTTTCAAATAGTTAGAATTTTGGATTTGGTATTTCAAATATTTTATGATGTTTTTGCTTCGGCTGTTTTTCATTTTACATGTTATTTGTTTTGAAAATTTTGGATAAAATACAGTTTTCGGTACAATTGAATCTCAAAAAAACTAAACTCAATTTTGTTTTGGGTATTTACAAATACAATTAATTTTGACCGACCCGAATCTTTATTCATAAAAATTCAACCTATACCCGACTCAAAATTTTATAGATTCCTATAGAGGTCTAAAATTTATAGATCCGATTCAAACCCGACCCGAACACCCGTATGTCCAGGCCTAATATGGATGCAAGAGTAAGAATTCGGAAAAGTGGATAGTTTTCGAACGTTATCAAACATTATAAACAAATAATAAAAATATTTATGAATGATTGACAACAAAAGCGATAACAGTTTAATTTACTAAAACACAAACAATGTATAATTTATATACAAACCCCCAATAACTATTTTTTAAAGAACTTGAAAGTATCTATTTGTATTTTATTGATCTTATTATGATTTCATAGAAGATGATAAAAGAGAATAACTTTTCATTACACAATTTTTTTTGTTTGTTTGTTTGCTCATATTCATCATGATATTTTTATCACTGCCCACTATAGAATTTTTTTAAGTTTTATGAAGTAGTACAAAATGGTTTATATGACTGGTGTCGAACGTTTGCAACCGCAACAGCTCGTAAATGTGGTATTTGCTGGTGATATCCAACCAACCTCATTAGGTCATCTCCAATGGTTTACACCATTTTGGTGTAAAAAATGGTGCTGAGTTTTACTTCAATGGTTTAAATCATTTTTATACAAAAAATATTCTAAGTATATTCTCTTTTCAATTTCTTTATTAATTGTAAGAGTACCTCATATTTTTAAAATTTGCAATTTGATCCTTTCTATTTAATTTTTATCTTTAATTTCAGTAATTTAAGTATTTTAAACTGATAATTTAATCAATATAATTATATTTTCTATTAAAGTTTATGTAGTTTATATTTCAAATTTTAATTATATACCACAAAAACTATAATTTATATAAGTTTGTGAAATAATGATAAATTTAAAAGTTTATATAATTTAAATTTATATATCTAAACTTTATTTATTAATTGTTTCTTATTTTTATAAATAAAACAACCTATTTCAAAAAAACATAAAAAATGAAGGACTATTTTATAAATTAAAAAGTTTAATACCAAAATGGTGTTACACCATATTTTACACCAAAATATTAAACCAAGTGCCGACTTGTGATCACAAATTGTTTTGCTAGTATTTTGTATATATTCGGTTAATAATTCGACTCATTACATATCTGAATTTTAAATTTTTGTTTGTTTACTTTGTCGCGATGTCAAAACAGTAAAAAACTCTACCAAATAAATTACTGCAGAAGATTTACATAAACGTACCCTTAGGTTATGTTCCGTGACAATTACATCAACTAGATTGAATTTAAACTGAAACCTATGGTTTATATATACGTCTGTATCATTATAACATGCACATCATTTAATGATGGTCCCAGTTATTCGTACTTGATCACTATTTTACTGCAGGTTGTATTATTTTTGTGCAGAAATTGACACGCGTCTCTCATTCCTGTTAAACCGTTGAAGGGGATAAAATATTAAGCCTAGCTAGGTTTAGTTTACCAAAATATTCAATTGTATAGATTAAGCGTATAAATTAAGATATGATCCATAGCACGTCGAAATCCAAAAGACGACCATAGTCGTTGACTTATACTAACTCAGTCGTAATTATATTATATCTTCTAGAAACTGTATGTAGGAACCATCAGGTCGGCAAAAAAAAGAGGAACCATCAGAGAACTTTCAATTTTGATCGAGAGAAACAAACGAAATATATATATATACTACTTGGCAAATAGTCAAAAAAATATTTGTGATATGTATTATTATAATTTATGAAACTATGGGTGGTTTTTGTTGTATAACTTAAAAATTTGATGTGCATTGACCATCAAACTAAAGAATTTAAAAATCAACATATATTAATTACATCTGGTTTCCACAAATGATACTCCCAGGTAAATGTTATCTTATGAATTTGAAATGACTCCCAAGAAATGTCTTATTTACCTTTTCATCAAAACAATAAATTTTGAGTTTTAACAAAAAAATAAAATAAAATTGAGTATTATCTTTAAAGTTTAATTGATATTATAAAAATCTCAAAACCACAGTCTTTATGAATGAACAAAGAAAATATTTAAATTTAATATCCCTATCAATTCTTTTTAAAATTCTATAAGCATGTTTAAGTAGTACCCATTTAATAAATAGTTCGTCTTTTGATAGTATATATTCCCGCTTTGTCGTAGCCGCATAACAATATTGTGCGTCACAAATGTTAACTTGTGGTCCTAGCCATCATATTGCATTAGCAATTTTGTGAATCAATGTCATATCGTGATCATTCTATTTTTTTTTTATCTTCATTTAAGTTAAATCACTAAACACCAAGAAATCATCTATAATTTAAACTTACTAGCGCGTAGGGGTGGGCATAATTCTCGTCCCGTTCCGTCCCGTCCCATTCCGTTCCCAAATTCCCGTATCATATAGTTCTCGTATTCCCATATGGGACAAGTTTTCAATTCCCAATTGGTAACGGGACGGGACGGGATGAGAACGGGAAATCCCGAAATCCCGTTTGATTTAGATATGTATTAAATTAAATTATATATGTATATTTAGTTGTTTATTATAAGATCATATTATATATTATATCATATTAAAAAGGTAACTAACTTCCTTATTCTTCTCATGCCACGATCATAAGAATATAGATCTAGAAAAAATTTATGGATCAAGTTGCAGAAGGTAATGTTTAATGTTTAAAACTTTACGTATCACATAGTCTAACCTCTTTAGTCTTTAGCACCATTCGTTGCCATATTAATTTTAATGGCTAACTACTACTTTTGTTACTCTTTTTTCTTGTGTAGAGCTCCACAAACAATCATTCACGGTGAATGAATATTGATAGGATTAGCTACTTGGCTAGTTTTAGAAAATTTCATATTGAATTTTATGCTTTGATTTAAGATATTTACGTGGTTTACTTTAAGTTTGATTCATTTTGATTAGACTATGGTTTTTATATTTTAAAGATTATGAAATACAATGACTGTTTCTTTTTATCTTAAATTTAAACATGCTTTTGATGATTTGAAGAAGTAGGTTAAATACATGTTTGTAATTTTTGTAATTGTTTTAGTCGAATGTAGAAAAGCTATTTTAGTATTTTATGGGAATTTCCGTACCGTTTCCGTCTCATCCCGTTACCGTCCCATCCCGTTCCATCCCGTTACCGTCCCAAAGTTGAAATGGGTTATAAATGGGACATATATTTCTATCCCAAAAATCCCGTTCCCGTACCGTTCCCATAAACTCCCGTCCCATATTCCCGTTTGCCCACCCTAGCGCGCGCGAACTCTTTCTAGTAAAAATTGTAAATTTGTATATATATAAAAATGATTTCTTATCTTTTCTTAAAACACTATATATGACCATTGTGGTTCAATCGTTCACCAAAATTATTACTAAAAATGGATTGCAAATCGGTTGTTGACTTTTGTAATAATTTTTAGATCCAAATGGACCTAGACATTTTGATATACTCTTGATTCCAATTAAGGTGATGTTCGTTTGTACATCCAGATGGACTATCTGGATGTAGATGACACATGTTGTTCGTTTTAGTGCATTTAAACACATCATCTAGATGGACTAGCTAGATGTATCTCTAAAACGCTTTGAAAAAATTGTAGATGACACATGTTGTTCGTTTTAGTGCATTTAAACACATCATCTAGATGGACTAGCTAGATGTATCTCTAAAACTCTTTGAAAAAATTGTAGATGTAGATAGAGTTCCTAAATGAATTTCAGTGGTGCATTTAGATGTAGATGACTTTTCTAAAAATTGTAAAAGTCTAAAATACCCTCATTACAATTATAACTCCAATAATATTAATTTTTTATATGTAAAATTCACCCAAAAAAACTAAAAGCAAAAATAATATTGTTCCATCTGGATGCACCATCCAACTATACAAACGAACAACCCCTAACCTAAACAAAAGTCCTTCAGATTCCTTGAAGCCAGCCTGGTTCAATCGTTGTTAAGACTCGGTGCAAGCTTTTCATAAAATTTTACCCTATAGATTATGTGTTTTAGGGTGGAGCAACTTTTTCAAAAAACAAAATCAGATAAAAAAAAAAGAAGATAAAAATTGACTAACAAATGACAAGTTATGAAAATATAAAAAGGTGTGAAATTAAATACAAAGAAATAATAATCTAACGATTTAGGAAAAACTAGTTTTAATTTTTGGATTTTTAGTAGGCATTTATAAAGGAAAAGAAAAACTTTACACCGTATAAAATAAATAAAATTTTCAATATGCTTAGATGAAATATGATGCCCTAAGCAAGTGTTTCCGTTTCCTATTCTATTGAGTAAACACGAGACTAGTTACCCCTACGATAAAAAACTATTTTTGTTTATGTAACTTTGAAAAAGATACCCAACATTCTATACTCAATTCCAAAAATTAGCCACACACCTTAAGATTATGTGCTCTAATGGAACTCATAAGTCTCGATTAGATCCAATTTTTATGGGTGAGGCCAAGATTTTGGTAGAGGTTGAGTTGAAAAAAGATGTATCGTCTAGGATTGTAGCTAGTGATGTAATACGCATGGTTACAAACTAAGTGTAGTAGATGTGGTGGACAACTAGGACTCAAAATCAAACGCTGTTTGCAATCTGCAATAGCAAATGAATCGAAGAGTGGCAATGTGATTAGCTCTAATGTTTCTTTCTCTGTTTCGGTTGATTCACCATAATCCTCTACTTCGTTCATTGCATCAAGTGATGACGTAATTCTTTCTATTAATATTTTTTCACCAACTAAAAAATTCATATGTACATCCTCTCCCACTATTGAGTAAGTCAACATTATGATAACCCCTTCGATTGTGCTACCAGCTACAACCTTGATTTATTAGATTGAGTCTCTTCCAGCTACTCATCCACTTGTTACTGTCCAAAAGGAGAGTAAACAAGATGAAACCGATCTTAGTTCCCACATGTTTGCACTCGTGGTTTCTTTCAATATAGCAGAAGATTTGTTAAGTTCAGACAAAGAGTTTTGACTCGATGGACCTTATGAAACCTTTGGGAAAAAATCCTCTGAGATAGACTGGTTAAATATTCAACGAAGGCTAAGGAGATGATTTGGCAAGTCACAAGTAGTAGGAGGGAAAAACCAGATTGTGGGAATTGAGATGGACGTGGTTAGAAAACTACATCATTCTTACCTTAATCGATCGAAATGGAAGATTCGATTGTATCTAATGAAGTAAATGTTCTCTAAACTTTATTACTCTTTGTATCTTTTTATAAAAAATGTATGACCTTGTGTTATAACACGTAATATTACTATGATATATTAAATATTATTATTATATAAAAAAAAAAATTCACGAAAAAAAATTAAGTTAACATGTCATTGTGAAACGCGGATGATTTTTTATTATTATTGAGAGTAGTGCTTTTAGAACCAACTCTGTAAGTGTAGGAAATGCCATCGGTTATGGAACTAATTAGGTTGTAATGCATTGTCCATAATAAAATTGTGTTTGTAACAATTCTCATAAGATATAGTAAACAATAAATTCAGACACTGAAAAACAATAACTTTTAAATAGTAAATTACTTACACTTCTCTCATTATCAAACCAACATAATGCATAAAATCAGTGTTACCACTATTACCTCTTATAATTCAGATGAGAATTTAGAGAGAACTAAAAAACATTTGGCTAACGTGTATTAGAGAAATGTCCTCTTCAAAATGGTATTATGAAACTAACCTTTAATTATTAGAAAGTTCGAACAGCTCAATGGTATTAGTCTTTGGCTTTGTTTCAGAGGTCATGAGTTCAAAAAATAAGAAAAAAATTACATAAAAAAGGTATTATAAAAATTAACATTTAATCAGTTAGTAAAATTTGTTCTATTATGTCATATCCTACAATCAATTAAGCCAGGATCATATATACATCAGAAAGCATTACAACATAAGACGTTAATCGAACCAATTCTCTCTTGATAAAATAGTTACTAAATTTAACATCATTTTTAATTACATAATAGATGAAAACATTTATAACTATATACTGCATTTAAAATTCTAAATATATATATATTGTAATATAAATTATGAAGCAATATACTTAAGAGAACCTATAAAATCAGATTCGATAAAATTTTACTCCAAGTCTTATCAATTTGATAAAAACAAAAACCAGAGCAGAGTTAATATATTCCACTCCTCGTCGTGGTGCTCAAATTCATGTGTTAGAATCCTACATCAAAATGTAAAATAATTTAGAATAATATATAAGAGACATGAGCTAATCTACTTATTATCAATTAAGTTTGAGGCGAACACATAATTCTCAATATAGTATTATAGTATAATTTGTTGATCTAATTAAGTAGGATAACCAAAATTAGGTTTATTTAATGGTCTTATAGAAATGAATTTGATTCGAGATGGACCGATAAGAGTCATAAGTTCGAAGGAGCTAGCGTGTTAGGATACCTAGAGTACTATATAAATATGTCACTTAATAAAAAATTGTATTAAGTTGGAAATTCATGAAATTTTAACATTCGAAACCTCTAAAACTCTTTTCTTTTAGGAGGTTAAAGATTCACTAGTTGCGTTATCGGCCCTATATTGTTTCTTTTAATTTTTGTTTCGATAATTAATATTAAATGAAAATAGGATATATATATGCAAGTTTTCTTAACTTGTGTGCATTATGTCAAAATATTAGTTAAAGTTAAAATTGATACAAAGAGAATATTAAATTATAGAGGGAACAAACCATAAGCTATTCTTTCATGAACACATATAGAGAGAGTGATGCAATTTATAGAGTTGTGATGTAGAATGCGTTTCAAAATTAAAACTCCTATCTATATAAAGATAATATCGTGTTGGTAAAAAGTAAAAGTATGTTATTATATTTTGTTGACATATTGACTTCAAATTGAGCTAAGTAAAATAATGTAAAATAAAAGACAAAAGCAATTGGTAACACGCAAGATTGTTGATTTAAAAGTCAATTAAACAAAAAGCTAGGTTTTCAGGTAATTCTCAGGATGAATCAAAATTGTAATTTTAACAAAGTCTGGATTTAATTAAGAACCGTTCTAGAACTTGGAACATTAAAGTATAACTAACCAACTGTCTTTCCGAAAACTAACTATGCCTAAACTCTAGAAAACCAAATTTCTTTGCGAATTCAATCAATTTAAACAAGCTTTTAAATTCAAGTCCAATTTGTTCACAAAATCCCTAAACCAAATTTCTTTGCGAATAAGTAATTTTGCTCACCTAAGATCTAGTTTTGGCTAATCAATTACACTTTCGTGTCAATCTATCATAGGGTCGCGAATCCTAAACCAGAATTAAAGCAATCTAGGTGAAGACCTAACAGATAATCCTAACAAGTGAGTTTACCCTAACAATTCATCATCATTCCATTCGAATCACCCTAAATCTAACAAGCAAACTACTCAGACATGGAAGCAAAACAAATCATAAATGAATAATAATGCATATAGAAAGAGAATAAGAACAATAGGGTTCGAAGAATCTCAAAGTATGAAGTAAACTTGTCTCCCTAAAATCTCTCAAAAAGCTCTCTCTAATTCTGTTTAATAAAATCTGAAGTAATGATCTAAAAACCTAAAATAAACTATTTATAGAGGTAAAATTCGTGGTGGGCTTTTATGACGGTTTATTGGTAACTTCTGGCCCGAAAAAGAACAATTTTCCTTCTTTAAAACGTATTAGGTCGGCTTCAGAAAAGTGCCTGTCGTTCGACAGGTGATTAACGTGGCTGTCGATCGACAGTGGTTGTGTGTGTCGATCGACACGCCAATCTGACGGCAATTGAAAATCCGTCATAACGACTTCAGCTCATTTTTCCACAATGTTCCAAAACGCTCCATAATCACCAATTAAGCTCCACACGTACATAAACCTGTAAAGACTCTAAAACACTCGAAAAACACCGAAAAGACTCGATAAAACCGGGTTAAATCATGGTCAAAAACGGGTAAAAACTATGATATATCAGTTGACATCACTAAAAGCATAATCTTCTCAAGCATCAGACAAAAACATGTTTTTTCTTCTTGAGAAAAGCTTTCTATTAGACAAGAACATCTGAACATGTCTTCTGTTGAGTTCTTATCAATTTGATCAAAAGAATCCATTGAAACATATTGAGTTTAAATAAACAAAAATTGATTACTAAAAATCAGAATAGTTATAGGTGTCTATGTGACGATTTTAGTCAAAGTAACCTTTAAATACCATCGTCCTAGGGATATGGGTTACGAATACAAAAAGACGTGGCGTATGGGGTTTCAACCTAATTTGTTCAGTGAAGTTTCTACGTCCCGTTAAAGTTAGAATTATGTAATTTGTATTTGGTTGATTATGTTGCTATTTTATTAGTTTCTGTATTATTTCGACATATCTATAAAATTATTTCCTATCCTATTTAGAAGCTCAATACACAATGACGATGCTTGGCAACATCCCTTCCGTTTCTTGTAAATATTTTGCATTCCTCAAAGTGATTTTTAACCCAAAACTTATCGATCTAAAAATGACCAATAGGTCCAACATCACAAGAAGATCTATATGTGTGACCATTTTACTTAATTGGGAATGTGGGGATATGTGATACAATTATCTTTTATATAAATGTATACCTACCAAAAACTCATGTCACTAAGAGCATCTCCAATATATTACATCATTTTTTACACCAAATAGTGTAATACCAAAATGGTAATGAGTTTTATTCCAATATATATTACACTATTTTCTACGCAAAAAAACGAATATTCTAAGTATTTTCATTTGGTTAATTGTTAATAATATACCATATTTTTAAAAATTACAAATTAAACCTAACTATTTTATTTTTAAATTTTTTTACCAACCAATGTTGTTTACCTTTAATTCTCATCAATTAAAGTTTAAGTACTTTTTTATATAATAATGTTGGCTACCTATTAGCTGTATTTTGATGTCCACATTTGATTGATACTTATGTGGATCTTTTGGTTTTTTTGGTTCATGAGAATTTGACGGATTAAAACCTATAAATTCTGTTTAATTCAGTTAATTTCGATAAGTTTCTAGCATATATTGTAAATTCAACCATTTTTTAATAGTATTTTTCCATGATTTAAGATCATAGTTTTTTTTGCTATATGATATTATATAGCAATTTGGTCACTGCATAAGTCATACAATATAGCTAGAGTATATACAATATATAAATAATTTAAATTCCGGTATACGTGCTTACTTGCTAGAAAAATATAGTAAGTATTAATTAATCCGGTCGAGCCATTTTGTGCAGGGGAATGACATTTTCTAATCATCCAATTTCGCATTGAGAGAATCACTTAAAAATGTGTATGTATGCTTTCCGGAATGTTTAATTAGAAGGTTTTATAAACTACGTATCACTCTAATAGTGAATCCTTAAATGCGATAAAAGTCTTCAAAGTCTAATCCCAATCAGATTGCATACCTAAAAAATACACTGTACATTCGCTTATGATCTAATGTACAAACAAATCTAGCGATAATGTTAAAGGACTAATCAGAGAGAGAAAGCAAAGAGTAATGGCGGAGAGAGAGAGAAGAGGGCTGACTTTGAAGAGCAAGAGAGTAAATGCATTTTGCTGTCCATGTTGACTCTTTGAAAGCTAAACCCCACTCTTCATTATTGTTACTTTTAACTCTATTATTATTGCTACTAATTCACTCATCAGTTTGCTCTCTCTATAAATATACTCTACCTCTCTCTCCACATCTTCAGACAAAACCAACCACCACTTGTACCCCTTTGTCTTAAAGTACTCTCTTAACCCTAAAATCTCTTAAGCTTTCAAGCAAAACAAAACTCCAAAGGATTAACTTTTTCTTCTTCTATATATATATATCTATCTGATCATCATCAAAACCCTTCTCTCTGCTCATACCATAAAACCCTTCTTTCTCTAATTACAGAGAAATATATATACACATATAGGAGAAGTGAGAGATATGGGAAGACCACCATGCTGTGACAAGGTTGGAGTGAAGAAAGGGCCATGGACACCAGAAGAAGACATCATCTTGGTTTCATACATACAAGAACATGGTCCTGGAAACTGGAGATCTGTGCCTACTCACACAGGTCTGTCAGCTAGCTTTAATCTTATATGTTTTTATGATATAAATCATATTTTAATTTCAATTTTTAATCAATATTACCCTTAACCCCAAGTGCTCTTTAAATGTTTTTTGTTTTTTCTTGGGTTCATGATTCTTTTGTTCTGGCTTCAATTTGGTTGGTGAAATCATTAAATAAAAAGAAAAAATTGCAATAAATATGCGATTTATGGCAACGGTTTTTTTGTCCATACATATCTCAAATTAATTACACTGTTAATTAAATAAAGTTTTAATTGTTTGTGGGTGGTTTAGGTCTAAGGAGATGTAGCAAAAGCTGTAGATTGAGGTGGACTAATTATCTACGACCTGGGATTAAACGTGGAAATTTCACCCAACATGAAGAGAAGATGATTCTCCATCTCCAAGCCCTTTTAGGCAACAGGTACATATTCACATCATCACATGCACATGATCTTTAATATTTTTGGTATGCTTAAAAGATAAGGTTTTCGATTTTTTTTTTAATAACTTGGGGACCAAATAAATATGAAGGTGGGCAGCAATAGCATCATACCTTCCAGAAAGGACAGACAATGATATAAAGAACTATTGGAACACACATTTGAAGAAAAAGCTCAAGAAGATGAATGATTCTTGTGATAGTACTATCAATAATGGACTTGATATTAAAGACTTGTCTTCATCAAACAAAAACACTATTTTACATCCAAGCAGCACCAACAAAGGTCAATGGGAGAGAAGGCTTCAAACAGATATCAACATGGCTAAACAAGCTCTTTGTGATGCTTTGTCTCTTGACAAACCACAAAACTCTACTCATTTCTCGATACCCGATCTTGGTTATGGTCCATCTTCTTCATCTTCCTCTACAACCACCACCACAAGCAACACTAATCCATACCCCTCTGGTGTCTACGCTTCAAGCGCTGAGAACATTGCTCGTTTGCTTCAGAACTTCATGAAAGACACACCAAAGTCCTCTTTGCCCTCGCCTGTTGCAGCCACTTGTAGGGCTATCACCACGGCGGATTCTAGCCCTAGCACAACCGAAGGAGGAGGAGAAGGGTTTGACCAGTCTTTATTCAGCTTCAACTCTGTGGATGAAGCTGAAGACAAGCCTAAGCTAATAGATCATGACATTAATGGTCTAATTACACAAGGGTCTCTTTCTTTGTTCGAGACATGGCTATTTGATGAGCAAAGCCACGACGTGGTCATTAATAACAACATGCCACTAGAGGGTCAAGAAGGATTGTTCTAGAAATAAAGAAAAGTTTGACGATTTACTTGATGAATGAGGAGGCTTAGCTATAAAGTATAAACAATTTGTATAATTAAGTACTCTTTAGTTTTGTTTTAATCCTTAATTACGTTTCATAATGCAGTAATTAGGGATTTTGGAATCTTTGCAACTTTTAACACGATTTTCTCTCAATGCTTTCTTTTATCGACGTGTCGATAATATCTTTTATATATGTAGTAGAAACTCACAAGTGTACATCATCTTTATTAATGTAACGTTGTTTTTCCAGGTTCAATCCTCATTTGATACCAAAGGTTATTTTTTAAATGGAAATATCTAAGATCTCAAACCGAAGACATATTAGGAGATTATGAGCGAAGGCCCGAAATTCTAACAGACTAACAAAAATAAAATATAACGTTGTTTGATGTTTTGGCTCATTTGGTTATACAAATTCACGTAACTCAAATATTGTTGATTAGGTGATTCCTCCATGTCTTACGTAGATAAATTATCCATATATATTTTGTTATTATTTTTAAAATGTGAAAACATGTATTGGCTTTTATTTTTTTAATAAACAATACATGTCGATATTTTTGTTGTTAATAATATAAATTTTCGGATTGTTGTTGATAAGGAAAAACTAATTTAACTGTTTAAAAGAAAGTGTCTAGTTTCCTTTTTCTCATCGTCAAAGTATTTCATGGATTAAGAATTTTACATTGGCCATCGTACAATATAGCTTTGCAAATGAAATCTAGCTTGCTTTGCTAACTATTCAGCCTGACCAGTAGCCTCTCTAAAAATTTGTCTAAATCTAAAGTTACAAAACTTTGCTATCTTAACTATATCATGAACTTGAATAATATGAAGAAGTTTTCTGTATCGAGGAGCCTCCAAATCAGGTGCTGGATATTGTAGAAGTCTATACAGATTTTGTGAGTCTCCACATAAAGTAATATTTTGATAGCCTAGCTAGTGTAACTCAACTACCGCCACTCACAAAGCTTCAACTTTGGCAAATTTTGCGGGCTAAGTAGGAGGAAAGATACATGAGCCATTTAATATTTGTCTTGTACTTGGCTCAAGCAAACTCCATCCGATGCTGGTAAGGCGAGCTCCATGACGCATCAATCAAGCAACAAGGACCTGATTCATGCTGGAAAAAACTGTTAAAGAGTCTTTGAAATTAGCCTTCTGGTGGGAGCATTTGACTGAGAGTTTCGCTGTGAAAGTTGGTTCTGGTGGTTCACAGCAGAAACTTCATTCTAGAGCTGAAAATCCTGAATAGTTTTATGGATTACACTTGATAGCGGTCATCTCTTGTTATTGAAGACCACTTCATTTGTTTGTTTCCAAATTCGCCGACCCAAAAAATGGATTAGTTGATTTTCTTTGTAGAGTGTTGGCCTCTAACATAGCTGTGTAGTTGGCTATTAAGCTATTTGAAAGCAAGCTATGAGCAGGAGAGCAAGTCACCGGAGCCAGTTCCCACAGTTTCTTACTAATTCGACATTGAAATAACATATGGTTAACTGTTTCTTCATGTTCTCCACACATAGAGAAAGTACTCTCCCTAAAAATATTTTTCCAGTTTGAATTTAAAGGCCACGGGAAAATGAGAAGGTAAGGCACAAGATGAAGGTAAAAAGAAAAAAAATATTAGATGATCAATGATATTAGTGTCTAGTTTCCTAATTTTCTCTAATATCATTGATCATATAATTTGTTTTTCCTTTCTACTTCGTCTTGTGCCTTGCCTATTCATTTTTTCTATCAAAACTATTATTTTCTAAGTGTTTTATTAATGTTTTCAATATATTCTTCTTATTAATAAACATTCTTTCTTATGATTAAGAGGTTTTGAGATGAGATCCATATATTTCTACCATATCGAGAATCAAAGGATGTAATGTGGTATTCTTCAAGTATCAATCCATCATATGCCATCTTAGTTTTGAGAAAATTGGATTATATACCCT
Source organism: Arabis alpina (assembly GCA_900128785.1). NCBI lineage: Eukaryota > Viridiplantae > Streptophyta > Magnoliopsida > Brassicales > Brassicaceae > Arabis > Arabis alpina. Next base: position 5,873,107 of record LT669792.1, read on the forward strand.
AAAACTTGTTGAATATTGGAAAAGTATACCAAATTTTACAACATTGGAAAACTACTCTTAATATTGAACAAATTATCATATAAATATGTAGACAATTAAAAATTGATTAGTGTAAATTATAAAATTAAGTTCAATTTATTAACAACTCATATTTATTTTTAAAACAAAAAAACTATATAGTTAATTAATCATAATTTTTGCAACTAAAATTATAATTAAGTAAGGCGATTTATTTTACACAGTTGATATATATTTTTCTTCGTTGATTTTTTACTCTATTGATTTATTTAAACTATTGACTTATTTCTTTTATGTTCATCGACTTAATTTTCAGTTTGGTCGACATATTTTCCACTATGGATTTATATTTGTATTGGTTAATTTTTTCCTTTGTCGACTTATATAACCTTTAACTTTTTTTTTTTTGTTCGTCGACTTAATTGATTCGTCGATTTATTTTCAACTATGAATTTATATTTATATTGGTTGACTTTTGCCTTTAACGGCTTATGTAACCATTGACTTATTGTTTTTGTGTTCGTCAACTTAATTTTCAGATTCGTCGATTTGTTTCAACTGTTGATTTATATTTGTATTGGTTGACTTTTTTTCTTTGTCGACTTAATATAACCATTGATTTATTGTTTTTATGTTTGTCGACTTAATTTCTTGTATTCATCGATTTGTTTTACACTATCAATTTATATTATGGTTCATTAACTTTTTACTTTGTCAACTTATTAAACCACTGACTTAATTAATATGTTCATGGATTTAACAAATTAATATCTAAATTAATTAAACTGTAAATTATAAATTAGTTTTAAATTAAAATATTTAAATTCGTAATTATTTTATAAAAAAAGTAATATTTGTAATTATTTTATAATAAAAAATAAAAAATATTAAGCTAAAAAAACAAATGGTTGGATTAAATATTTATTCATTTTAAAAATTATATTAATTTTTATTTAAAACTGAAAATCAAATTATTTTGTTTAAAACAAATAGAATGATTAATGATTAAATAATGGTAAAAATATCATTTCAAAATAAAAATAGGGTAGTTTTCAAATGTTAACAAATTTGGTATAGTTTTCAAATTTTCAAATAAATTTAGGGTACTTATCCAAATCTCCCATTAGTTTTTACTTGAATTAGTAGCGCTTATACCACTCTATATATTATTTCATTTGATTTTAAATCGGTAGTTAAACTAAAAAAATTGAAAACGAAAAAAACCCAAAAAATATATTAAAAGTCCAACAAAATTAAAGTGAAAAATAAATCAAAGAAATAAAAATATAGGCAAACAAAATAACAAATCGAAATTATGAAAAAGAAAGACCATAGAAGAGGTGTAGTCAGATACAAGTAGATAAGTACTTAGTAGTAAACTTAATATATATGTCTTATAATTAGTTTGGTTTTTATATTTCAAAACATATTAAGTTTGGATTTAGAATATACAAAAATACAAAATCTGAAGAAAAAAAGTTAAACTAGCAGTAACAATGAATTTTTTTTGAATTTTCTAGAAAAATGACTTCTAAAATATAATCATTAAAATCACACCCTATATATATATAATATAGAGATATTCATAAGTTCTCTATAACGAGATACCACAAAAATTATATCCAACAGTAACATATAGTGTAGTGATTTGTGGTTTATGTCATTACTGCTTCTATGCGGATTTAAACTCGCATAACGGCAAAATGCATATCTTCATATGAAATCTTTTAAGTATCTTGACAAAAAATAAAAACTTGACAAACAAAAGAAAAGATATGAATGTGGAAAAATGCAAATGATAACATAAATAAGAATAAATACGTTTTTTTTTCAAATAAAGCTTTGGAAAAAACCAAACAAAAAATAAGAAAAATGAATTCAATGCAGAAGAAAATATGAGTGTTTGACTTGTGCTTGTGAAACACACAAGCATGATCCAAGTAGATATGCTTTACACCTCGCAGATTTTTAATGTCACACTGTCTCACACGGTCACACCCAACTCGTTGACTTTCTTTTGTTTCGCTAATAAGTATATAACTTTTTAGTTTGTCGCATGACACCTAAACCAAAGACTTTTACTTGAATACTTTTTTCGACAACAGTAAGTTTGAACTTAGAAAAATATCACAACAACACTAACACAAACTATTATACTATATTCTATATATTTTGATCACGCGTTTTCCAGTTGTATGTTATCTATATGTGTAATATATATATGCGTGGATCAGTGGATGTTTCTTACTGAACATGCATTATCTGTTTTACTAGCGTTTGTATTTGTATTTGATTTCTTGACATATGTCTAGATCTATGAGTAGTTGAGTACCACGTATAAACCACCATCCGATGTTCAATCAAACGTAATTGATTCTTGAAAAAGTCTGATGGAGATAATATTAAGTCTTACTCTTACCATTCTAAGTTGTTTCCAAACTGAGTTTTGCATATAATCAGGCTAATGAAAGCTGGATTAGTGTTTGAGGTAATAACTTTTATAAGTTTCACGAATATGTGTTGCAAATACACGTGTTGCATTTTTTTAATCGGTTTTCATTGATTATTTCGATCATTGTTTTGAGTCTTCTATGGAGTTAAAATATTTTTTTATCTTTTTGTTGTATATCGAATGTTGTCCAAGTTCTAAGTCACTATGCGATGATAAGTACTAGGCAGGGGTACTTGTCGACATTCCTCTTGCATGTGACCGATACTTGCGCGCTTCATGTACCGGACTAGGGTATCAAGATCGCCACCATTTGTAAGTTCGTATTAAAATTACAAAAAAACTTTAAAATAAACATGTAAAAAAAATTTAATATTGAAACCGAAATATTTATGCGTATAACCTCTAGTTTTTTTGAGTACATTATTTTTTTTAGTACATTTTAGTAATGAAAATAATTCTGACACTATAACTTAGCTTTGAAAGGATTCAAATACTCACATTCAAAATTATAATTTCAAATTCAAACCATATTTTAAATAGATAGAATAATACATTGCTGATACCATATCTATAAAATTGCAGCTGTGGAAAATTTCTCGAGTTGTAGCGACCATGTCATCTGCGATTATAGCGTTTGCTAACTTGCTTCTACATAAGTTTCTCAGCAATGTATCAATCATATACCTTCTACACATCAAAGTGCTGCTTCTTTGATTTTCATATGCAAGATCTGTTAATCAACTCAAAACAAAAGTGACATTTCATAAGCATCATAATACTAATTACATAATTTACTGAAAGCAAACATGTATCAAAATTCTGTATTCAACTATTAATCTGATCAAACATCCTAAATGTCACTTACAAAGGTTCGTCAATCAATGCACTTACCCAAAAAAATTACTGTTCAGTCTCAGACATATACAAAACAAAGTTGCCCTTGTGTGGTTTAAGAAAATCAAACAAAACTAGCAAGAAAATTTTTGCAGTGAAAGGTTTCACTGCGAACAAAAAGTTTTTTCTTGTACTAGTCTCTCTAGATGCAACAAAACTGAGAGGGACAAAATTCAAAACTTTGGACTACAAATTAATAAGCTGGAAAATTCTTAATAAACTTGGGAATTAGAAGCAAAAATGGAGGATTATCAATTATAAAGCTGGTAACAACGTTTATTGCAAATAACAGAGCATTCCCTAACAATATTCTGAAAACATAGGTACGTATGTATAGAGAAAAAGAGAACCACACATTATTGTTAAATAAGAGTATATGATATAGGCATCAGAATGAGCCTTACTTCATAGGTTGCAAAGTTTATTGAGGAACGCATAATGACTTCAACGTCTAGCTGCCCTTCTGGCTCTGAAGAACCTCTCCTTGATTGAAACTAATTCTTTGAGAGCTTCACTCGTTGCCAACCGGTTCGTAGGAGATTCTTCAAAGCACCTAAGTCCCACCTCAAAAACCAATTTCAAGCACTCAGCAATAGGGAAACCGACTCTGAGACCACTGTGAAGAATCGATTTGTCTGCAATGTCCAATACTCTTTCCGGCAAGGCGGACTTGGTATAGCTGTGTAGGGTAAAGTTTCCTCCAAATAACTCATTGGTTGGCCTTTTTCCAGTGAACATTTCCAAAATGAGAACCCCAAAGCTGTACATATCACCATGTATTGATGGTTGTCCTCCCACTCCATATTCTACACCATAATCCACAGAAACAAAATTGGAGTAATAAAAGAATATATTAATATTCTTCATTTAAACATTACAAATGTGTGATAGTTTACCTGGTGCGGCATAGCCGATGGTTCCTCTAACGCCAGCTGAGCTTAGTTGATTGAGGAAGGACTCTTTGTCGAATTTTAGGAGGAGCCGAGCGAGACCAAAGTCGCTAACATGGGCGGTAATATCAGCGTCTAGAAGGACGTTGCTTGGCTTGAGATCACAGTGAGCTATAGGTTCATGACAATGAACATGAAGATAGTCCAAAACAGAAGCCACGTCTATGGCAATGTTAAGCCTTTCAAGAAGTGTCAAAGTTCTTGAGGGCCTACGTATCTCTTCGACTTCCTCTGGGTGCAACCACATATCCAAACTTCCATTGGGCATGAACTCATAGATGAGAGCTCTGAATTGGTTTCCTTGGAAATCAATACTCGAACAAGCTGTCAACAGTTTCACAAGATTACGATGCCTTATGTCCTTCAAGGATTCACATTCTGCCATAAAGCTCTTCATTGCTCCACGTCTCTGCATGTTTAGAACTTTAACAGCAACAACATTGTTCTCAGCCGGGAGCAAAGCTTTAAACACAGTACCAAAACTGCCAGACCCAATCAAATTGCTCGGGGAGAAGCCATCTGTTGCGCTTCGGAGATCTCCATAGCTTACCTGTTCATGAAAGGCCCCCAAAGTGGAAGGATGTGGATTATTGGTATCTTGTTTCTTCTTTCTTTTTCTGAACCAAATCAGAGAAGCCGAAGCTATGAACAACACCAAAAGCATAGCTATGCTTATGCTGACCCCAATCGCAACTTTCTTGGAAAGAGAAGAATGCTTTGTCCGCACTGATGATGCTTGCGCGTGGCATGGCTCTAGTTGCAATTCCTTGATGCCTCCACATAGATGTTTGTTCCCAATTACTGAAACAATAGTAGCATTCTGAAATTTTCCTTCTGTTGGCACCCTTCCCTCAAAACTATTAATGGATAGATTGAGATACTCCAACTTAGAAAAGTTTACAAAATATCCAGGAATACTTCCAGAGAGATTATTGCTGGACAAATCAACCTCTCTAACATCCACCAATCCTCTGATATCTGGAATGGTTCCATCAAAAGAGTTTCCTTGCAGGTCAAGTTTCTCCATGGAGAGACACTTTCCCAAACTCTCTGGTAGTTTCCCTGACAGTTTATTATGAGCAACAGATAGTTCAAGAAGCTTTTCAAGTCTCCCAACATCTTTCGGTAGAGAGCCCGTCAAAGAGTTATTTGACATGCTTAGGATAACAAGCGATCGAATTTCCAAAATTTCCAGAGGTATAGTCCCATTCAATTTATTAAACCCAACTGATAAACGTAGCAGAGAATTGCAGTTACCGAGACTCGGAGGAATGGTTCCTTCCAAACTATTATTCCGCAAGAAGAGTTTTTCTAACCAAGTGATGTTGCCTACAGAAGAAGGTATCTCTCCTGTAATTCTATTTGAAAAGAGACCTAATACCCTCAATCCTAAAAGCTTACCAAGAGAGTTTGGGAGTGGTCCTGTCAACATATTATCTCTGAACGAAAGTATCAGTAGGCTTAGAAGATTGCCAATGTCATAAGGAATGCTTCCAGAGATGTGATTTCTTCCAAGGCTTAAGACGGTGAGGTTGGTGGACAGATTGGCAATGGAGGCAGGCAAGTCACCGCCAAGCTTGTTTTCACCTACATCTAAGAATTGTAGCTTGGTGCAATTAGTCAAAGCACCAAGAAATTCAAGATCTCCAAAAGAGCCACTTCCCAAAGAATTACCATGAAATCCTAGGTATTCCAAATTCCCTACTTTTCCAAAGCTTGGAGGAATACGTCCTGTCAGATTGTTATTATCGACTGCCAACTTTTGAAGACTCGAGATATTGAAAAGTGTAATTGGAATGGCTCCTTTGAGATAATTACGTCCCATATTTAACACTTGTAGGTTTGGTAGCAGGTTACCAAAATCAGGTCTCAGGCTACCCGAGAAATGATTATCATTGATGGTTAATGCCTCCAGAGAAGACATATTGTAGATTGCGGGAGGAAAAACGCCTGAGAAATTGTTTCTTCCCAATAAAAGAATAACGCATTGCGTCAATCTACCCATATGATCAGGAATTCTTCCCTCTAAATTGTTCTCTTGAAAGCTAACTAGCATGAGGGATGTCAAGTTCCCTAGAGATGTAGGGAGCTTCCCTCTCAGGTTGTTTTGACCAAGTTGTAAATAAACAAGCTTCGTCAATGACCCTATTTCTGAAGGAACATCTTCTCCAAGATGATTTGTATCTAATTCAAGATCCATCAATCTAGAGCAATTAAACAGATGGAGTGGAATCCCACCTCCGAGAACATTTGAGCTCAGAAACAAGTATTCAAGTCTAAACAAGTTTCCCATCTCTTGAGGGATGGTTCCACCAAAAGAGTTATTTGAGAGATCAAGTGATATGAGAAACGAAAGATTACCGATAGATGATGATATCACTCCGTCCAATTGCAATCCTTTGAGATCCAGACCAGTAACTCTCTTGTGTTTGCGACCACATGTAACCCCATTCCAATTGCAGAGAGGGTATGAGTTATTCCATGAAGACAAGACAACTCTTTTGTCTTGAGAAACTTGAGACTTGAACTCCAGCAACGCTTGCCTATCAGTTTCATCGGTAAAATATGCTTCAAGTAACAAGAGAGCACTAAAAGAAAGCAAAAGAAAGAGTCTAACGCTTCTCATTTTATTAAAAAAAAAATTATTTTATGCAAATGCAAAATGCCTTTAGTACCTTGTGGTGTAATGCAACTATAAGGATAACACATTGCGTCAGAATCACATGAATAATACTGCCATACTTTTCCAAAATGATATGGAATCTTCAATCTTGCCGTCTAGACTCATGCTTCTAAGTCAAGTAGTCAACTGTTTAAAAAGACAAAAAAGATTATTTCACCCATAAACGGCAAAAGATAAGCCAATGTTATTTCATCTTTGGCCGGAAAATGCTTATTAATTGTGGAGCTATTAACACAAGTTACACAACATTCGCCTCTTGTCTGCAAATAACATAGCAAATCCTTAATAGTAACCGCACATTACGAACCTCTAAACGATAAGGAAAATCATGGGGAGTAAAAAGCTATTAGTTTCTATACAGAACGAAAAAACATTGCTCTTTCTAACATAACCAAGAAAACAGTTTTTCACAGACTAGGATCAAATAAAATTCATTGGCCTAGCAGTAATGAGGAATACACAGTATTTAAGCTTTCAAAAACCGGCAAATAAAATGAGAGTAAATTCCAAAACTAAATTGAGTTAGAGCCTGTAAACCGTAGACAGGAAGTTTGAAATAGCACTACATGTATAATCTAGTAATGTATAAACAGTTGTTATATACCAAATTTTTGGTAAACCAAGTCAGCAAACTGAGTTAAACTGAAAAAAAGCAGTTACCTCTTTGATTTGTATCGGAAAGGAGCAGCAAGCATAGCAATTCCCCAGCTACAACTGAAAGATCACTGAGCATTCATACCACTACTTTATCCCTTTAGAAATGGTTCACGAGTACAGTCTCCTCCCTGACCTTTCTCTTCTCCTGTTGCTCCTCTTCGTTTCTTCTTCCTGCAGTTTTATCTGCAGTTTTAAATCAGTGTGCAAGAGAGAGAGTCATTAACCGAGAGTTTGAAAAACCACTTCGATTTTCCAGTTTCTTGTCTGGGATAAGATTGACAACAACTTCACCCACATCTACAAGTCCACAAACTAAAACATACAACTAAAATCCATTCATAACAACATTTTTACAAAGATAATTCATCAACACTAGTGGAATCCAATCTATTCTTGAGAATGAAACATTCCGAGGTCTAAATGTATATACCGTAACCAAAACGTATCTATTTCCAGGTCTAAATGTATGAAGACGGCAAGAAGATGTGATGAGCTCAAAGTTGTTCACGATGTCGCGGCTCTCATTCATAATGCCTCTGTTCCAGCATTCACCTAGTTCCCTGTAAGGATCAATCTGGAGAGAAAACCGAGGTTATCGGCAGCCTTCTCGAGTCACCAAGAACAACCAGAACTCTGCATTACGAAAACTGAAAAAAAGCCAAATAAATTTGGGAATTAAAAGGGAACATAGAGGATTAGGAATTATAAATCATGAACTTAACACAACATTCATTAACAATATTCTGCAAGCATAAGTACATTTAATATTGGAAAAACCACAGATTATGAAAGACTATACTACTTAGGCCTCAGATTGAGCCTTTTCAGTAAGTTGAAACAAAGTTTGTAGACGAAACCATAAACACTTCAGCATCAGGTTGTTATTCTGGACTTAAAGAACCTCTCTCTGATTGAGATTAACTCTTTTGTGGTTTCACTCGTTGCCAACCGGTTCATTGGAGACTCTTCACAACACCTGAGTCCCACATCCAAAACCAGTGTCAAGCACTCAGCAATAGGCAAGCCGACTCTGAGACCGTTCTGAAGAATCGATTCATCTGCAATGTCCAGTACCCTTCCCGGCAACGCAGACTTGGTGAAGCTGTGTAGAGTAAAGTTTCCTCCAAATAACTCATTGGTTGGTCTTTTTCCTGTGAACATTTCCAAAATGAGAACCCCAAAGCTGTACACATCACCATGTATTGATGGTTGTCCTCCCATTCCATATTCTACAACATAGTGATGAAAAAATGAATACACTATTTTTCTTCATTTAAATATTACATATGGGACATAGTTTTACCTGGTGCGGCATAGCCGATGGTTCCTCTAACGCCAGCTGAGCTTAGTTGGTTGAGGAAAGACTCTTGGTCGAATTTTAGAAGGAGCCGAGCAAGACCAAAGTCGCTAACATGGGCAGTTAGATCATCGTCTAGAAGGACATTGCTTGGCTTGAGATCACAATGAGCTATAGGTTCATGGCAATGAACATGAAGATAATCCAAAGCAGAAGCCACGTCTATGGCAATGTTAAGCCTTTCAAGAGGTGTCAAAGTTCTTGAAGGCCTATGTATCTCTTCGACTTCTTCTGGGTGCAGCCACATATCCAAGCTTCCATTGGGCATGAACTCATAGATGAGAGCTCTGAATTCGTTTCCTTGGAAATCAATACTCGAGCAAGCCGTCAATAGTTTCACAAGATTACGATGCCTTATGTCCTTTAAAGATTCACATTCTGCTAAAAAGCTCTTCATTGCTCCACGTCTCTGCAGGTTTAAAACTTTCACTGCAACAACTTTATTCTCTGTCGGGAGCAATGCCTTAAACACAGTACCAAAACTGCCTGACCCAATCAAATTGCTCGAAGAGAAGCCATCTGTTGCATTTCGGAGATCTCCATAGCTTATCTTCTCGTGGAAAACCTCCAATGTGGAAGGAGCAGGATTATTGGTCTGCTGATTCTTCTTCTTTTTTCTGAACCAACGTAGAGAAAATACAGCTAGGGACAACAACAAAATCAAAGCTATGCCTACGCTGACTCCGATCACAACTTTACTCAAAAGAAAAGAATGCTTTTTCTCCACTGGTCGTACAATGCATGGCTTTAGTTTCAGTTCCTTGATGCCTCCACACAGATTTATATTTCCAAATACTGAAACTATAGTAGCATTCTTAAATTTTCCTTCTGCTGGCACCCTTTCCTCGAAACTGTTAAAAGATAGATTAAGATATTCCAAGGAGGAAAAGTTTGCAAAATATCTAGGTATTCTTCCAGATAGACTATTGTTCGACAAATCAACTCTTTTAATACCCACCAACCCTTTTATATCTGGAATAGCTCCATCAAATGAATTTCCTTGCAGATAAAGTTCTTCCACCGAGAGACATTTTCCCAATGTCTGTGGAAGTTGTCCTGATAAGTTAGTATTCGCAAAGGATAGTACAACAAGATTTTGTAAGCTTCCCACACCGTTTGGTAAAGAGCCGGTCAAAGAGTTACCATCCATGATTAGGTGAACAAGGGTTGGTATTTGCATAATCTCCTGAGGTATAGTCCCATGCAACTTATTCAATCCAATATACAAATATAGCAATCTCCTACAATTACCAAGACTCGGAGGAATGATTCCATCAAAACTGTTGTTGGACAAATACAACTTCTCTAACCCACTGAGGTTGCCTATAAAAGATGGTATCTCTCCTGACATTCTATTTGAATCGAGAGAAATATCCCCCAATCCTAAAAGCTTCCCAAGAGAGGTTGGGATTGGTCCTGTCAACAGATTTGCAAACAACACAAGTTTTTGTAGGCTTATGAGATTCCCAATGTCATGAGGAATGCTTCCAGTAATGAGGTTCATTTGAAGCTTTAACTCGATGAGGCTTGTGGACAAATTGGCAATGGAGGTAGGCAAGTCACCTCCAAGCCTATTGATACCAACACTTAAGATAAGTAATTGGGTGCAATTGGACAAGGCATCAATAAATTCAAGATCTCCAAAGAAGTGACTTCCCAGAGAATTACTGTGAAGTAATAAGGCTTTCAAATTTCGTAACTTCCCAAAGCTCAGAGGAACACTTCCTGTCATATTGTTATACTCAATTGCCAACATTTCCAGGGTAGAGATATTGGCAAGTGTTGTTGGAATAGCTCCTGTGAAATAATTATTTCCCAAATATAGCTCTTGAAGATTTGGTAGCAAACTACCAAAATCAGGCCTCAAGCTACCCGAAAAACCATTACTAAAGATGTTTAAAAACTCAAGTGAGGACAAATTGTAGATGGAGGGAGGAAAAACGCCTGAGAAATTGTTCACAGATAGTGCAAGAAAAACCATATCAGTCAATCTAGCTAGATCATCCGGAATTCCTCCTTCTAATTTGTTATTGGTAAAGCTAACTTGCACAAGTGATGTCAAGTTTCCTAGAGATGCAGGGAGGTTTCCCATTAGGTTGTTTTGACCAAGATATAAAATAAGAAGCTGCGTCAATGACCCTATTTCTGAAGGAACACTTCCTCCAAGATGATTTGTATCTAACTCAAGGTCCAACAATCTAGAGCAATTAAACAGATCGACTGGAATCACTCCTCGAGGGATGATTCCACCAAAAGAGTTATTTGAGAGATCAAGTGATACGAGAAACGAAAGATTACCAATAGAAACAAGATTTCAAGTCTAAACAAGTTTCCCACTTCTCGAGGGATGATTCCACCAAAAGAGTTATTTGAGAGATCAAGTGATACGAGAAACGAAAGATTACCAATAGATGGTGATATAACTCCACCTAATTGCAATCCTTCGAGGTCCAGACCAGTAACTCTCTTGTGTTTGCGTCCACACGTAACCCCTTTCCAGTTGCAGAGAGGGAAAGAGTGATTCCATGAGGACAAGACAACTCTTTTGCCTTGAGAAACTTGAGACTTGAACTCCAGCAACGCTTGCCTATCAGTTTCATCAGTAAACCCATATGTTTCAAGTAACATGAGAGCAATGAAAGAAAGTAAAAGAAACCATCTCATGCTTCCCAAAGTTTATTTTCAATACTTTCTGGTTAAAAGCACCGTGCTTCTCATAGTTTTTAGGAAAGTGAATATAAGGAAGGAATAAAATGCAAAGATTCAGTTACCTTTGATATTTTGCAGGAAAGTGAATAGTACATGGACTCACAACCACATAGTGGTCGACAGTTCCATAATGCCATGGACTTTTAAGTGTCTTCTAATAAGACAAAATCAAAGCAAAAAATCATTAGTCTTAATGACATCTCTATAGACATCATGTGTGGTTGGATTTTAGTCCCATGGTGGGTCTGGAATCTGGAAAATTAACTAAAACACAAACCTAGGATATTACAATCACGAAGCAGTCATCTTTTGTCTGAATACACAACATTATTTTAAGATATTCAACAACCATACCTGTGACAAGCCTTTCACTGGTTGCAAGAGGTAACTGAAAAACACTTGAGCCAAAACGAGGTAGAAGAACCAATGACTGACTGTCCCAGAGCAACGGATGCATTGGAGTAAACCAATCGATCATCGATGTCCCAGAGAGATTTTGAGAGAGCGATACAGAATCGAGTGTTCGCGAAGAAGACGAGTGGGTGATGTATGTTGTTGTTTTTATGTTAACAAAACGGCAAGTTGTGCTCAACGGCAAAATGAAAACCCACAGCTATTTTTTTTTTTTTTAATCGTTTAGTACACTAGGATTGGACTCGCGCAACGCGCGAGTTTGACTTCTTTTGATATTTTTGTGTTATTTTTTAATATTTTCTATCAATATCATGTATAACATGAATTAGTAAGTATTTTATGTTAGTATATATATTTTGCATTTATTTACACATTATAATATCATATTTTCAATTATAAATTAGTTTTAATTTTTTTTGAAATTCTTTTGATTTGGTATTTGATTTTAAATAAATAGCTATTTAGTTATTGAGAACTTATTATTTTATCTATTATTGCATAATAATTCATCCAATCTTCAAACAAATTCTAAATATAACCAATATATTTACTTTTGTCATTTTTCACAAAACACTAATATAATTATAGAAAGTTAATTTATACATAATTTTTTTTACGTTTTCTTAAACATTTCGAAAATAGTTTTTGTTTCTCTAGATTTTTAAAATCATTGATTCAAATATTGAATTACAGAAGCTCGTCAGGGAATGCCTTTTTGTAGAACTACGTACATTTTTACATAAAAATCACAAATTACTCTCGGTATATTTTACTGTACAATTTATGAATAATGTGACCATTAATTTTATATTTTATATATCAAATTTAAGTTTTTTATTTATTTTAAATTACGATATTACAACGTTTTCAATTTTTTTCTTTTCTACTTCCAAAACCTGAAAATAACATTTTGAATAAAATATTATATTCTAAAGTTTCACCTTATTTTCTTATTTTAGTGAAATCGTTCAATATCCTTTAGTGAAATCATATATCCTCTTTTTTTAAAGCCTTCAGTCTCTTAACAATCGGGTAAAACTCAATTACGATACTTCAATAATTAACATCATTGAATCTATTTTTTCTTTGTTTATTTTTGATTAACATTTCTATTTAGCGCTCTTATATATAAATTCGTAATATTTTGATTATTTTCTAATGACCATATAAATAAATGTAATTCATTATTGTAATTTTTAATTCGAAAATAAATACTCAAATAATCCTAAAATATGGTTCGTATGATGCATTTATTAAACTTAACGACAAAAATTTGATTTAACTATTTACAATTTTTTGTTACTTTGTTTACTTATTTTTAGTAGAGCATAACTCAAGCAATGCATGATTTTTTTGTCTTACACCAATTTATACCATAAATCTTTAAAATAATAGTCTTATAACACTTTCATATTTTTATTTCATACTTCCATAAAATTATATAACATTATAAATAAAATCGTATATCCTAAATTTTCATCTTATTATCTCATCTTAATTAGAGGTTTAGTATCCTTTTAGTGAAATAATATATATTCTTTATTTTTAGATCAACACCTCTTATATTAATACGTTCATCCCTCATTGGTTCAAATATGCTTATGTACTTCTTTAACGAATAGGTGTAAGTGCGTTCATAACAAAAAAAACCAATAGCCTCTTAACAATTTTTTGACACTCAAGATTCTTTTTCTTTGATTCTTTGATGTCGCTAATATTTTTATTTTTCTTATATGTATATTCGTTTTACATATTTCCAATTTTTGAAATTGAATATATAAACTTTTATCGTTATCATAAATTCATAGTAAATACTCAAATATTTAATTTCTACTTTTAGTAATTTATTGACTTATTTTTCGTTTTTTAAGTTAATTAAAAAATTAGTAGCTATAAATAACAATAAATATACATAAATATGAACTAAATGAACTTAAAACTAAAATTAATTGTTAAAAAAATTTTTTGCCTATGTGGACACCTTAAATGAAGAGAGGACTCCCTAATTATATATATGATTATCATTAGATATAATTGATTAATCTTATTATGATAATATTCAAAAAAAATTTGCTTTGATTTTTTCATTTATTTTTCTTGCCATAAATAGTATTTTAGAGTATTTGACAAATAATTTGTGATATAACTATACACTATACCTAACACTGTAATTTCATAAATTTGATAGACACTACACTATCAATTTGTAAATCGATTTTTTAATACACATATACATGTATTTTTTTCCGGCAAAATGATACTTTATTAATATGAAAAAGATTGGATATAATCCTGATACAAATGGATAATTATTGAAGAAATCTTCTTTCTCTGAAAAAATTGGGAGATTGAATATTGTTCATCTATTAATACATCTAATAATGTACAAAACTACTTAACTTTTACACTCAATGATCAATATTTTACATTACATAATTAGCAGTTATTATATTGCGTCAAATATCAACAAGCTCAAGAAATATTGTCCGCATAACATATATCTTTTTGTTATCTTTATAAAACACAAAAAGATGCATTTTCGAGATTAGACTTGCTTTTGGGTTGGATTTGGTTGTTTTCCTTGGCATCATCGTTTGGTTGTTTTATTGAGATTTCATAGGTTTCGTGTTGTCTGGTTTAGAGTTTGGTCTCGTTTTAGGATTCTTCTCGGTCTAGTTCTAACTTCATGACCACATACATCATCATGATTAGATTATTCCACTCCTATCAAGTCAGCTTTCATTCAAGACAAGTTTTTGTTGTTTCAAACTTAAATTTATCTCCAGAACCACAAAACCACTCATATGCATACGACTTGAAGAAATTTACTAAAAACAAACCGAACACTTTGAATATGAAATATAAATGAAATTAAATGTCATAGTAGTAAATATTAAATCGCGAAAATATTCATTTTTATTTCTTTTATCAACAAACAAAATTAATACGTAAATTTCATCATGAATTTTTGGTCAAAGTTAAGAGGCCAAATAATATATTAAAGTTTCATTCGTATTTCGTAACGTCACCCTTGACTCTCTGTTTTTTTTTTGCTAACCACGTCACCCTTGACTTTCAAATATTATGTACGTTACGTCACCTTGACTTCTAACGAGTTTGGCAAAAGCAACAAAAACATTTTTTGTGTTCCAATTTATTGGGTTAATGTATTTATGGTGTGTATAGTTATTCGCTCCGTAATGTTCGCTGAGGCGACGTAATGGACGTAATTTGAATTCACAATGGCTCGACTCACCAGAATTGCCTGGATCCGGTCCCGGCTAGGACAACTGGTACGAGTACCTCCCCGATCTGATTGGATCATTGACATCGGAGACCCTATGATCCAAAAAGGAAATAACATCTTATCAATCTCAAGTTTTTGGATAAATCTGCAACCTCAATCCCCTCACTCTACGGGATTTCAAATTAATCTTTGGAATAAATTAAGGGATTTGGAATTGGAATCTCTTACCGTGGATTTAGCTTCCGCTTATGGCAATCCGATGACATCAAGCGGGATCTCTGGAAGCAAATTGGAATCATGCTTTTAAGAGGAAATCACAGAGGTCTGGGTTATATAACAATCCCAACATTTCGCTACCATCACACCACCTTTGCTTGCGAGCTTTGTTTTTAACTCCTTTGTCTCTTTGCTTTTACCCTCGATCAACCATGGCTTACCTGAGCAAATCGATTTCCTTGGACAAGGACCATAAGGATCTCAAGAGAGACAAACCCCTCAAATTACCTCCTATTGACAAAAACCAGATCCTGAAGAGGTTCGAACGCACCCTGGTGGGTCGTCCGTTGCTTCGTGAAGTTCAGGAACATAAGCTTCCAGCTATGATTGTTTCCTGCCAACCATATGGCGCTGTGAAGGTAGAGTGCAGGGCTTTGAAATGGGCGAAGGCAGAATCCATTTTCGGTTCCAAAATGAAGAGGATTTACTTCTGGAGATGGAGAACCGACCGTATCACTATGACGGCTCGATGATTGCCCTGGAAAGATGGGTCCCTACGGTGAGGAGAGACTTTCCCAGCACCATCCCGTTCTGGATTGTTATTCAGGGACTGCCGGATTACCGCCGTGAGGAAGAGACGGTGCGGAGTATCGGCGAGGATTTGGGGGAATACATGAAGGTCGACGTGTCTGACCCCATCCCCAAGGTTCGTGTGACCCTTGACTGCAGCTTATCCCTCGTCAAACGCCGGGAAACTGACGACTTAGGCGAGCTCTGTGTCTTGGACTTTCTGTATGAGAAACTCCATAAACACTGCTCAAGGTGTTTTCGGTGTTTCGTTGATGGTTCGTGGAAAGCAGAAGATGATACGAGTGGGGTGGGATGGATATTACAGTTACAGCATGGAACCTCTGACATTATGGGATTACGAGGGATGTGTCGTGTATTATCACCACTACATGCGGAAGTGCATAGCTTTCTCTGGGCTATTTCCTGTCTCAAGAAGAATCGACGTTACTGCTCAGTCTTTCTCACGGGTTCCCAAGAGCTTGTGAATATGGTGATCGATCCGGAGAGTTGGCCCCGTTTCCGCACATAACTTGAAGAACTTCAGGAGTTATGTAATTCTTTCCCAGACTTTACGTTGACGTATTGCCCTAGGGTAAAGAACGATAAAGCAGACTTTCTCGCGAAGAATGCTCGTACTCGTAACTTGGTGTTTTCCTATGTTAACACTTCCATTCCTATGTTAACTTCAGTATTCTTGTAATCAATAGAAACAGCGTGCCTGTGACCAAAAAAAAAGAGGAAAAATTTAATAGTGCATGTAATATTTGCAAAAAAGTCTTTATTATTTAGTTGGTGTAAAAATTACTAGTAATCACCATTTATTGTTTTCGTCAATTGGGTTAACGTCCATTGATTCGAGAGTGTGAAACTTCAAATTTTTTTACTTCATATATTAAACAAGTAATCTAATTTACTTCATGTAACTTTTTAGCAACCGAAAAAGCCCATGTATTTTTCTAACATATATTCTTAAAGGTTTTTCCTTTGAGCTTTAGACATGATCCTCATTAAGCTCATTAATTATTCTTTTCTATAATTTTAATTTATCTAAAAGATATAAAGCTTTTCAAAAAAAAAGATATAAAGCTTTTGGTTGTAAAATAGAAAAAATAAAACAAAAATTGCTATGAACGTTAATATCATTAGAAAATAACAAAGTGTAGAGGTAGTATTACAAATAAGTAGCAGCATCTATGCTAAGAGAAATCTTGGCACATAAGCCAAATGAGTAATATTTCTCATTATGTTATTGTTATCTGCTGGGGTTTGGCTCATTATTTCTCAACATATGTTACTATTTTAAGCACAAGGAATATCGTGACCAAAAAGAAGCACGATAAATATTACTATAAATAAGCATAGAGAGGTCTATAGATCATCACTACTCTCATCACAACTTAAAGTATCAAACAAGAAAAGAAGTCTGAGAAGAAGACAGAGAGATATCATGACTACTACTCCAGATTGGATCATGGTTGGTGGAGAAGGTCCTGAGAGTTACAACCAACAGTCCTCGTATCAGGTTTAACTATAACAGATTTACATTCCTAGTTAGCTAAGATGTATATATATGTATTTAACCGTCTCCTATTTATACAGAGAGCGTTGCTTGAAGCGGTAAAGGGCAAGATGACCGAGGCAGTCTCAACGAACCTCAGCCTTGATTTGATTTCTAACCAATTCATTATAGCAGATTTCGGCTGCGCGACTGGACCTAACACTTTTGTGGCAGTCCAGAACATCATAGATGCGGTAGAAGAAAAGTACCATAGAGAAACCGGACAAAACCCGGCCGATAAAATCGAGTTCCAAGTCCTCTTCAACGACTTTAGTATCAACGATTTCAACACTCTCTTCCAGACACTTCCTCCGGGGAGAAGATACTGTAGCGCCGGTGTTCCTGGTTCCTTCTTCGACCGTGTTCTTCCTAAGCAGAGTTTCCACATCGGAGCCATGAGTTACGCGTTGCATTTCACCTCCAAAATCCCCAAAGGAATCATGGACCGCGACTCTCCCATGTGGAACAAAGACATGCAGTGCACCGGGTTCAACCAAGCGGTCAAGAAAGCGTATCTTGATCAGTACTCTATCGACACCAAGAATCTTTTAGATGCTAGAGCTGAAGAACTCGTGCCGGGGGGATTAATGTTGCTTTCAGGATCGTGTCTAAGAGACGGAGTTAAGATGTCCGAAACCCCTAAAGGAATAGTAATGGATTTTATCGGAGACGCTCTTAGTGATCTTGCTCAACAGGTACATACTATGATATTTTTAGTATTACTTATGATTTTTTTTTTAATTGAATGTTAAATTATATTCAAACCAAAAACTGTTTTACAAATAATTCTTTACAGATAGAGCTTTTGAACGTGAAACCAATATGTTTAGTACGAAGCCAATTAACATTAGTACTAACTAACATTCCATAAGTACTAACTATCATCATCTTCTTTTTAATGGTTTTTGGTTTCAAAAAGGGTGTCATCGAGCAAGAAAAGGTGGACACTTTCAAAACCTCCTTTTACTTTGCAGAACAAAGCGAGTTAAGGCAAATCATTGAGGAGAATGGGAAGTTCACAATCGAAGCATTTGAGGATATCATTCACGCTAATAGTGAGTTTCCGCTAGATGATCCAAAGATATTGGCCATCTCCTTCAAGGCTTTTAGTGGGGCTTTCATTTCCGCACATTTTGGAACCGAAGTAATGAAGAATGCCTTTGATCTTGTCGAGTTCAAGGTGCGCGAAGAGATTTCTCGCCTCCACAATGCCAAACCCGGAATGCAGTACCTCATCGTGCTTCGCAAGAACTGATCCATGATCCAAATATATTGTTAATGTGTTTTCCTCCATTGTTGCTTCTCTTCGTCATTGATCTCATGGTGCTTTGTCGTCTTTTCTTCTTTCTACTTTGTCTTAGCATCTATATGTTCTTCCATATCCTACCATTTAATAAAACTTCACTTTACTCTTATACATATAGGGGTGTATTCAACATGAAACTTGAGGTGATTTGATTTTAGTTGAGTTTTTTAAATGATTTTGGATGATTTTAGTGAAATTATTGTGATTTTAATTGAAATCCCATAGAATCTTACCTAAAACTAGGGGTGTCAAAATGGATAATCCAACTCAACCCATAACTCATATGGGTTGAATGTTAATGGTTTATGGGTTAACCAATCCATTTAGCAATTGGGTTGGATCAACCCATGAACCCATTAAACATAAATTAGTTGGATTGACTTTAACCCAACCCATTTAATTTTATGGATAAAAAAAATATATATATTTATAAATGAATTGTAAATCATGTTTTACAAATTATATTTTTATTTAAATTACAAAAACATATTTCAATTAATAAAAATAATACGAAATAATATTTTAGGCGGAAAATTTTCCGAATCGCGTTTTTGGCGGATTTTTTTTAATGAATTGTGTTTTGGGCACAATATTTTCTCAAAATCTCGTTTTTGGCGGGAAAATTTTACGGGATAATATTTTTGGCGGGAAATTTTATGAATCTCGATTTTGACGAAAATATTTTGTGAGATCACGTTTTTGGCGGGAAAACTTTGCGGGATCATATTTTTGGCGGGAAATTTTATAAATCTCGTTTTTGGCGGGAAAATTTTACGGTATCATATTTTTGGCGGGAAATTTTATGAATCTCGATTTTGACGAAAATATTTGGTGAGATCACGTTTTTGGCGGGAAAACTTTGCGGGATCATATTTTTGGCGGGAAATTTTATAAATCTTGTTTTTGGCGGGAAAATTTTACGGGATCATATTTTTGACGGGAAAACTTTGTGGGATCATATTTTTGGCGGGAAAATTTTATAAATCTCGTTTTTGGCGGGAAAATTTTTGCGGGATCATATTTTGGCGGGAAATTTTATGAATCTCGATTTTGACGAAAATATTTTGTGAGCTCACGTTTTTGGCGGGAAAACTGTGGGATCATATTTTTGGCGGGAAAATTTTACGGGATCATATTTTGGCGGAAAGTTTTATGAATCTCGATTTTGGCAAAAATAGTTTGAGATATCACGTTTTGCGAGAAAATTTTGTCGGATCATATTTTGGCGGGAAATTGTATGAATCTCGTTTTTGGCGGAAAATGGTATACTAGATTGTGTTTTTGTGTAATCTTGTTTTTGGCGGGAAAATTGATGTAATAGTGTTTTTGGTAACAAAATAAAAAAAATTGTGAAATCATGTCTTTTAATTATAAATGGGTTGATGGGTTATCCATTTTTAACCCATTAACCCATTTTATTTCAACCCATTTTAACTCAACTCATTTGACTCATCAAACCACTTAACTCATTAACCCATTCAAACCAAATATTCAATCCATTAGGGTTAATGGGTTGGATTGGGTTGGATAAACCCATAAGTTTTGACCCATTTTGACACCCCTACCTAAAACAATGTGATTTGCTTTATCACATTTTTAACTAAAGAATCCCACCAAAACACTTTAAAATCACATCAAATCTCCTAAAATCTATTGTTTAAAACATTTCCAATAACACTGGATTTTAAAGTAGATTTTAAAAGGGGGATTTGGCAAATTGTCCCACATTGAAAATGTGTTTGTCTCAATGCCCATTTCACTTTTTGACCAATTTTGGTCTAAAGTGCCCTTAACCCAAAAACAAATAAATAGAAATAAAATGTTTTAAATTTTTTTAAAAATCTTAAAATTATAAACATCTAAATAATAGTCATTTCTATATTTTTAAATATTTTTATAGGTTAAAAATTATGTTCAAAAGTAATGTTATAATCTGCTTCTACGGCTCCAGAATCCACGTTCTACGTGTACGGAACTGTTGACTTTTGGTTCTGCTAACTACACTGTTATCCACCAAGCGTAGATTCTGTGTTCTGCGAGGTGTTATATGTTCTTCGGTTTGTAGAATGTGTGTTCCACGATGTGTACTATTTTCTACGACGGTAGATTACGCATTCTGCCGTTTTTATTATAATCTACCAGCGTTAGAATATAAATTATACCACATCATCAAACATCTACCGAGGATTGTAGAATGTGTTTTCTACGGATTAGTTATTAAATCCTTATTAAATTCCCTAAATCTAGGATCTAAATATTTTCTTTCCTTATTTAGAAAAATACAATAATTACGTTTTCTTATTTAATATTTTTTTTAAACAATTGTCTAATAAATTTTTTAAAATATATGTTACGTTTTTTAATTATAGAATTATATGACTAATTTGGTTTCTAATTATTATATATAATCTGCCAAAAAAAAATATAAAATACATATTGGAGTGCTTACTATACTTTTATTAAATTCCCTAAATCGAGGATCTGAATATTTTCTTTCCTTATTTAGATAAAATATAATTATAACGTTTCTTTATTAAAAAAAAAGAATATTTTAACAAATTTTTATTATTAATTAAAAATATATCTATTACGTTTTTAATCAACCAAAAAATATATATATTACATTTCTTTATTTACTATATTTTACAAATAAATATTCAATATATTCTATAACCTATATCTAATTTGTAAAGAAATTATTTTCTATTATTTAATGAATTTGGAAAACAAATTGAAAAATTATTTTAATTAAATTTAAAGGGTAAATAGATATATATATATATATATATTAATTAAAATATTTATATTACGTTTTTTTTCAACAAAAAAAATATATATTATATTTCCTTATTTACTATATTCTACAAAAAAATATTCAATATATTATATAACCCATATCTATTTTTATTTTTTGTAAATAAGTTATTTTCTATTATTTAATGAATTTGAAAAATAATTTTGAAAATAATTTTTAATTAAAGTCAAAGGGTAAATTAGAGTTTCAACTAAAAGGGAGGTTAATGGGACTTAAAATATGGTAGAATGGGCATTGGGACAAAATGATTTTCAAAACATGGCAATTTGGCAAATATTCCATTTTAAAATCACAAGTTCAATAACACTGGATTTGAAGAGAGTTTTTAAAAGTCATGTTTGAATAACATAAGATTTACAAATCACTCCAAATTCTATGTTGAATACACCCCCTTATAAAAAGGTGTTCTCGATTAATGATATATATAGATCGTATACTGTTTAGTTTGATCGTATAATGTTAATCCATATGTTGATTTTAGCTTGGCCAATAGGCTAATAAAGAGTGACCCTTCAGACGGAATCATATTACTTTCGGGTTTAAAAAAACTAGAGGCTTCTGGACAGAAATTCCTGTAATTTTTTTTATTGAATGTAAAACTGTATTCAAACCTAAAAAATACTTTTATAAGATATGTGACAAGGTATTTGAAAGAAATTTCAAAGACTCAATATAAAAGAAGCAATCTGCCTAGACATTTTAACAAACACTTCTTCACGTGCATATCAGATCAGAGTAATAGACTATAACACCTTATTCTATTTTATTGTGAAACGTATTATCTTTGAGTTTGACTGACATTGATTTTCTTTGAGCATATCAGATCAGACTTTATAGTCTACACTAAGAGTCTAAAACTAAAATCATTATACATACTATTCGTATACTTCATTTTTATTAATTGGCAAGACTAATAACTTTGACCAAAACAATTTTAATGATTTTTTACTACAATTTTAATCTTAAACAATAAACACTAAACCTAAAATAGTTAACCCAAACTCAAGCATTTAAATGATAAACTGTTAACAATCATTTGTTAGTGTTTGTGTTATTTTGGAAAACATAAGCTTTATGTGGTATTTTTGGAAAAAGAACTAATGATGGTATGTTTCATGTTTGGAACAAATTAGTGGTATTTTAAGGAATATACATCAACAAAAACTTTATAGAATGTAATTATCAAAGAACTTTATCCCACTACTATGATGCCACACATCCACTAAAGCTCTTCTTAGTCATTTGCTCTACTTCCCTTATCTTTGTAGAATTTTAACATCCATCACATAGTAAATCTTCAGAAGTTGTAAATATTGAATCATAGAAAAAAAGCGTAACTGGTAAGAGTTTGCTAGCTCTCTGATATTTTAACTCTGAAAACTCTTACTATCACCACTCCCTCTACCAAATTTCTTTGATAAATCTGTATTGTTTTGCCTCTTTTTACTTATATTTGTATACATTGATAGTTTTTTTTGTCATTTTCTAATATATGTTGGCTCTTCTGTTATGCTTGCTTTATATAGTTGTAAACTAGATTTATATCTAAGAACGGCTTTGAATGGTACCCTTTAATATTTTGTACTCCTGCATTACAAATATGTACTCTCTCATGTGTAACCAATCAGTAAAGCGTCATTACACAAAATATTATCATTGTTTTTTCGTTGTACTATCATATATAGTCATTACGTACCGCTTGAAACTGTACTATCACTTTTGTACCCCTACTTGTACTTTCAAAAAATTTGTACTTTTTTATGTTACCAATCAGACCCATAATATTATTTTACGGTTGACAAGCTTGTATCTATAAAAATTGGAATGAAAATAATCGTTGCATCCATGTAGTTTCCACCCTTCCTCATCTATTCATTTTCCATAACGTCCTTAAGGTTGTGAGGTACAAAGCATGGTAAGACTTTGATCCTCTATTGGTAAGATGTTGACTTTCTCTTCTTGTGTATTGTCTGTAGACTGTAGCTATTAAGACTGTCTATTTTCGCATGTTTTCTTTGTAATAATTTTTACTTGACTACTTAGCTTGAAGGATTCAAATACTCACATTCAAAATTATAAACAATACATTGATCAAGGCCCGGCCCGACAAGAAGCAAGGGAAGCATGTGCTTCCCGCCTTCGTTTCAATAAGTATTTAATCGGCCGTAAAATTCTAAAATTATAATGTTAATCTAGTGGTTTTGTGGATAACTTTGAGCAGTGAACAAAGATGGGTTCGAATCTACCTAGTCTATGTAGTGTTTTTTTTTTAATATATTAACTTTGTGGCCTTTTTTGTTTTGGGCTTGTGGTCTTCAAAATGTCAGGGCCAGTACTGTTGATATCATATCAGCAAAATTACATATGTGGAAAGTTTCTCAAGTTCTTAGCATCGACTATATGTGTCATCTCCGATTTCAGCATTTGCCAACTTACCTCTATATATGCTTTTCAGCAATGTATTAATCATATATCTTCAACACATGAGTGTGTTACTTCTTTGATTCTCATATGCAAGAATCTGTTACCCAACTCAGAACAAAAATGTGACATTGTTCATAAGCATCATAATATTAACATGATTTGCTGAAAGCAAACATGTATCCAAACTCTCCATTCAAGTATTGATTTGATCAAAACGTTTTAAATGTCACTCACAAAGGTTCGTTATCAATGCACTTACCAAAACAATTACTGTTCAGCTTCAGACATATACAAAACAAAGTTGCACGTTTGTGGTCTACGAAAATAAAATAAAAACTCGCAAGAAAATCTTTGTAATGAAAACTGTGAAAAAAAAGTTCTTTCTTGTACTAGTCTCTCTAGATGCAACAAAACTGAGAGGACAAAAAAATCAAACCTTTTGACTACAAATTAAAAAGCTGGAAAAATCCAAATAAACTTGTGAATAAGAAGCAAAAATGGAGGATTATCAATTACAAAGCTGGTAACAACATTTGTAATTTGTCTGCAAAGTGCAGAACAAGAACTCTGGCCCCTTAACATCATAATGGATCATTGAACGTTCAATATCATGAGTTGGTTGATATTTAATATATCAGCAAAAAAATCATATATTATGATTAAATAATATCATGAAATAAACTATATATAAAAGTAAAAAACCTTCAACACAGAATCGTTCTCTTGAATCAATATAAAGAGTGATATGAATTTTCACGATTGTCAAATTTAGTACTTGCAAATTTTCATCATGAGTGATGTCACATGTAATATTATAAGTTTATAACTAAACCGGCATCACATGTTCACAAATGATAGTTTTACTCTTAGAAAGACGGGATTATGGTAAGAGTAAGACTGCTCTGTTAGCCTGTAAATATTTATACCTTCTGGGAATCAAATCTGATATCTAATTTAAAATATTTGAATTGGTCAACCACTTACTACTAAGACCAAAATAATTCCACACATAAACATATAACATTCTAGATAATAAATAAATATGATTAAACAATTCTTATTCTACGCAACCCTTTCTCGCAATCTCATGTCTCAAAAACATGAGATTAGGTAACAACAACAGAATCACATCCAAAGCTTACCCAAATTATTGTAATCAAGTTTTTCACCTTTTTACTTTGGTTATTCTGTCTTAGGATTTACTCCTTTGTAAAATTCAAACAATTTAATTTTTTAGTAATATTTACATTTTAGTAACAAAAAAAAACCCTTTCCTTCAAAGATATCAAAATCGATTTCTTCACTGCAGCGGTGCTGACTAACGGCCACATGACATTCGATATGTTCTCGCAGCAGGTTTGTAAAAACACCCTTTGCTTTCTCACTTATATTTTTGTAAGATACATTTTTATGGTCAACGAGAATGAAAACTAGACCAGAAAGTTTCCACGTATAGACACATGTATATCAAAACTTCATTCGTAACGTCACCTTGACTTTCAAACAAGTCCGATCCGAGCTAGGTAAGCCATCCTCAAGGGCAGTGGCGAATCCACCTTCATGGATGGAAGGTCAAGTGACCTACCTTAAATAATATAAATCATAATGCTTACCTTACATACTCAAAGATTTTAAAGCTCAAAAAGTTCAAATATTTATTTTGAATCTATTTTTAATTTTAGTCTATTTTATTATTGTCTTAAACTCCAACAAAATAAATTATTAATATTTTTGACCTATGTAAATATTTTTTCTAGATTCGCCACTGCTCAAGGGCCCAAAAATTTCATACGCCATCAAAAATTTTTTTTTAAACGAATTTATGTTTATGAAATTATGAGACATCGGAAATATGCGAGTTTAATCCAAAATCAAATTAGCAAGTTTTTTTATTACATTTTTCACTCATACTTTTTAAATTTTGAAAAAAGAAATTTAGAAAATCCGAACGCTCTACGTTTCAAATTTGTAGCAACTTTAAAATATTGTTAGGTAAAAACAATGAAAAATTTAAAACTTATAAACTAAGAAAGTTTCAAACTTTCAAAGAAAGAACTTTCAAACTAGAAATTGTTTTGTTGTGTAATCACACATAAATTAAAAAGTAATCTTTGACTGGTTACCTAATCTAGAGGAACAATATATTTTACGTAAGAAATATTCGAAAGCTTAATCTAGATGTCCGGACAAAAGAGTCACAACAAAAAATTGTAATCATGAGCTATAAGGGAGATAGAAGTAGAATAAAATTTTCAGAAAAGACCAATCTCATTTACCAGATTGGAGAAGCGAGCCAATCCTCAGAAAACGATACCACTAAAACTTACTTATAACCGAAGTCCAAGCTTTTAGGTGCGCTTTGTTGATGATTTGATCATTTGGATATGCTACAGTGATATTTGAATATGACCCCTATAGTCTGGTTAAAGTAGTATACAACCAAGAAGAGTGGCTAAGTCTCAGTCCGATATTACAACATAGCTCATACACTCCATCTCCTTTAAAAGGCAAAAAAAAAAAATTAATTCTAAAGATGTAATGGTGTGGTTGATAGAGTAGCGAAGAAGGCTCTCATATTTAAGGAATATAGTTATTCCTATAGTGCCAAATTGAGTGAAAAAGAAAGTGGAAAAAGATCGTGTGTAAAACGTTGAATTGGATATGAATATTATTGATGTTGAGTAAAAAAACGACAAAAATGGGAGTTAGGTAAATGATATTTAGGATAGCAAAAGTTACATTTCAAATTATTTTTAAAAAATGGATCGGATAATATTCATATGGTATATATAATTCAAATATTTAAAACCAGAACCATATCGTGTTAGGATATTTCAAGTACTGTAACTACAAATAATTTGGATAATTTATAAAAACTTTTTTTTAAACGTCTAGATTTTTTATTTTTTATTATAAATTAGGATACTATTACATTGACGATTCTACAACGAGTATGCTTTCCGTCTTGATCCACGCCACGCGAGACGGGTTTACCTACTCCAAACTGAAGATCTCGTGCAAGCTTATCTCTATTAATCTGTAAATATAATAAATCGCATCTTCTGGGATTCGAACCCCAGACCTCTTGGTGTATAAACTTTTGTTTGAAAAGTTTAAAAAAACTAAGCGATGAACAATAATCTGTAAATTAAACTTAAGTACATTACTTCAAAAACATAGGTCGTGTTTATGTTTTTTTTTTAATTCAAGAATTAATCGATGGTCATGTAGTTATTTTATAATCTAAATGATTATTCAATACATGTCAGTGTCACGATGCCGTGAGTTTAATTTTTGTTCACATATCAGGCTTATGTTGAACACATTCAATTTTATAATTTTGGGGACGAATATTAACGTCTTGACTTTATCCTCGTTATATTGCTTCTTTTAAGCACAAGGAATATTACTATAAATAGCCATAGAGAGGTCCATGGATTATCGCTACTCTCATCACAACTTAAAGCATTAAACAAGAAAAGAACTTTGAGAAGAATAGAGAAAGAGAGATATCATGACTACTCCTCCAGATTGGATCATGATCGGTGGAGAAGGTCCTGAGAGTTACAACCAACAGTCCTCGTATCAGGTTTTAACTATAAATCATTTGCTTTCCTAGTTAGCTAGGTTCTGTATTCCTAAGATGTATATATGTATTTAACTCCCTCCTCTTTATACAGAGAGCGTTGCTTGAAGCGGCAAAGGGCAAGATGACCGAGGCGATCTCAACGAACCTCAGCCTCGATTTGATTTCTAACCGATTCAGTATAGCAGATTTCGGTTGTGCGAGTGGACCTAACACTTTTGTGGCAGTCCAGAACATAATAGATGGGGTAGAAGAAAAGTACCGTAGAGAAACCGGACAAAACCCGGAAGATAACATCGAGTTCCAAGTCCTCTTCAACGACTTCAGCCTCAACGATTTCAACACTCTCTTCCAAACACTTCCTCCAGGAAGAAGATACTATAGCGCCGGGGTTCCTGGTTCCTTTTTCGACCGTGTTCTTCCTAAACAGAGTTTCCACATCGGAGTCATGAGTTACGCATTCCATTTCACCTCCAAAATCCCCAAAGGTATCATGGACCGCGATTCCCCCTTGTGGAACAAAGACATGCAGTGCACCGGATTCAACCAAGCGGTCAAGAAAGCTTATCTTGATCAGTACTCTATCGACACCAATAATCTTTTGGATGCTAGAGCTGAAGAGCTCGTGCCCGGGGGACTGATGTTGCTTTTAGGGTCGTGTCTAAGAGATGGAGTTAAGATGTCCGAAACCCCTAAAGGAATAGTAATGGATTTTATCGGAGAATCTCTTAGCGATCTTGCTCAACAGGTACGTAATTTGATCTTAAGGTGTTACCTATAGTTACATAAGTACTAACTAAGATTATTCTAATTGGTATTTGATTTTAAAAAAGGGTGTTACCGAGCAAGCCAAGGTGGACACATTCAAAACCTCAATCTACTTTGCAGAACAAGGCGAGATGAGGCAAATCATTGAGGAGAATGGGAAGTTCACAATCGAGGCTTTTGAGGATATCATTCACGCTAACGGAGAGTTCCCGCTAGACCCCAAGATATTGGCTATCTCCTTCAAGGCCTTCTATGGAGCTTTCATTTCCGCACATTTTGGAGTCGAAGTCATGAGGAAAGCCTTTGAGCTCGTCGAGTTTAAGGCGCGTGAAGAGATTTCTCGCCTCCACAATGCCAAACCTGGAATGCAGTACCTCATCGTGCTTCGCAAGAACTGATGCATGATCCAAATATATTGTTAATGTGTTTTCCTCCATAATCCATTGTTGCTTCTCTTCTTTTGTCGATCTCATGGTGCTTTATCGTCTTTTTCTTCCTAGTGTACGTCTTTGTATTCTCCCCTGTCCTACAAATTAATAAACTTCACTTTACTCTCATACATATGTTCATTTAGTTTGGTCAATAGGCTAATACAGAGTTTGAGCTCAAGGTTTACCATTTAATCCTCTGTACACTAGACATTTAGCAAACATTTCTCCGTGTGAATATTTTACTGCGAAGTATTCTTTGACTGACATTGATTTTCTTTGAGCCTGTCGGATCAGACCACACTAAAAGTCTAAAAGCATAAAACTTAGGGAAAATTCCTGAAAAATACCCGAACTTATTTTAATTTTCTTAAAAAATACACGAACTATTATGACTACCCGAATAATACATGAACTATTAGCAATTGTCTTTTATATACTCAGACTTTCAAATTTTGTCGGTTTTACACCCTCAGTTCTAACGGCGTTAGTCCGTTAACGGAAGACGAGAAACGGCGTTAATCTTTCAACAAACAAATTCCAGAAAAATACGTGAACTTAATTTAATTTGTTTAAAAAGTACACAAACGTTTTGGCTACTCAAATAATACACCAACTATTTAAATTTGTCTTTTATATACTCCAACTTTCAAAATTCGGATATTTCATTTGTCTTCTCTTTTGATTGAGTTTTGTGAGGAATATCCCATTCCTATGGGTGGTTGACGATACCTCTGACTACGTTTTCACCCACCTCACAGATCCTGTGAGGTTTCCTTCCTCTTGTTATGTTCTAAGTAATTTTTTTTTGATCCATTCACAAGTTGTCGGTTAATTCCTCCGTATGAGGTTTTCATGTTTCTTTTAAGACTTTTTGGTGACAGTTCTTCAAGGATCGCTCCTCGGGTGATAGCTTTTTATTCGAACTTTCCGTTAGTCCTCTTTGATATTCGGATTCCTTACCTTGCGGTTGACCTATGTCGAAGGGGTTCAAATACATGAACTAACATGTTTCAGTTATGTAAGTTGTTCTAACATTAACTTTTCTCGATTTTGATAGATTTTTAAAGTTGGAGTATATAAAAGACAAAACTAAATAGTTGGTGTATTATTTGGGTAGCCAAAAAGTTTGTGTATTTTTAAAGCAAACTAAATTAAGTTCATGTATTTTTCAGGAATTTTTTTGTTGAAAGGTTAACGCCGTTTCTCGTATTCCGTCAACGGATTAACGCCGTTAGAACTGAGGGTGTTAAACCGACAAAATTTGAAAGTCTGAGTATATAAAAGACAATTGTTAATAATTCATGTATTATTTAGGTAACCAAAATAGTTTGTGTATTTTTTAAGCAAATTAAATTAAGTTCAGGTATTTTTCAGAAATTTTTCCTTATCCAGTTCGTATACTTCATTTTTATTGGCAAGAATAATAACTTTGACCAAAAAAATTTCAATGATTTTTAACTACAATTTTAATAATATTTTGTAATGAAAAAGCTATTTTGTGACATTGTTATCAAGTTTCGAATATAGTTATCTAGATTAAAAAGATATCAATACTACTAAAACACAATTATTATTTTTACTAGAGAGATTTCTATTTTGATTTTCTAGAACAGCTTTTTAATTATATTTTGTAAACAAAATAAGTTTATTACATTTTTATTTTTTGAATATAATTGTAGGGATTATAAAATAAAATTGTTATTTTTACAATATCTATATATCTTATTTGTCCTAATATTAATTTATTCCATAATGATCTACTTTTGAATATTATGATATCATGTCTTCATATAATTTTGATTATGTATCTTTATTGATTATTTGAGTATTTACTTTTATTAATTAGTAAATATTATTATAAGATTATTGTAAGATTTAGAATTCTTAACTTTTTATATTCATACTTTTTTCAACAACTTTTTATAAATAAATCGTTGAGAAATTTTAATTCAATTGCTATTTTATTAGAAAAGCTGAAAATTCTATTTTTAATATTTTGTTATCAGTATTTTTTGATGGTTCAACAATTTATTTGATAAGTATGGAAAGGAATCGAAGACCACTCGGCAAAGAAACCCAAATAAGCAGTCCACTCGACTTCACTTCTTCCTAAATTCTAAAAAACAGTTACGTACTTTCTCTCGTTCCCGCATTGTAAGGATTCGATGACTCCACTTTTTTTTGTTTCTATATAATCAATGAAAAACAACAAAATGAAGTAAATCTATCTATCCAAAACCAAATGTTTCTGTGTGCTAATTTCTTAAGTTTTAATCCGGTTTAGACAAAGTGATGCATTCAACGTAAATGTGACATGTAAATAGCATTATAACTCATTAGATTTCAACACATGTATTGTAATAATTTAGATTGTTTACATGTGTCAATATATTAAATAAAAATTTAAACTTCTCTTATACACATTATTTACTTCTTAAATTAAATTGTAATGTAACAAAAAGAGAATAAGAAGTTGAAAGAAAAGAAAAATATTATATACTAATAAAACAATAAGTCAAAAAGACTAAAATAACTAAATAAGACTATCTTCATTGGTTATGAAAAACTATTATTTTTAATTTCTAAAAGTATGAATGTGATACACAAATAGAGTTTCATTTTGATGTACAATTTTTCCACAAAATGTTATTGGGTAAATTTTAAGTGTCATTCCACGTATTTTTGTTTTGGTTTTTCATGAATTCACAATTATGCAATCTTACCAATTGAAACATTTACATTTAACATTGATTGAATATGACATCTATAACATAAGAGATTTTTTTGTATACAGAGAGTCAAACAGTATAGTATTTATGAATTCATAAGATAAAATGACATATGTAATGTAAGTGTCATAAATGTTTTATACATATGATCAACCAACCAATACACATATGATCAACCATGAATCTATGTATATATAAAAAAATTATAACATGCATATTAATTAATTAAGTCTCATCAATAAAAACGAAAAACTTTCAAAATGAAAACTAAAAAAATGGCGCCATTTCCAAAAAACATAGACTGATTCTCATTGGCTAATCCATAGTCACGAGGATCGCTCTTTTAATCATTTCTCAACCGTCGATAAAAAACCAATCCAACGGACACAAATCTCCTCCCATCTTTCGTCTCTTCCACCTATAAAATCACAAAGAGCACCGTGCAAACTAAAACACCAACCAAATCTATAACCTCTTTGTCAAAACTAGAATCTCAAAAACTGCAACCATGGAAACTACCGGAAAAGTGAAGAAAGGTTTCGGAGGTAGAAAAGCCGGTGGACCAAGAACCAAATCCGTTACGAAATCAACCAAAGCCGGTTTACAATTCCCGGTCGGGAGAATCACACGTTTCCTCAAGAAAGGACGTTACGCTCAAAGACTCGGTGGTGGAGCTCCTGTTTACATGGCTGCAGTTCTTGAATACCTTGCCGCAGAAGTAAGTCTTCTTTCTCCATTCTTCAGATCTGGTTATTAGTAATGTTTTCTGATTCGAATTTTTTGACGTTTAGGTTTTGGAGCTTGCTGGTAATGCTGCTAGAGATAATAAGAAGTCAAGGATAATACCGAGGCATCTTCTTCTTGCGATTAGGAACGATGAAGAATTGGGGAAGCTTTTAAGTGGTGTTACGATTGCTCATGGTGGTGTTTTACCTAACATTAATGCTATTCTTTTACCTAAGAAGAATACTAAATCTGCTGAAGAAACTGTTACCAAATCGCCAGCGAAATCTCCTAAGAAAGCTTAGATTGTTATGTTATCTCATTCACCGTTTTAGATTTATGCGTTGTTGGGTATTTTGTGGTGAATGTGTATGTAGTAGAAAAAAGTTGAGCTTTTGTGTAATTTTGGATTTGAGTTCTCTTCAGATTCAACTTTTATTAAGTAACAATCTATCTATGCAATTGGTTTAGCATAATTAGTCTATTTTAATTTCACTTTTCTATTATCCATATCAGAACTAAATTTCAATCCACAAGGAAATAAAATGTTACGGTCTATTTTTGTTCGTCGTAATTTAGCGACTCCATTACGAGATCAAGTAACTCGAGGTTCTTGTTCGGAATTATTTGTTGGAGGTATAATACAAATTCGCCGTTTTATGTATGTAGTGTTGTATGATTGTTTTTAGACTATTTTGGTTGCCTTGGTACACCAAAGATGAGAATTGAAAATATGCACTCTCGTGTTTGATTAAATGCTTAAGAGAAACCCTGAATTTGTTAAGTAACATTGCAGGGATTTGCTATGACACCAATGAATTTGTTTTGAAGAATGAGTTTGAAAAGTACGGTGAAGCTGTACAAGGTAAGATCATTGCCGTGTAATCTATTAGTTTCCTTTATGGATAATAGATAAATGCCATTATTGGGGAATTTTATTGTGGGATGTGAAAATGCAGTGAGAGTAATATGCGACCACATGAGTGGGAAATCAAAAGGTTATGGATTTGTTGGATTTGATTCAGAAGAAGCAGCTTCAAAAGCAGGTTTCTGCACAATACCAATTCAGAAAAGACATTAGTATGTATTCTTGGTGACTCAATTGTTGCTTGTTTTTGTTTCTTGTTTAGTTACTCGAAGGAAGAAACATCAGAGTCGAATATGCTAAACCGAAATAAGGTTTACATCAGAATCACAAGTGACTATGGATTTCTCAACCTCAACTGAAGCACCATTGTTTTGGTGAAGAGTCTTTCGAGTCGGTTTGTAATTACTTTGCGTGTTCTCTCCAAGCTTTGGTACTGGTCATATTTGTTGTTGGGTGCTTCTACTTCCTTTGCAGCTATCTACAAATACTAATCTGCCATTTAACAATCTGAAAACAAAGAATCAAATGCAATTCTCAGTTCAATTTTTTTTATTATATATATACTTCTTTAATCCTCTTGAATTTTCATATCAAAATCCAAGAATAAAAATTCTACATTTTAAGAACATACATTTTCTTCTTTTTTTCATAAATAAAATTATAATTTCTTATCCTTTGCTTCCTGATACGAATCAATGACAAGTCTTTTGCATAACTTGCATTTCGCACCTCACGATTCTCTAAATTACAAAACTTCCCCATTTCCCAGTTCATCTTTCTTCAATTATCGTCTTCCCACTAAGAACAGGGACCAAATCTCCTGCAACAAGTTGAGAATGGATTCGATTCAAGGAAGTTCAGGTACGTAACAATGTTCTGCCCAAATCGATTCCACTTCACGATTCGTAAGATTCATGTATTTCTGTATTTTGCAGTTTGTGCACAGCAGAAGATCGTGATTCCGAACAACCACAACGAGAAGCTAGTGGGTCTGCTTCACGAAACTGGTTCAAAAGAAGTTGTGGTCTTGTGCCATGGATTTCGATCCAACAAGGTTAGTCCTGGTTTCTCAGCTCTTGTAATGACTGAGATCTGAGATTTACTTGTAGTGTCTTTGGTCTATGAAATTATGCAGAATAACCAAACTATGAACAGTGTGGCTGCTGCTATAGAGAAAGAAGGGATCAGTGCTTTCCGTTTTGATTTCTCTGGGAATGGGTATGTTTCTCTTGCTTGATTTGCATACCTGAATGAGATCATTTGGATTGTCTTTTGATTATTGGGTTGTGGTTGGTGCTTACGTTGTTGTAGCGAGAGTGAAGGCAGTTTCTATTATGGTAACTACAACCATGAAGCTGATGATCTACGTTCTGTTATCCAACACTTCTCTAATATCAACCGTGTGGTTCCTATAATTCTCGGGCACAGTAAAGGTAACTAAGGACCGTGCGGTCTTCTGTCTCGAGCAAGCAAGATACTCGACTAATTTTGATCGCTCGACTTTTAAATGCATAGGAGGTGATGTGGTCCTCCTCTATGCCTCAAAGTATCACGATATCCGCAATGTAATCAATCTCTCGGGACGTTATGATCTGAAAAGAGGCATGGCAGAGCGTCTTGGGGAAGATTTTTTGGAAAGAATTAAGCAACAAGGATTCATTGATGTTGGAGATGGTATTGTTATTGCTCTTTGGATTTCCTGCATTGTCTCAGATCAGAACTCTAGTGTCTCTATCGATGTGCTGTTATTTTGCAGGAAAATCCGGGTATCGTGTTACTGAGGAGAGTTTAACGGAAAGGTTAAACACTGATATGCATGAAGCTTGCCTCAAGATTGACAAAGAATGCAGGTGAGATTCAATGAGTTCTCTAAACTCATTTCGTATGTTTGGATATAAACAAACAAACCATGATTTATGTAATGGCAGGGTCTTGACGGTTCATGGATCGGATGATGAGGTAATACCCGTGGAAGATGCGAAGGAGTTTGCGAAGATCATACCAAACCACAAGCTGGAAATTGTGGAAGGAGCTGATCATTGTTATACCAAACATCAAAATCAATTGGTTTCAACAGTTATGGAATTCATAAAGATTGTGATTGTGAAGAACAACTAGTCTTTATTTTTTCCCTTGAGAAATGTTCATGATACATACTACATTTGCAACTTCTGCTGCAGCTAGAGCTGCCTCTTCCTGATTTCATAGAAACAGAGCGGTCCATTGTCTCATCTGTTTGATTGATCTTATATAATCCAACATCTACAGAGCCAATTCATCATCACTAATGAATCTAACATTCCCTTATTTGATGAATTGATGTTGTCCCAACTGGTGGCAGTAATGCTTTTGCCTGAGAATGCCTCAATCGCTTCCATGTTCTCTAACCAGAAAACGATAGTTTGAGCAAAAACATTCACTCGTAGCCTATGTTTGTTCTGGTGTCTCAGCTCTTTTGGTGACTGAGATTTACTTGATTCAATTACAAATCATAGGCAACTCTCTGAGATGATGGTAGAAATTTGTTTTTTCTCGTAACATGTTGTATTTTGTGTGGAAGCCGGAATTCGCACAATTAGATTTGTAAGGGTTTCGAAAGGAAGCAGAGATTATTGAAGATAAGCTATGAAGAACAATGATGAGCAGAGAGAAATTAGGGTTTGTAATTGCTTTGTATTGCTTGTGTGATAAAAAGTGTGAATATCCCTTTACAAGTGTTTTTGCATTCCTATATATAACCCCCTAAGTCGGCTAAGCCTTTTTCCTAAATCCTTAGGGATTTCCTTTTTCGCCTATGTCGGTCGAGCCCATGTGGGCTTCGTTGCTGGGCTTTGACATGCTGAACCTTCTGGAACCCTTGCTGAAGTTCTGACGGGCGTTGAAGGACCCGAAGCCGATGGGAAAGGCTCAGGCGCCGATGTCAACTGCCTGGATGCCGATGAGGCCAGGCACATCGGCGTCATTGGGCAGTGACGTCGGCGCCACTGCCTGTCATCGGTGTCACTGCTCAGTGACATCGGTGCCAGGCAGCCTTCGTCTCTGCAGCGCCTTCTGCTGGCTCTGTGACCTCTCCGACGCTGCATCATGGCTTCTCCTTCTTCTGTGGGTGAAATGACCTAGGGGTTATATTATCTCTTGCTTGCTTGAAACACGCGCGTTACTTATCATAACTTTGGAGGTCGAGGCTCAGCGGGTGAAATCCGACCCAACAGTTAGCCCCCCAGCTCGGTAGTGTTAACGATAACAGTATCGAGTTTAAAGACCATTGGGTGTCGAAATTAGTTGTTCAAAGTTATGACGCCGTAGGCTTGAGTCGTTAGTGTTGATAACACTGTAAACGTTGTTTTCTGTTTTTCGAAGATTTTAAGACTTCGTGCTCTGCTCGCGAGAGCTGATAGCGTCTGTTGTTGTTAATGACATCCGCACTTAAGGATTTTAAGACCTTGCTGAAGATTAAAAGACTTTGATCTGTGCGTGTTGAAATTTGCAGAATAAGTTTTTTTTTTTTTTTTTTTTTTTTTTTTCCCTTGGAGATTTTAAGACTCCGCATTGCATTCGTTGATGTTAGCGATGTTTTTCGCAACGGGAAAGATGAATTTCGAGAGTGACGATCCGTCTGAACATTTTCGGGACCCGCTGAGGGAAAGAAAGCCTTTTCCCTTTTTTTTTTTTTTTTTTCTTCTTTTCCTTCTCTTCTTCTCTTAGGTTTTTTTTTACTCTTCTTCTTCCCTTCTTTTCTCTCCCGACGCCGTCGAGATTTTCCGGTGGTTCTCGTCGGAAAATCGTGCCTCCCGTCGCCGTGATTTTCAGCCTTCAACAACCTTTTGGTAAGTTCCCTTCAATTCCCTTCCAAGCTTTTCATTCAAATGTTGCAGATCTAATTTTTCCATGAAGAACAAGTTGTTTAGATCCATGAATAAGCCTTGAAATTGTTCTTTATTCCATGAATCTAGCTTGGGCTTGATGAATCTTGCTTGGGTCTTGTGTTTTAGCCTTGATTGTTAATGAATTGATTGTGGAAATTTCTCCCATTTTCAATCCATAAGGAAGCTTTTGATTTGATTGTTGTTGATGAACAAACTTGAAGTGGTTGAAGATAAGGAGACTATCTTGGTTTTGATCCTTGGTTCGGTTTTGATGTAGGAAAATTGTTGTTTTGCGGATTCAACGGTGATGGAATCGAACCGCGAAACGGACCCCGACAAGCGTGAGCGCAACGACGACCTCGGTGCGTTTTCCACCGATGAGTGTGACGAGTCCAATGCACCCCTTTGCGACGAGGACGGAGGAGACCCCGACAAAGTCATTCCCGATGAGCTCGTCGGTACCGTGGATGAAAATGCCGATGAGCTCTTCGGCACCGAAGAGCTCATCGTCACAGAAGAGCTCATCGGCACCGAGGAGATCGACGATGTCGATCCGATGATCTCGACCCGAAGAGCCAGAGTCCCGAGCTTTCTCCCCGACGACGAAGATCCGAAGGCTCTTCCCGATGACGACGACCCGAGGACGACGTCGTTGGGACCCGGACGTGCTGATGACGCCGATGTCATCGTCGAAGCTGAAATTCTCGTCTGTCCGGGAATCTGGCCTATTGCCGATATCGAAATCGTCGAGACCCATCGTTCTTTAATCACTGATATCCTTTCGTTCGCGGATGACACCAACCCAAACCTCCCGTTCGGTAGGGCGGATGCATCGTCTTCTTCCTCCTCGTCTGATTCGAGCGCTTTTAGTGATGAGGATGCCGATGAAGACATGTCCGTCGAGGTTGAGAGGACGAAGAAGGTTAAGAAGGTCAAGAAGAAAGCGAAGCCGAGGGTTTGCCCTGACCCTCCCGGGTCTTCTCTTTCGAGTGAGAGATCTTTGAGGCATCTTCGCAAGAGCTGTGGGATCCCAGAGGAGATCGTGTTAGTCGCCCCTACTCCTGCTGATAGAGCTGACGCCCCGCCTGCGGGATACATGACTCTCTTTGAGAACTACTTCGATCAGTGCCTGCTCTGGTTTCCGTTGCCCCGCTTCCTTATGCGTTTTCTGGCGGTTCATGGTGTCTGCCTTGCTCAGATTAACCCCAGGGGCATTAGACATCTTCTTGGTATTTACGTGTTGAGTAGAGAGTGTGGCGTTGACATCAGCACTGAGAACTTATCCTACTTGACGGATTTTAGGGCTCATGGCCCAAGCGAAGAGCTCAAGTATAGCGTTGCCAACTCAACGGGGATGGCACTCATCGCTGGGTTTCCAAGCAAGGACGACCACTTCGAGTACCGCTTCTTTTTTGCTGAGATCTCCGAGAGGACCGTAGAGGCGGATTGCATTGACCTTGTCAAGACGAGATGGGAAAGACGAGGTAACCAATTCTTAGTAACTTTGTTTTACTGTTTGCCTTGTCATCTACTAACTGTTTGAGTTTATCCTTTGCAGTGAAGCCAACGATGCCTAAAGTCTCGAAGGAGTTTCTCGCTGCAATGCACAAGGAACTCTCTTCTGGGAACGGCAATTGGAAGAGGTCGTTCAGCCGAAAGAGGATCGAAAGAGCATTTTCTGCCGAGATCCTTCCAAGGAAGGTTCTTGGGCGAGGCCAGGCGAGGTTGTCTCTCCGTGAGCAGATTGCGCTTGAGGCAGCAGCTCGGGAATTCGATGATCTCTACGGGGATAACCCGTTTCAAGGTTGGATCTTTTGGTGGAGCCGAAGCGGAGGCAAGGTTTGCCAAGGCGTCTGCGTCAACGTTTTCTCCTCGGGGGATTCGTGTCAGTGTGAACTCTTTGAATGTCAAGGCGAGGTCCTTAACTATTTTTTGATAAGCTTCCATCCGATCGTCTTTGGTTGCGTACTCGCCACTGAACTGGTTGGAGACCAGTTGTGAATCGCAGA
The DNA here is from genome assembly GCA_900128785.1 of Arabis alpina. Lineage (NCBI taxonomy): Eukaryota > Viridiplantae > Streptophyta > Magnoliopsida > Brassicales > Brassicaceae > Arabis > Arabis alpina. Next base: position 5,912,357 of record LT669792.1, read on the forward strand.
AGGCGTGAACGTGCTCGATGTTAAGTCCTTGGGCGAGTCTCATTCCGGCGATGATGGCTTCGTATTCTGCTTCGTTGTTGGAGGCTCTGAAGCCTAGACGGAAAGATTGCTCGAGGATCTCGCCTGTTGGTGATGCTAGGCGTATCCCTACTCCGGAACCGTTTTTGGAGGATGAGCCGTCGACGTGTAGTTCCCAGATCCCTGGTCGAACTTCCTTCGCGGACTGGTCTTCTGGGAGTTCGATAAGGAAATCCGCTAATACTTGTGACTTGTTACACGTTCGCCCTTTATACTCGATGTCGTATTCGCTAAGTTCTATAGCCCACTTAGCCAATCTGCCAGACTGACTTGGACTATGCAAGACCGTACGTAAAGGGAAAGTGCTGAGAATCACGATGGTATGAGATTGAAAGTAAGGCCTTAGCTTTCGTGATGCCATGACGATCGAAAGAGCTAGCTTCTCTAGCTGAGGATATCTTGTTTCTGCGTCGGTAAGGGTCTTGCTAACATAGAATATGGGCTTTTGCTCGCCCCGCTCTTTGCGAACTAACACAGCACTCACCGCTGTTTCTGAAACGGCAATGTAGAGGAAAAGAGGTTCCCCGGTGACTTGTTTAGCAAGGATAGGCGGCGTCGCCAAATATTCTTTGAGCTGTTTGAAAGCGTCTTCGCATTTGTCAGACCATTCGAATTGCTTGTTACCTCGCAGCGTGTCGTAGAAAGGCAGGCACTTGTCAGTCGAGCGCGAGATGAAACGGTTAAGCGCAGCGACTCGTCCTGTTAGTCTCTGCACCTCGCGCTTGTTTCTTGGGGATGCCATCTGGATGAGCGCGTCGATCTGCTTCGGATTTGCTTCAATGTCACGACGAGTGACTAGGTATCCCAAGAATTCTCCTGATGTTACCGCAAACCTACACTTCGTGGGGTTTAACTTCATGTTGTGAAGGTTCAGCTGTTCGAAGCATGCTTCCAGGTGAGAGATGTGGTCTTCTTCTTCGAGGGACTTCACGAGCATGTCGTCTATGTACACCTCCATGGTTTTGCCTAACTGATCCCTGAACATCTTGTTCACGAGCCTTTGATATGTTGCTCCTGCGTTTTTCAGGACGAAGGGCATCACCTTGTAACAGTAGATTCCGCGGTCGGTGATGAAAGCGGTCTTCTCTCTATCTTCGGGGTGCATTAAAATCTGATTATAGCCTGAGAAGGCGTCCATGAATGTCAAGAGTTTGTTTCCTGCTGTTGCTTCTACCAAGCGATCGATGTGAGGTAGAGGGAAGCTGTCTTTCGGACATGCTTTGTTCAGATCTGTGAAATCCACGCAGACACGCCACTTGCCGTTCTTCTTTTTTACGACAACTGGGTTGGCGAGCCAATCGGGGTATTTGACTTCGGTGATTGATCCGACGCGTAGAAGCCTTTCTACCTCGTCGTTTACTGCTTTTGCTCGATCGGGACCGAGCTTCCTCCTTTTTTGTTTTATTGGTTTGAAGGTCGGGTCGACGTTGAGTTCGTGGCTGGCCACGTTGATGTCTATTCCAGGCATGTCTTCCGCTGCCCAGGCAAAGGTGTTGATGTTTTTCTGGAGGAAGATCGCGAGCTTCTTTTTAATGTCTTCATCAAGCGTAGCTCCGATCTCAACACATCTTTCGGGGTGTTGCTCGTCAATGCATATAGATACTACAGGTTCGCAGGTGGGTCGCTCTTCTTCTACACGACCTTCTGCTATCTGTAATTGCTATAAGAGGTCAGTCAAGTTCTTGACCTGCTCGGGGCTGGTTCTCGCTCTTTTTCGTGATTCTTGAGGTTCGGGGTCCTCCTTGTTCTTCTCGATGTTTCTCATCTTATGCTCAGCCAGAAAACAGGTACGGGAATCTCTCTGATATCCCCATATTGTTTTTATGCCGATGGGAGTTGGGAATTTGAGGCATGAGTGGTATGTCGAAGGTACGGCTCTCATCAGGTTGAGCCACGGGGTTCCCATGATCATGTTGTAGATCGTCGGATGATCAGAGTCGGTGAAGTCGACCATCTTCTTCACGGTGCCAGCTTGGACAGGAAGGCGAATCGTTCCCATAGTCATGGTTGTCTCACCAGAGAAGCCTGTTATGGGTTTAGGCCTTCCTTTGATTGTGGACAGATCGATCTTCATTCGCTCAAGTGTTTTCTTGAAGATGACATCCACCGAGCTTCCTGTATCGATGAGAACGCGAGCGATGTTGAAGTCGTAGACAGTAAGGTTGATGACCAAGGGATCGTTGTGTGGTTGATCGAGGCCCTCGGTGTCCTTCTCGTCGAAGGTGATTGAGTCGCTGGAAAGCCTTGGCTTCGCGGGTGCTGATATGTTTGCGCAGACGTCAGCGCGGCGTTGGTAAGCTTCGATCGCAGTCTCATTATCAGCACAGTACTGCGAGCCTCCCATTATCATGTTGATCACTTCGTATTGGTGTTCGTTTTCCATGCCGTCATCGCGGCGTCGGCGTCTGGGAGTATCCGCCTGTTCCTCGACGTTAGCGGGGGCTTTCTCCTCTGGCTTGAAATCCGATAAGCTGTTGTTGTTTTTTAAGGTGCCTTCCGTGAGTTTGGCTATGAGCTGTCGCCCTAACTCTCGGCACCTTGCGGTTGAGTGTCCATTAGATTTGTGGAAATCACAATATAGCTTCTCGTCATAGTCCTTCGACTCTCTGGTCCAGGTGTTGTTAAAGGTTCCTCTGCCACGACCGCGCCCACGGCCTCTTCCGCGTCCGCGACCTGATGACTCTACCTGATAGTTGTGAGCCCCTCCGGATCCTCCTTCGTATTCGACGTAGGTAGGATTGTTTTTCTTAGGTGCAGCGACTTTGGCTGGTTCGTTTGCTTGTTTGGTCTTTCCGCCTTTCCTGGCTTGGATTTCCTCTTCGGTTCGAGCAAAGTCGGCTGCGCGATGGAGAGCGTCTTGAATTGTTATCGGCGTGTTGACGCTCATCTCTTGCCAGAATTGGGATGGGCACCGAAGTGCCCCTCGCAGGGCTTCCAGGGCTGACTTGTTGCTGATACCTTCAACCTTTGAAAGCGTGCTTTTGAACCTCGTCATGAAAGATCGAAGACTCTCGTTCTCGCCTTGCTTATTATTCCACAGTTCTGAGTCGTAGATCTTCCGTTCCATGAAGATGTTGTAATGTTGAACGAATAACTCGGAAAGCTGAAGAAAAGTGTGGACTGAGTTTTTCTCCAGCTTGTAGAACCATTGTAACGCAGGCCCCTTGAGACTTTCCACAAACAGCTTGCAGTAGACGATGTCTTTTTCCGTTTCCTTGAAGTTCGCTCTCCCCAAGGAAACTTCGAATTCCATTAGATGATCCGAAGGGTCAGTGGTTCCTTCGTAGATGGGTAACTTGATCCTCCCGGGATCAGAGATTTTTGTCTTCACGATTCGTTCGTCGAAGGGTGTATTCCTCGCCTTTTCTAGAACCTGGGCGATGGCAGGAGCCTTTCCCCTTCCCTGATGCATCTGCGATTGGGTGTACTTCAGGTCTGAGGTCACCCGATCCATCTGAGCTTTAACTGCAGCGAGCTCTGCAGTGTAAGAGCGTTTTAATGCTCTGCGCTCCTGCTCCTTCTTGTACCTCTCTTCGCTAGAGCAGTTGGAGTATTCCGCGGTGTCCCCCACAATCTCTGTCTTGGAAGAACTTGACGTGCTTTTAGTGTCAGGGGCGCATGGTTCCTGTCGGTTTCCTTCTAGACCTTCCGCCCGTGTACGCTTTGCGGGAGCTGGTTCTTCTCCGTCGGAGACGTCTACGACGCGTTCGGGGGATTTGTCCGTTTCTCGACGCGGAGGTGGTGGTGGTAAATCCTCTGGGTTCCCCCGAGTAGTGCGACGCGCTGAGAAGTCGAGGCGTTGAGGGTCGACGCGCGCTCTGAGTCTCGTCGTGTTAGGTCTTTTGCGTTTTCTTCGCGAAAGAGCTTTCAGTTCCTTCGAGTTCTCTTCGATCATCTTGGCTTGCTTCTTCTGCTCAGTGAAGAAGTCTTCTAGCATCTTCTTCACCTCGGTTAGGTCATCACGCGCAGGGGTTTTTGCAGCGGTAGCCTCGATCGAAGGTTCTCTTTTCCGGTTGTCTCTGCGGGACGTGTTCTCTTCGCCACTCACCATATTTGAGTTGTTACGTAGCTTTTTGGTGTAAGAAATTCTCTAAATCCCCTTAGTCGGCGCCAAATTGTGGAAGCCGGAATTCGCACAATTAGATTTGTAAGGGTTTCGAAAGGAAGCAGAGATTATTGAAGATAAGCTATGAAGAACAATGATGAGCAGAGAGAAATTAGGGTTTGTAATTGCTTTGTATTGCTTGTGTGATAAAAAGTGTGAATATCCCTTTACAAGTGTTTTTGCATTCCTATATATAACCCCCTAAGTCGGCTAAGCCTTTTTCCTAAATCCTTAGGGATTTCCTTTTTCGCCTATGTCGGTCGAGCCCATGTGGGCTTCGTTGCTGGGCTTTGACATGCTGAACCTTCTGGAACCCTTGCTGAAGTTCTGACGGGCGTTGAAGGACCCGAAGCCGATGGGAAAGGCTCAGGCGCCGATGTCAACTGCCTGGATGCCGATGAGGCCAGGCACATCGGCGTCATTGGGCAGTGACGTCGGCGCCACTGCCTGTCATCGGTGTCACTGCTCAGTGACATCGGTGCCAGGCAGCCTTCGTCTCTGCAGCGCCTTCTGCTGGCTCTGTGACCTCTCCGACGCTGCATCATGGCTTCTCCTTCTTCTGTGGGTGAAATGACCTAGGGGTTATATTATCTCTTGCTTGCTTGAAACACGCGCGTTACTTATCATAACTTTGGAGGTCGAGGCTCAGCGGGTGAAATCCGACCCCAACATTTTGCAACTTACTTGTATGTTCAAAAATCATAAAGTAGCATAGTTTTAGTTCAATTTGTATAGCTAATTAAAAGGTTTTTGACATTAGTAGTTCAGCATCTCGGTTGTTTTGGAACCTTCTTCGTTTTCTTGCACATATAGATAGATTGGAATAAATATGATTGTTGAAGTCAAAGACTCCGCAAGCTATTTGCTTTATCCATTTAGATAGCAAGACTTCAAGGGGTTTATACCGTTTTGATCGTTTCATATAATTGGTTTGAAGGTTACATGGTGCAAGATTTTTAGAAGTTATTGATTTAACGAGAGAGTCGGGCGAGTGGATCTCACTCGCGACGATTCTATTTTCCTCTTACCACAACAGTTTTTCTTCGCCGTCTTGCCTCCGTTAGCCTCTCCGGCGTCCGGTTTCATTCCGGTGCTGTGAGAGGGCATTTTTTTTGTTTTCGTTTTGTTCCTATCGACAGCTAATCTCTCCTCGATCGCTTGCTCGGACTGTTTCTCTCGGCGAGTGGACGAAGAAACGCTGCGTGTGACGACCATGTCTTGGTCTAGGGTTTCTTCCACGGTGGTGCTTTGCTGATCGACGGCGAGTCCTAACCCTTGAAGATCAGCTGCTCCCTCTACCTGTCTTGCGCTCGTCGATCTGGCGAGGATTTACTTTGTAGATATGTCTTTTCCTTCGATTTTCCGGCGACAAAGATACAATTGCAGCGGCAGAGCGACGTCTATAAGCTGTTTTGTTGTCTCTTAGTCTCCTTTGGGATTTTGTATAGACCGGATTCGTCTGGTTATTCCGCCGTCCATACCTCTTATCTCCGATGGTTGGGCTTGTTTTCGACGGAGGTTGTCGTTTCGAGGACGACTTGCTCTGCTCGTGCTCGCCCTTGTCCTCACCGGGTTATTGAGGTGGTCTCTTATTGGTCGTTGATGGGCAAGATCTCTCGAAGTTGTAGCTTTTGCTATTCCTTTAGAGCCTCGGTCTTCCTGCTTTGAATCATTTGGACCGGGATTCTAGTTCGTGTTTCAGGATAAGTTTTCTTGGCTTTTATACTTGATTTTGGCCCGTTGTAATTGGTAGCTACTCGGTGTTTTCCCTGCCCTTGGACAATTGCAGTGTCTCCTTGTTGGCTAGCTTTTGTGGAGCATCGGGTTGTGAGATTAAAACCTTGCTTTAGCCTCTGTTTAGCTTGTCCGGTCTTGTGTTGTTTGCCTCCTCTGTTCAGGTCCGGTTGCTGGTGGTTACCATTGGCTGGTTCTTTGTGTTTGCACTTCGTATAGCGAGCCGTGTTAGGTTGGTTTGAGGTCTGGTGTTACTTGTGTCTTGCCCTCGATGAGGATTTGTAGATGTGGTCTTGCTGGATAGCATTGAAGCTTGTTTGGTCTTAGTCCTTTTGCTAGAGGAGCTAGTAAAATCAAGTGTGATGCTTGGTTCGTGAGGTTTTTTAGTAAGCTAGCTCATGGAATTGTTTCACCGATTCGCACTAACGTGCGCGAGGGGAGTGCGTGAACAAGGTCTTGGTGACTTTGCCGTTGACAACCCATCTTCCGGGCTTCTGGTGAAAGGCTTCTAGTCATGAAGGTTCTAATGCCTTCGGTTTTGCGCTATCCGTTCCCAAGCTCGTCTCTTCCTTTGAATTTGTAAGAACCATCTCATCGTTATTGCTTTATCTCGTCCCACTAGCTTTTGTTAGTGTTGGGTAGATGGACCGAAAACGTTTTGTTTATGTTTTTATGTTTTTATCTTTTTTGCCGTGAAATCATGTACTAGGTTTCAAAGTTCGCTTTGTAAACCAAACATTTTCATTTATGAAATATTTACCATTTAGCAAAAAAGATTACATGGTGAAAAAACTGAAAATGTTACCACAATTTATAGTATGTACCAAATTTTTAGGTTATTTGGGCCTAAAGTAAAAGATTATCATAAAGCCCAACAAACAGTTGTATTCGGAAAGATCATCATCATAAACAAAGGGGTTGTTATTCGATGGTTAAGTTTAAATCAACTCCATTAGATTTAGAATCCATTAAATTTTATTTGATTTTGGTTTATTTAGAACTAATAATTATTTTTTTAAAAATCTTTCGTATATGAGTTATCAACTACTTAGGAGTGTTTTTACAAAGTCAACATCTTGTCATTTGATTCTCACAATATAAATGAATTCAATCGGTCAAATACTATGTAGTCTCGACATGAGAAAAAGGCTAAACTCAACCAAAACCACAAGCATCAATAAAATAAGGTCAATTCTTGTTTTTATTTAGCCGTTGTTTTTTATCCTACAAGCATCAGTAAATTAAGGTATAAATTTGAATTATCTTATTAATACATATTTTCTTCCATTACGTAAAACCCTACTATAATTGTAATTAGATCAATAATAGATATAATAAAATCCATGATAAAAGAAAAAAATTCAAAAATGAAATAATTTCTCACTGATAACGATGGAGCGATGGTAAAGAAGAAGAAAAAAATGTGTGTGATATCTTGAGTTTTTTGTTTTTGTTTTTTTGTCAACTATATATTGAGATACCAAAATTGGCTATGAAAATCCAAACAAAATGGTGAAATTTTGATTGCTATAATTTTCACGTGAATTTAGAGTCAAATCTATTGAAACTCCATCAAGTTAAGTGGGTGTTATTGGATCAATGATTTGAAATCAATTTCATAGGCTTTAAAATCTTAAAACTTTTAAACTTTGATGAAATTTATTTTGGTGGATTCTAAAAATCTCTACAGTATCTTTGAAATTTTATTTTTAATTATTTGTTCACTAAACATCATCCCCAAGTGATTTCAAATCCATTAAAAATTAAAATATTTCAAAATCTTTAAAAGTTGAATAATAGTGGATTTTAATTATAGATTTGAAATCTTCGTTTCAGTAACAAAAGATTTAAAAATCCTATAATAGTAGATTTTAAAATATCATATCCAATAACAATAGATTTTAAAATAGGATTTAGAATCATTAATTGAACAACAATGGATTTTTGTTAGATTTAAACTCTATTAAAACTATCATTAAATAACACCCTCTAAACCAATTGGTAAGAATCTATCAAAAATGAATAAGAGGGTGTTATTTAATGATAGATTTTAATAGAGTTTAAATCTAACAAAAATCCACTATTATTCAATTAATGATTTTAAATCCTATTTTAAAATCTATTGTTATTGGATATGATATTTTAAAATCTTGTCTTAAGGATTTTAAAATCTTTTGTTATTCAATATAAGATTTCAAATCTATAATTAAAATCCACTGTTATTCAATTTTAAAAGATTTTGAAAATATTTGTTTTTTAATGGATTTGAAATCACTTGAGGATGAAGTTTAGTGAACAAATATTTAAAAATCAAATCTCAAAGATAGAGTAGAGATTTTTAGAATCCACCCAAATAAACTCCATCAAAGTTTAAAATTTCAAGGATTTTAAAGCTTATAAAATTGATTTCAAATCATTCATCACCCCCTAAGAAAATATTTTAAATCTTGGATTGAATAACAATAGATTTCAAACTCTTTTAATGTGAAGATTATAAATACAAGATCCAATAACATTAGATTTTAAGCTCCTTCAATAATTTTTTTGTAAATACAATTAAGAGAAATTTACTTCTATAGGTACTTTTTCATAAACTTATTTTGCTCAAAGATACTTTGACAAGTTGCCATACTTTCTCTATGGCTATTCTCAATTTTACCCTCTAACTAAAGCTAAAGTAGAAACTAACATCTATATCTCTTTATCTCTTTGTTATTTACTTATTTCTTTTGATAAAACATTTTTATATAATTTTTTTCTTGTTTCTCTCCACATTGAAACGAGAGACTATGCAGCATAGGAAGAAGATAATCTCTCTTCTACATGATGCTTTTCAAATTCACATCATAAACAAATTCATTGATTCGAAAGCAAAAACTGATTTTAATCTTTTAATTTTGTCAAATCTCTGGATTTTAATTCGACGGTAACGAAATCATTCTTTTGAAGAATATGATACCGCTATAAGGTGAAACAAAAACGGTGGTTGAGATGATTGGTGGCGATGGCCAACCACCGTAGCAGCAACACTGATTTCCCTTTTTTATTACTGAAGAGTTGAGAGCTTCCTAATTTGAAACTAATGTTTGGGGTTAATTGGTTGTGGTTATAGGGTTTAGATCTTGAGTTTTAATGGATCAATTCAATTTTTATTTTACCAAATTCTTTTTTCTTAATTTCTACTGTGAGGTGTTTCTAAGTAAAATAAAAGTATTGGTTTTGGTTTTGTCTTGAGAAACTGTTTTGTTGTTTGATTAAGCTTTTTGATTTAATATTATATTTGAAATTCATTTAATGAATGTTCTGAGATTTTGTTTCTCTGGGTTTTAGAAAAACAAACTTCATGAAACTTTGTTATTTGTTCTTGACAAGAATTTGTGGATAAATAATTGTGGATACGTTCTTCACAAAGTTTTAAAGAACCATCCATATAAGGTTGTTCTATTCAACATCGTAAGGTTTGCCACTTTTAATATCAACTGATTACAAATTGCCAAGATCATTGAGGAAAACACCTTTGATGGAGTTTGGATTACAACAACCGATTACATGTCTCTCTATAGGCATCGATCTTCTGTGTGGATTTTAATGAGATGAAAATGAAGATTGTTCTATGGATAATGCCACATGGACAAGCTATATGTATGTATTTGTCTCATAGAATAGTTTGTGTGGATATTATCTTATGGATTAGTTTATGTGGACACATGTTAGTGATGAACAAGAGAAGCAACATCTATAAAAATATTTATCTTGTGTCGTGGAATTTGTAATTTTTGAGTTCCAGTACGTTTGTTCGATGCAAAATGGACAACTCGTTGTTTTCATATTGACCATTATTTTTGCTTGATATGTTCATTTTGACTTTTATTTTGATGATTCAAGACAAAAACAAACCAAAACAAACGATGAAGATGTTAAAGAGGTAAATCTAGTTTGTATTTTACTTCACTTAAAGTTCTATATGTTTTGTGTATATAAGAGAACACTATGGTTCAATTTTCCGTAGTAGAAGAATATGAGATGAAATTGTGGATAAGTTAGAGTGGACAAAGTATTCTGGACAATATGATCATGGATAAGTTCGTGCGGATCCACTACATGAAACACAAAACAAAGAAAGAACATGGATCCACTACATGAAACTCAAAACCAACAAAGAACATGGAAACTACGGATACATACTAGGAATGATCATTGAGGAGAAGATTAAGTCTTGAAACAAAAACCAAACTCAATATATACGATCGATTTATGTCCACCCATACGTGACCATCAATACATAACCATACTTATACAAACGTACCAAAGTGCTTGATGTTGCCTCATTGTTTTATCTATTTTTTTGTTCATTCTGATTACAATGATTCTAAAGTAATTGATGATTTTATGATTATTTTTCATCGTCAAATAGACATGAACTTTAGTTTAATAATTTTATCCACAAACTAGATGATGAATTGATAAGCATCTAAAGACAAACAACAATAGAATTGATTAATTTTGTACATGAGACTATACATTAAAAAAAACAATCAAAATTGATTGTATTCAATTCAATCCCTTCAAATCCGATTACCAAAACAATGAAACTCATGGATTTCTGAAACAAAACAATGAAACATAAAGAAATCAAATCCAAAAACAATTGTCTGAGATGGAAAAGAAGACTTATTAGCTCTTCAAAACCAGAACCCAAACATCCTGAGTTTCATCAACGACGTTCTTCTATTTTGATGCAAGAAAAATCTGATCGATGTTGATGAAAGGGAAGAAGAGAGAAGAGGATGGAGGTGACGATGAAAATAATGGAAATCAGATCTATTTACACCTTTAATTCTACACCACACGATCTTTATATTTTGTTTTAGATGAAAGGTCATGATCAACTACATATAACTAATAATTCATTCTGCTGTAAGGGCAAAACCGTATTAAAAAAATCAAATACTAGAATAAGTACACTTTCCGTGAGAAGTATATTTTTTGAAAGCAAAAGTTGGAAAAATACAATTTAGAGGTAAAAAACCCTACAATTAATAACACTAGATTTCAATAGTTCAACTACTGAAAAACAATGGATTTGGAATACATTTAAAGTCTAGTACAATCCATCATTGCATAACAACCCCAAAAAATTTCAATTAGAAATTTCGACACTGTCACTTGAAGTTGAAAAATGGCGAGAATTTCCGATCTAACGGATGATTTGGTTGGAGAGATTCTCTCTAGGGTTCCGTTAACTTCTCTAATCCCAGTACGATCGACTTGTAAACTATGGAACGCTTTGTCGAAGAAACTGATTTTGGGTAAAAGAGCAGAATCAAGGAATAGCTTGCATCATTGGAGAAGATGGTTACCTCAAATCTGTTAACATCGGAGAAGATGCAGATTCCTCGGATTTCGGCCAACTTGTGTGGTCTTCTTATGTTCCATGTTTAGTGCAACTGTAAATCGACCAAGATATAGTTGTTAGGGTATACTAATAGCTTTGGTGTCTTAGTAATCTTTGACAGAGTCAAGTATGTTCTCTTCTTTCTATATTTTGTTCCTTACCTCTCATATCATATGGGTTCTTAGACTAGTTAATCAATATGAATGGTAGTTACTTGGAATTTCTCTAGTGCTTTTACCTTGTTTATTGCAGTAGATACAAAATTTAAGAGAATGGTTCTCATTTCCTGTCCCATTAAGCAATATCTAGAATATTAGAGCACTCTCTCAATCTTACATATAAATCCCTTTCTCGCATGCATTGGTTAAGTATGTTTATAATGGCTCAGCTGAGAAATGTCTCATTCTCAATAGACTCAGTGTAACTGGTGCCAGTGGCTTCTCTTTAAAAGGAAACCAGTCTCATGAGTTGTCATACATTGCTTCAACATTAACAACATCACTGATTGATCAATGACACCACAGAAAAATTGACCTTACATACATGAAACTCTCTATTTCAGATTCATAAATACAGTTATCAAGGTTGAAGCTTTAACATACTAACACAAAAACCCACTCTATCATTACAGACAAACAATTTTTGAGCACAAACCTGTGACTTGTGAGCATACATCACTTGTGGTCCTAAGAAAATCTATAAGATATACAGATCCTGAAAGGTTTGCAAGAAAATTCCATAGGTTTCACTGCATATAAAACAAACGGGAAGTTCCAGCAACACCCATATTATAAATACTTATCTTGATCACTCAGAAAAGAAAAAGCATAAACAAAACATTCTTCTAAGTATGTTTAAAAGAGAGAAACCAGAGATTAATTAATACAGACCATATTATTTCGGCTTTAGACTCAGCCTTTTTAAGTAGGTTGCAAAGTTTGTTTAGGAAACCATAAACACTTCAACGTCTAGTAGTTCTTCTGGCCTTAAAGAACCTCTCTTTGATTGAGATTAACTCCTTGATGGCTTCACTCGTTGCCAACCGGTTCGTGGGAGATTCTTCACAACACCTAAGTCCCACATCCAAAACCAGTGTCAAGCACTCAGCAATAGGGAAACCGACTCTGAGACCGCTGTGAAGAATCGATTTGTCTGCAATGTCCAATACTCTTTCCGGCAACGCGGACTTGGTGAAGCTGTGTAGGGTAAAGTTTCCTCCAAATAACTCATTGGTTGGTCTTTTTCCAGTGAACATTTCCAAAATGAGAACCCCAAAGCTGTACACATCACCATGTATTGATGGTTGTCCTCCCACTCCATATTCTACACCATAATCCACAAATACAACAAGATTGTAATGACAAGTGAATACACTAATTTTCTTCATTTCAATATTACATATGGGCGATAGTTTTACCTGGTGCGGCATAGCCGATCGTTCCTCTAACGCCAGCTGAGCTTAGTTGGTTGAGGAAGGACTCTTGGTCAAATTTTAAGAGGAGCCGAGCCAGACCAAAGTCGCTAACACGGGCGGTTAGATCATCGTCTAGAAGGACGTTGCTTGGCTTAAGATCACAATGAGCTATAGGTTCATGGCAACGAACATGGAGATAATCCAAAACAGAAGCCACGTCTATGGAAATGTTAAGCCTTTCAAGAAGTGTCAAAGTTCTTGAGGGCCTATGTATCTCTTCGACTTCTTCTGGGTGCAGCCACATATCCAAGCTTCCATTGGGCATGAACTCATAGATGAGAGCTCTGAATTGGTTTCCTTGGAAATCAATACTCGAGCAAGCCGTCAATAGTTTCACAAGATTACGATGCCTTATGTCCTTTAAAGATTCACATTCTGCTAAAAAGCTCTTCATTGCTCCACGTCTCTGCAGGTTTAAAACTTTCACTGCAACAACTTTATTCGCTGTCGGGAGCAATGCCTTAAACACAGTACCAAAACTGCCTGACCCAATCAAATTGCTGGAAGAGAAGCCATCTGTTGCATTTCGGAGATCTCCACAGCTTATGGTCTGATGGAAAGCCCCCAAAGTGGAAGGAGCTGGATTATTGATCAACTGGTTCTTCTTTCTTCTTCTGAACCAACATAAAGAAGCAAAAGCTATGAACAACAGCAAAAGCAAAGCTATGCCTACGCTAACCCCGATCACAATTTTCTTTACACGAGTGGAATGCTTAGTCCGCAATGCTGGTGCCTGTGCAAGGCATGGCTTAAGTTTCAGTTCCTTGATCCCTCCACATAGATCTTTGTTTCCATATACTGAAACTATAGTAGCATTCTTAAATTTTCCTTCTGTTGGCACCCTTCCCTCGAAACTGTTGATGGATAGATTGAGATATTCCAACGAGGAAAAGTTTGCAAGATATCCAGGTATGCTTCCAGAGAGCTTATTGTTGGACAAATCAACTATTCTAAGACCCACCAACCTTCTTATATCTGGAACTTCTCCATCAAAAGAATTTCCGCGCAGGTAGAGTACTTCAAGTGGGAGACACTTTCCCAAACTCTGTGGGAGTTTCCCTGATAATTTATTATGCGCAACAGATAGTATAACAAGACTCTGTAGCTGTCCAACATCATTTGGTAGAGAGCCGGAGAAGGAATTATTTTGGATACTAAGATATGAAAGGGGTGAAATTTTCATAATCTCCTGAGGTATAAACCCATTCATTTTATTAAGCGCAACATCTATCTCTTGTAAGTACCTGCAGTTACCGAGACTCGGAGGAATGATTCCTTCAAAACTATTCTCGTACAAATAGAGTTTTCCTAAGTGAGTGATGTTGCCTATAGAAAATGGTATCTCTCCTGACATTCTATTTGAATATAGACTTAATATCCCCAAGTCTGAAAGCTTACCAAGAGAGTTTGGGAGTGGTCCTGTCAACATATTACCTTTGAACGAAAGTATCTGTAGGCTTAGAAGATTGCCAATGTCATGAGGAATGCTTCCAGAGATGTGATTTCTTGATAGGATTAAATATTTGAGGTTTGTGGATAGATTTGCGATTGAAGTAGGCAAATCGCCGCCAAGCCTATTTCCACCAACATCTAACTGTTGTAGTTGGGTGCAATTAGTCAAAGCACCAAGAAATTCAAGATCTCCAGCAGAGTGACTTCCCAAAGAATTACCAAGAAATGACAAGACTTGCAAATTCCTTACTTTTCCAAAGCTCAGAGGAATATTTCCCGTCAGACTGTTATACTCGGTTGCCAAAATTTGAAGAGTGGAAATGTTGGAAAGTGTTGGTGGAAGGGCTCCTGTGAAATAATTAACTCCCATATACAGCTCTCGAAGATTTGATAGCAGATTACCAATGTCAGATCTCAAGTTACCCGAGAAACCACTACCAGAGATACTTAACCCCTCAAGTGAGGACAGATTGTAGATAGCAGGAGGAAAAACGCCTGAGAAATTGTTCAATGCTAAATCAAGAGACTCCATTTGAGTCAGTTTACCTATCTCATCTGGAATTTCTCCTTCCATGTTGTTATCCTTAAAGCTAACATTTATGAGGGACGTCAAGTTTCCTAGAGATGCAGGGAGCTTCCCTCTCAGCTTGTTTCCAGCAAGATATAAAGTAACAAGCTTCGTCAATGACCCTAGCTCTGAATCAACACCTCCTCCGAGATGGTTTTTATATAACTCAAGGGTCTGCAATCTAGAGCAGTTATAAAGACTAGCAGGAATCCCACCTTCGAGAACATTTGAGCTCATATCCAAGTGTTTAAGTCGAAACAAGTTTCCCAACTCGTGAGGAATGTGACCAACAAAAGAGTTCTCAGAAATATTAAGTGATATGAGAAACGAAAGATTACCAATAGATGGTGTTATCACTCCGCCTAATTGCAATCTTCCGAGGGCCAGACCAGTAACTCTCTTGTGCTTGCGGCCACATGTGACCCCTTTCCAGTTGCAGACAGGGAATGAGTGATTCCATGAGGACAATACAACTCTTCCGTCTTCAGAAACTTGAGACTTGAACTCCAACAACGCTTGTCTATCAGTTTCAACAGTAAAGCCATATGTTTCAAGTAACATGATCAGAGCAATGAAAGCAAGTAAAAGAAACAGTCTCATGCTTCTCATCTTTTTTTTCTTCTTCTCTCTTTTTGGTTAAAAAGCTTTGTGTGCTTCACTAATTTTGCAGGAAAGTGAGTATAAAGGATGAAGCAAATGCAAGATGCATTTACCTTGTCGTGTTAATGCAACGAGGAGAAAAACACATTGGCTCACATCCACATAGACAAACACTGCCAGACTTTTTCCATAATGACATGGACTTTTTCCGTCTAAAAAGGTTTAAGAAAACTGTCAGGCTTTTCCAAAATTATATGGACTCTTGCCGTCATGCTTCTAAGTCAATTAGTCAACTGTATAAAAAGACAAAAAACCATTTTCACTAGTCTTCAAGACTTTTCGTAGACATGATGTGGTGTTTATGTGTTAACCCATCAACGGGGAAAGATAAACCAATGCTATTCATCTGTGGCTGTATTTTCTCGTTCATTTAACCCACACCAACGGCAAAGGAAAATTCTTATCAACTGTAATACATTTTGAATCTTCAAATGACAAAAAAAAACATAATACAAGATTCAGCCTCATAAGATTGGGAAAATTTATCTTCATTGATCACTGAGGATTAAAGAAAACATAAACACAGAAAGTTCAAATAATATTTGGAATTAAAAGAGAGCAATAGCGATTGTAAAGTTGATAACACAAGTATCATATTTTGTTTGTAAAATAACATAGAGAAAATTATGGTAATTCCATTTTTTTCCAATTGTGTTTATGAAATGTCCCATCAAATTTAATTTTTCTAAAAATACCATGAATTGAATTAGTTTTGTCTTTTAGCGAAAGAGAAATTACAATTTTTGCCCCTATCTTCTCTTCCGCTCATTCATTCTCTCTTTCTTTCTTGTCATCTTTGCTCTCTCTCTACTTTTTCTTCTCTTGATCGGAAAAATGGTGAATGTCGACAGCAACGGTAATCGACAGTGGACAAAATGATGACGATGGTGGACAAGATAACGACGGAGACGGTGGTTGGAGGACATGATGGCGACGGACATGGTGATCGGAAGATAAGATGACGACGAAGACGGTGGACGGAGGATACGATGACGACGGAGACGGTGATCGGAGGACAAGATGACGATAGAGACGATGACCATAGGACAAGATTAAGACGGTAATGGGTAATATAACAACTTAGTGGACAAGATAGTGACGGAGATGGTGATCGGAGAACAAATTGGCGACGAAGACGGTGGTGGAGGAAACAGTGGCTGGAGGACAATTATGACAGTGGGTGACAATATTAATTTTTGGTTGAATTGGTGAGAACTTTTTGACGAGATAACAATTTAATTAGAGATACAGTAAAACCTCTATAAATTAATAATGTTGGGACCGAGATAATTTATTAATTTAGAGAAAATATTATTTTATCGATAAATTAATAATTATTAATTTAGAAAGAGATTTTGTTAAATCCCCGATCTAAGATTTTTTAATTTAAAATAAGAAAGTTTTTTCAAAGTTTCTTCAAAATTCAATTTGTTTTTGAGTGGTTTCTACAATACCAAGATCGTGTAAATATGACTGGAGAGCTAATTTTGACGAAGGCAAAAGAAACAATGAAACTTGTGTACCCTGAGCAAGATACAGAACACCAATTTTCTCAAGGATGGCTTGAAAGATTCAAGTTACGACATGGCATCAAGTCATACCGTCGTTTTGGAGAGAGTGGTTCGGTTGATGTACAAGACATGGAGAAGAAACGAGAAGCTATAAGGGAAAAAATAAATCAATTCCCTATGAAAGATGTTTTCAATATGGATGAAACTGGTTTGTTTTACATGTTACAAGCTGATCATTCTCTTGCTACGAAACAACTTGAAGGAAAAAAGCAAGACAAAGAACGACTAACTGTTGTAATGAGGATGGATCTGAAAAAATTCCTCTATGGATTATTGGAAAATATGCAAAGCCTCGTTGTTTCAAGAATATCAACATAAGTAGCTTGAATTGTCACTATCGTGCCAACAAAAGAGCTTGGATTACAAGTGTGCTTTTTGAAGAATATATCCGCTGGTTTGATACGAGAATGCATGGAAGAAGAGTTTTGTTTGTGGTAGATAATTGTCCAGCACATCCAAGAAATATTGAAGGACTACAGAATGTTGAGCTGTACTTCTTGCTACCCAACATGACATCAAAAATTCAACCTTGTGATGCTGGAATAATAAGAGCTTTTAAGATGCATTATCGTAGGAGATTTTACCGTGAGATTTTAGAAAGCTATGAGTTGGGACAATCTGATCCAGGTAAGATCAACGTTTTGAATGCTATCAATTTTGCAGTCTCGGCTTGGACAACTGATGTTCGTCAAGAGACAATAGCAAATTGTTTCCGACACTGCAAAATTCGCTCAACAGAGGATGTATCAAGGAATTTAGAAGATGAATCAAACGACATTCATGAACTTGAAGTTGTGATTAATAATCTCTGTTATCGGAACATAATGTGTCAAGACCTTACTAGACTATCCGGGTGAAAATGATGTTTCCTCAGAAGTTCAGAGTTTAGAAGAAAATTGCGGCTACTATCCTTAATGTTGAAGATGAAGTTGAAGAAGATCTTGCATCACCCTTGGAACCAGTTACGCATAAGGAAGCAATTCTCGCTTCTAGAACTCTTCATAACTTTTGGATGCAGGTTGAGAAGACAACACCAGGAGTTGCTGATGCAATAAAGAAAATTAAAGACGAGCTCCAACGTGATTCCAATTTTAAGAAAAGACAAACAACATTAGAGTCATATTTTACTAAATTACCTTAGATGTATATACATATATGTCTAAGATTTGCAATTATTAATTTATGCTATTATTGGGACCATATTTTACATAAGAGTTTCAAAAAAATTATTATCTTATCATTTTATCAAATTGAGTTGATTTTTACATTGGCCCGACTCGGGACCGGGATAATTTATTAATTTATGGTGTTTATTAATTTATCGAGTATTAATTTATCGAGGTTCTACTGTAAATTGATCTTTTGTCTTGATTGAAATCAAAATTGGATTTATGTATTCAGTTGCCATAATTTTCTCAATAACATACCATTCCTTGACAATATTCTGCAAGCAACTTTTAAGTAAGTTGCAAAGTTTGTGGAGGAAACCATAAACACTTCAGCGTTTGATTGTTTATCTGGTTTTAAAGAACCTCTCTTTGATTGAGATTGACTCTTTTGTGGCTTCACAACATCTAAGTTCCACATTGAAAATATTAGTAACATGTTGTTTATTAACGCCTCTATAGTCTCTAATCGTTCAATAAACTTTGAAACGTTATCTTAGGTTATATGGGCCTGAGAAAAAGATCACCACAAAGCCCAACAAAAATAGTTTTTAGAAGCCAAAGCCCAACTAAATATTTTCAATTAGGGATTTCGACACTGTCGCTTGATTCGGCGACGACGAAGTTTGAAAGATGGCGAAATTTTCCGATCTATCGGAGGATTTGGTTGCAAAGATTCTCTCTAGGGTTCCGTTAACTTCTCTAATCCCAGTTCGATCAACTTGTAAACTATGGAACGCTTTGTCGAAGAAACTGATTTTGGGTAAAAGAGCAGAATCGAAGCAGCAGTTTCTGGAGTTTATCAAGATCAATTCTAGGGTTTGTTCCATAAAATTCGATCTTCGAGGAATCAGAAACGAAGAAGACGAGTTCATCGATCCATCTACGAAGCAAGTCAGTATTTGTGATGAAATCAAGGTATCTCGGGTTTTTCATTGTGATGGATTATTGTTATGCGTTACTATGGAAGAAGATAGTAGTACTAGGGTCATGGTTTGGAATCCTTACTTAGGTCAAGTTAGATGGATCGAACCCATAACGAAATTCCATAAACTAGACGGGTTTGCTTTAGGATTCGATAACAACGGTAACCACAAAATCTTGAGGTTTGATTATGAACGTGGTCTACGCATTGATGTCTATGATTTTAGCTCTGATTCATGGAGGGTTCTTGATATCGGTCCCGTCTCTAGTGAATTTCGTTGTCGTAACGGAGCGTCTTTGAAGGGAAATGCTTACTTTTTCGATCAAGAGGTAATAGATAATATTGTAGATTACTTAGTCTGTTTTGATTTCACAACGGAGAGGCTTGGACCGCATTTGTCTTTGCCGTTTAATCCTCCTTATCCAAGTTTTCAGACTTTGAGTCTGTCTTCGGTTAGAGATGAGAAGCTCTCGGTGTTGTATCAACACGTGAGTGCGATTGAGATAATGGAGATTTGGGTTACGACTGAGATTGAGCCTAATGCGGTATCATGGAGCAAGTTTTTGAGAGTGGATATGTCACTTATCTTTGGCTTACCGGATCACTTTGGTGCCGGGAGCTTCTTCACTGACGAGGAGAAGAAAGTCGCGGTGGTTTTTAACCGAAGCCCTGATAGACTGACTAACACAATAGCATGCATCATTGGAGAAGATGGTTATTTCAAATCTGTTAACATCGGAGAAGCTGCAAGTTTCTCGGATTATGGCCTACATGTGTGCTCTTCTTATGTTCCAAGTTTAGTGCAACTATAAATCGACCAAGATATAGCTGTTATGGTATGATCATAAGATTTAGGGTTTACTGATGCTGCTACTAAGTTACCTTGAACGGTTGAACTACATGGTATGTTCTTATTTTGTTATTGACTTCTTTCTATATATGTTTTCTTATGCTTTCTTGATCTGTTTTTTTTTTTCCAGTATTGATCAGAAAAAGTCATTTTCGCTAAAAAAAACCCTTCATTCAATCAGCAAGGTTTACAATGAGCTAGTTTAGTAACAAGAAATAAGCTCTGATTTTTAGAAGTGTTTTTTTGAGAGATTTCATCCTTAGTGGGCTCAACCCAGTTAATTAAGCCCAAAATATGAGCCCATGACTCGATTTCTGTTATATCGCAGGG
The DNA here is from genome assembly GCA_900128785.1 of Arabis alpina. Lineage (NCBI taxonomy): Eukaryota > Viridiplantae > Streptophyta > Magnoliopsida > Brassicales > Brassicaceae > Arabis > Arabis alpina. The sequence goes on from LT669792.1 coordinate 5,932,665, forward strand.
GAAAGAAAGGAGAAAATTTTCCATGCGGTTTTGATTTTGTTTAGTTGAAGAAGAATATCATTACTTGGATGGTTGGTTCTTGAACCTTAGATATATAACTGTTTTGGTTTTCGGCCATAATCTAGTTGGAATTGCTTGGTGTTGTGTTTTTGTTTCTAATCAAATAGTTGTTGGTTTTCTTTGGATTTGCAGACGTATCTCGGGATTCAAATATTTAGATTCTACTCCAAGTGCACCAAGTGCTGTGCAGAGATGACAATGGAGACGGATCCACAAAATTCTGATTATATTGTTGAGTGTGGGGCAAGTCGTAATTATGAACCCTGGCGTGCACAAGGCGAGGTAAGGACTTAGCTGCTTTTGAGGCGTTTCTTTCTTTCTAGTTTACTAATCTACTATTCTGTGCATGAGGTTGATAAGGATAAACAGAAAAGAGATGCAGAGGAAATGGGGGACGCAATGAAGTCCTTGGAGAACAGAACTTTGGATTCTAAAAGAGAAATGGACATTATAGCTGCACTTGATGAAATGAAATCAATCAAGGTATATATGGGACAGATTGCCTTTTTGTCCTTTCTCGATTCTATTTACTGATTGTCTTTTATTTTGCTTTTTGCAGTCAAGACACGCTACTGTGACTGTTGATGCAATGCTGGAAGCCTTGCAAAGAACAGGTGCTGACAAGGTATGCTTCTGTTTGCTTCTGAATGGTGTGTGGATCATTGTTATGTTACTAATTAGATGGTGCATTAGAATCTAAGGATACTAATATCGCTGTAATGGTTGTTTTTCTTTGACAGGTAAAACGAATAGAAGAAGAAGATGAAGCTGTCATAAAGTCGATATTTGGGTTAAGTGTTAATGTCATTCTTACGTAATTGTTGGATCTCTCTACCTAGGGGTGGGCATAATTCCCGTCCCGTTCCGTCCCGTTCCGTCCCGTTCCGTCCCGTCCCATTCCGTTCCGTGTCCGTTCCCAAATTTCCGTACCATATAGTTCCCGTATTCTCATATGGGACAAGTTTTCAATTCCCAATTGGGAACGGGACGGGATGGGAACGGGAAATCCCGAAATCCCGTTTGATTTAGATATGTATTAAATTAAATTATATATGTATATATAGTTATTTATTATAAGATCATATTATATTATATCATATTAAAAAAGTAACTAACTTCCTTATTCTTCTCATGCCACGATCATAGGAATATAGATCTAGAAAAAATTTATGGATCAAGTTGCAGAAGGTAATGTTTAATGTTTAAAACTTTACGTATCACATAGTCTAACCTCTTTAGTCTTTAGCACCATTCGTTGCCATATTAATTTTATTGGCTAACTTGTTACTCTTTTTTCTTGTGTAGAGCTCCAGAAACAATCATTCACGGTGAATGAATATTGATAGGATTAGCTACTTACTTGGCTAGGTTTAGAAAATTTCATATTGAATTTTATGCTTTGATTTAAGATATTTATGTGGTTTACTTTAAGTTTGATTCATTTTGATTAGACTATAGTTTTTATATTTTAAAGATTATGAAATACAATGACTGTTTCTTTTTATCTTAAATTTAAACATGCTTTTGATGATTTGAAGAAGTGAGTTAAATACATGTTTGTAATTTTTGTAATTGTTTTAGTCGAATGTAGAAAAGCTATTTTAGTATTTTATGGGAATTCCCGTACCGTTTCCGTCCCATCCCGTTCCATCCCGTTACCGTCCCAAAGTTGAAATGAGTTATAAATGGGACATATATTTCTATCCCAAAAATCCCGTTCCCGTACCGTTCCCGTAAAATCCCGTTCCATATTTCCGTTTGCCCACCCCTATCTCTACCTGACTTTCTGCTTTGCTAAACGTCATGTTTACTTAGGGCTGTCAAATGGGATGGACATCCATTGTCCAACCCAGCCCACAATAGTACTGGACCATATTGGTCATGACCAAATGGACAACAGTCCAAATGGTCATAGCCCATCTATACCCATGATTAAAATGGTTTTGTTATTTTGGGATCAGATTCACAAAAATCACCTGACTTTTTTTTCCTCCAATTCACGAACCCTTCTTCTCCGACATCGTCTCCATCTTTTCTGATTGAATTTTCTCGGGAAAGTTATCACTCTCTCAGGTGAGAATCAACTCTCATCTTCTCCGATTTCGTTTTTGTTCGTGTGTACTCTTTGAATCTTTCTAAAATCAACATCTGTAGATCATTTGTGGGGGTTTTAGGTTTCAATCTCTTCTGGGTTTTGCTATACTTGCTATAATCAAAGTTCGATAAATATTGGGAGGAGTATAGTGATATACTTGCTATAGCTGCGGTTTTCGACCCAAGATTAAAGTTAACATTCTTTGAGTATTGCTTCTCTGTTTTAGATGCATCCACTAGTGAGTCTAGGGTAAGTCGTGTGCGTAAGAAGATGGAGAGGCTTTTTGAAGTGTATAAGAAAAACCCAAGTAAAATCAGTGCTGGGACTTCACAAGCGAGCACTTCGGGAGAAAACACTCTACCAGGATACGGTGTAAGTTTCCTGTTTTTAGCTTAAGATCTGCTTTGAGTTTAAAATTTTGGTATTTGAGCATAATAGAGTTACATAGTTGAGTAAATGTCATTGTTTTTAATGGTGGAATCTTATCAGAATATGATGTTAAAACGTTCAAACTTTAGGGTCAGAACAAGACATAAGCTACTGTTTTTGATTAATATTGGTGGTTTGCTTAGAATAAGCTACTGTTTTGGGTTTCATTTTGATCCATGTGGTTAGTATTTGTTCTCTATGTTCTTTGTTCTTTAACGTGATTGAAATTTTTGCCTTCTATAGGATTTTTATGCTTTATTTTCCCAAACCGTTGGTACTCATGGAAAATCAGCTTTAGACAATTATTTAAATGAACCGGTCTTAGACATGGTTGCTTTTAAGAGTTTAGACATCTTGGCATATTGGAAGGATAATGGAAACCGGTTTAAAGAGTTGGCGTGCATGGCTCGTGATGTGTTAAGCATCCCTATCACAACGGTTTCTTCGGAATCGTCTTTTAGTGTAGGAAGTCGCGTCTTGAACAAATATCGGAGTTGCCTACTCCCGTCAAATGTATAAGCTTTAATCTGTGCAAGAAATTGGCTCCGCGGTTTCGAAGAAATTGGTAATTTCTTTTAATTGGGTTATGTTTATCTTCTTTTTTCTTCTTCAAATAGAATTTTTAATCGTAAACTTTATTTGGTTTTCCTATAAGTAATCAATTTGAGTTTGAGTTCACAGAAGAAGATAAGGGAGAAGAAGAAACTTAAGGTTGACATTCAAAGAAAAAGAGCATGATTCAAAAAAAAAGCTTGTGTTGATTTGTTGTTTAAGGTCGTTACTTTTGGTTTAGACTTGTATTGCTTTAATTTATTTTAAACTGAATTTTATTGAAAGTAATTGTTTCAAAAACTTGATTTAAACAAATAAACATCAAAAGACATCATAACCAATCCCATGGACAGACCATTTGATCATGGTCATTGTTGGTCATGGTCGTTGAACAAGTTATTAGGAAAATTGCAGATGATGGTGAAGATGGTAAATTAAGTCATGATTCTCCCAGCCTTGACAAGGAGAAGAACGTATTATCTTCAAAGGTTTCCTCCATCAAAACATGCCTGTTTCTTTTTGGAATCAGGACTAACTGTTTAATTCTTTTGATTTTGATACAGAAGAGAAAGGCATCAGAAGAAAGTCCAAGCAATCCCACAGATATTTTGACTAGTTCTTCTACAGGTGGGTTTTCAATCTTTCTTTGGTTTCCTTTTTTTCCGTTGAATATTCTTAACGGGGTTTCGCCATTTTTTTATCAGAAAATCCTACGGAGCCCAAGAAGCAAGCTACCAGCAAACAACCCTTCAAATCCGTTCACTTAACAGTCATCAAGAAGCAATCTGAACCAACTTCTACGACGGTTCCAGCTCCTGCAAAACCAGACAAGGACGGTGTGGTTAACACCGGATTAGCGTCTTTATTCCAGAACTATGGCAGTGATGAAGACGAGGATGAATTTTGTGTTTTTTATTCTCAACAGGTTTCGCACTTTGACATATCTTATCACTGTTTTAGAATTGGAACCATGCTCTACCGTTAATATATGAAATCTTTTCCAGAAATGTGTTTCATTAAACTGTTTTTGCAGATAAGAGCAAGAGGATCTGCAATTGATAGTTATAGCTTCTGATGAAGCTGACCAATTTACAAAAATCTCCAGATAAATACATTCCAATAAAAACTAGAAATGATGAGCAAACCACACTCTGCTTTCTTCTAGCCCCTAATCCGACTCACCTTTGAAGCCATCTCATCTTCGTTAGCTTTCACATGTCACAACTCTGAAGCAGAATCACTCCACTGATTCTTCAAGCTCTCGTTTTCTTTGCCTAGTGATTCATGTTCTTTCTCCATATCATACAGTTTGGCTTTCAACATCTTGATCTCATTGTCCTTTGCAGTCAGTTTCTCAGCTTCTTCATTTCCACTTCTCGGTACTTCCTCTAGCGCAATCTTCTCAACAGGAACCTCAAACACATCAGTCTCTTTCTGCGCATGGGATTTCATCTCTATCAATCATATCAGCCTCAGAGGCAGATCCCTCCACTCGAGTCACCGGGTTTAGTTTCTTGGATTTGAACTATGGTCCCTAATGGTTCAATCTAGCTTTGAAACGTAATCTTAGATTACTTGGGCCTGAGCAAAAGATCATCATAAAGCCCAACAAACAATAGTTTATGCCAAAGCCCAACTAGAAGATTGTTAATTAGGGATTTCGACACTGTCACTTGAAGTTGAAAGATGGCGATAATTTCCGATCTAACGGAGGATTTGGTTGGAGAGATTCTCTCTAGGTTCCGTTAACTTCTCTAATCCCAGTTCGATCGACCTATAAACTATGGAACGCGAAACTGATTTTGGGTAAAAGAGCAGAATCGAAGCAGCATTTTCTGGAGTTTATCAAGATCAATTCTAGGGTTTGTTCTTTGTAATTCTATCTTCGAGGAATCAGAAACGAAGAAGACGAGTTCATCGATCCATCTATGAAGCAAGTCAGTATATTTGATAAAATCAAGGTATCTCAGGTTTTTCATTGTGATGGATTATTGTTATGCGTTACCAGGGAAGAAGATGTTATGGTTTGGAATCCTTATTTAGGTCAAATTAGATGGATCAAACCCATAACCAAATTCCATAGACGACACGGCTTTGCTTTAGGATTCGGTAACCACAAAATCTTGAGGTTTGAGTATGAACGTGGTCGACGCATTGATGTCTATGATTTTAGCTCTCATTCATGGAGGGTTCTTGATATCAGTCCGGACTCTAGAGAACTTCGCTTTACTGTGGTCTCATTCTCAATAGACTCAGTGTAAGTTACACTGTGTAACTGGTGCCAGTGGCTTCCCTTTAAAAGGGAACCAGTCTCATGAGTTGTCATAAATTGCTTTAACATTAACAACATCACTGATTGATCAATGAAACCACAGAAAAATTGGCCTTTCTTACATGAAACTCTCCATTTCAGCTTCATAAATACAGTAATCAAGGTTGAAGCTTTAACATACTAGCACAAAAACCCACTCTATCATTACAGAAACAATTTTTGAGCAAAGACCTGTGACTTGTGGTCATACATCACTTTTTCAGAAAATGACTTGTGGTCCTAAGAAAATCTTTAAGATATACAGATCCTGAAAGGTTTGCAAGAAAATTTCATATGTTTCACTGCAAATAACACAAACGCAGGAAGGGATCTCCAGCAACACCCATATTATAAAATATAGATACTTATCTTTATCACTCAGAAAAGAAAAAGCATAAACAAAACATTCTTCTAAGTATGTTTAAAAGAGAGAAACCAGAGATTAATTAATACAGACCATATTATTTCGGCTTTAGACTCGGCCTTTTTAAGTAGGTTGCAAAGTTTGTTTAGGAAACCATAAACACTTCAACGTCTAGTTGTTCTTCTGGCCTTAAAGAACCTCTCTTTGATTGAGATTAACTCCTTGATGGCTTCACTAGTTGCCAAACGGTTCGTCGAAGATTTTTCACAACACCTAAGTCCTACATCCAAAACCAGTGTCAAGCACTCAGCAATAGGGAAGCCGACTCTGAGACCGTTCTGAAGAATCGATTCATCTGCAATGTCCAGTACTCTTCCCGGCAACGCAGACTTGGTGAAGCTGTGTAGGGTAAAGTTTCCTCCAAATAACTCATTGGTTGGTCTTTTTCCAGTGAACATTTCCAAAATGAGAACCCCAAAGCTGTACACATCACCATGTATTGATGGTTGTCCTCCCACTCCATATTCTACACCATAATCCACAAATACAACAAGATTGTAATGATAATTGAATACACTAATTTTCTTCATTTAAATATTTATACATATGGGAGATAGTTTTACCTGGTGCGGCATAGCCGATCGTCCCTCTAACGCCAGCTGAGCTTAGTTGGTTGAGGAAGGACTCTTGGTCGAATTTTAGGAGGAGCCGAGCCAGACCAAAGTCGCTAACATGGGCGGTTAGATCATCGTCTAGAAGGACGTTGCTTGGCTTGAGATCACAGTGAGCTATAGGTTCATGACAATGAACATGAAGATAATCCAAAACAGAAACCACGTCAATGGCAATGTTAAGCCTTTCAAGAAGTGTCAAAGTTCTTGAGGGCCTTTGTATTTCATCGACTTCCTCTGGGTGCAGCCACATATCCAAGCTTCCATTGGGCATGAACTCATAGATGAGAGCTCTGAACTGATTTCCTTGGAAATCAATACTCGAACAAGCTGTCAATAGTTTCACAAGATTACGATGTTTTATGTCTTTCAAAGATTCACATTCCGCCATAAAGCTCTTCATTGCTCCATGTCTCTGCAGGTTTAGGACTTTTACTGCAACAACCTTGTTCTCCGTTGGAAGCAATGCCTTAAATACAGTACCAAAACTGCCTGACCCAATGATATTGCTCGAAGAGAAGCCATCTGTTGCGTTTTGAAGATCTCCATAGCTTATCTTCTCATGGAAAACCTCCAAGGTAGAAGGCATTGAATTATTGATCTGTTGGTTCTTCTTCCTTTTTTTCAACCAACGTAGAGAAGCTAAAGCTATGAACAACAGCAAAAGCAAAGCTATGCCTACGCTAACCCCGACCGCAACTTTCTTCAAAAGAGTGGAATGCTTAGTCCGCAATGCTGGTGCCTGAGCAAGGCATGGCTTAAGTTTCAGTTCCTTGATCCCTCCACATAGATCTTTGTTTCCATATACTGAAACTATAGTAGCATTCTTAAATATTCCTTCTGTTGGCACCCTTCCCTCAAGATTGTTATTGGATAAATTGAGATATTGCAACTTGGTAAAGTTTGCCAAATATCCAGACACATTTCCAGAGAGACTATTGCTCGACAAATCAACTTCTTTAACACCCACCAACCCACTTATATCTGGAATGGCTCCATCAAAAATATTTCCTTGCAGATAAAGTTGTTCCATCGAGAGACAGTTTCCCAAGGTTTGAGGGAGTCGTCCTGATAGTTTATTATGGGCAACAAACAGTGCAACAAGATTTTGAAGTCGTCCAACATCTTTTGGTAGAGAACCAGTCAATGAGTTACCTTCCATGCTTAGGTTAACAAGGGATGTGATTTGCATAATCTCCCGAGGTATAGCCCCATTCAGCTTATTAAACCCAATTGATAAATCTCGCAGGTTACGACACTTTTTGAGACTCGGAGGAATGATTCCTTCAAAACTATTGTTGAACAAGTTGAGTAACTCTAACCCAGTGATGTTGCATAGAAAAGATGGTATCTCTCCTGACAAACTATTTGAATCTAGATTTAATCCCACTAGCCCTAAAAGCTTACCAGTAGAGGTTGGGACTAGACCTGTTAACCAGTTTCCTCGTAACCAAAGTCTTTGTAGGCTTATGAGATTCCCAATTTCATGAGGAATGCTTCCAGAGATGAAATTTACTCCAAGGTCTAAACTGTGGAGGTTTGTGGACAGATTCCCAATGGAGCTAGGCAAGTGACCACCAAGCCTATTGTTACCAACATATAAAGTTTCTAGTTGGGAGCAGTTAGTTAAAGCACCAAGAAATTCAAGATCTTCAAAAGAGTGACTTCCCAAAGAGTTACCAAGAAGAGACAGGTATTGCAAATTCCGTAGTTTTCCAAAGCTCGTAGGAATACTTCCTGTCAAACTGTTGCGACTTATTCCAACCTTTCGAAGATTTGAGATGTTGGCAAGTGTTGTTGGGATGGCTCCTGTGAAAAGATTCCTTCCCATAGATAGCTCTTGAAGGTTTGGCAACAGAACACCAAAGTCAGATCGTAGGCTACCCGAGAATCGATTACCAACGATAGCTAAAAGCGCTAGTGAAGACATATTGTATATAACAGGAAGAAAAACACCAGAGAAATTGTTCACTGATAACTGAAGAAGAAACAACTGAGTCAATCTAGCCATATCCTCTGGAAGTTCTCCTTCCACATTGTTAAATGCCAAGCCAAGTTGTTCTAGAGATGTCAAGTTTCCTAGAGATGCAGGAAGCTTCCCTTTCAGGTTGTTTTGACCAAGATTTAAACTAGTAAGCTTTTTCAGTAATCCTATTTCTGGAGGAACACCTTGTTCAACATGATTTGAATATAAACCAAGGTTCAACAATCTAGAGCAGTTATAAAGACCGGTGGGAATCTCTCCTCTAAGAGAATTAAATCCCATAAACAAGTGTTCAAGTCTAAACAAGTTTCCCATTTCTTGAGGGATGGATCCACCAAAAGAGTTATTAGAGAGATCAAGTGATATGAGAAACGAAAGATTACCAATAGATGGTGATATCACTCCGCCTAATTGCAATCCTTGGAGGTCCAAACGAGTAACTCTCTTGTGTTTGCGTCCACACGTAACCCCATACCAGTTGCATAGAGGAAATGAGTGATTCCATGAGGACAAGACAACTCTTTTGCCTTGAGAAACGTGAGACTTGAATTCCAGCAACGCTTGTCTATCAGTTTCATCACTAAACCCATATGTAAAAGAAAGTAACATGAGAGCAGTGAAAGAAAGTAAAAGAAGAACCAGTCTCATGCTTGACATATTTTGCAGGAAAGTGGGTATAACAAAATGAAAATGGTGGTCAAAAGAGGAATTGCAAGAGTTTTTCCAAAATGAAGTCAAGTCAACTAGTCACTGTCTAAAACCGCAAAAATCATTTACCACTTTTCTACGGACAGGTTTAGTGTTATAAAATTCCAAAGGAAGAACAAACAAACAAAAAGTAATAAAAAAGGTTTCTTTTGGCGTCAAACGTCGACATTTACTCACAGTTTGGTCCCAAAGACGATATGGTGGGCTGCATAGCATACATCGGATTGAAAGGAAGTTCAGATCTCTCAAGATAATAGAAAAAAAAAACAGTATCATAATTCATAACAAACCAATTGAAGAAGAACTGTGGTGTATTTTCTTGTCAAGAAGACAGCAAGTAATACACAACAAATATAGAAAAACGGCTGGAAGTTCATTTCTGGCTGCCTGTTTATTTGCCCCTATACTGATGGGTTTAAAACGAAGATGCGTTCGACAATGGAGACAGTGACGGCAGTTTCAATTACGGTAACTACAAGTCTACAACTATATATCAAGCTGATGATTTACATTCTGTTATCCAACACTTCTTGATGAACACGAACTAATCACTACAATTCTCGGATACAGCAGAGGAGTTAATGTGGTGCTCCTCTATGCCTCCGAGTAGCGCGATAATCTCAGCAGTGCATGAAGTCAACCGTTATGATCTGAAAAAAGGCAAACGTCTTGGAGAAGATTTCTTTGATAGAATTAAGCAACAAAGATTTCATCGATGCTAAAAAGGAAAATCATGTTCCATGTTTGCCGAGGAGAGCTTAATGGACATGTTAAACATGGATATGCTATATGCATCAAACTTGCCTCAAGGTTGGCAAAGAATGCAAAGTCTTGACTGTTCATGGTTCGGATGACAAGGTAGTACCATTGGAAGGAGTTTTCAAAGATCACACCCAACCACAACAGAAAAACTTTCAACCAATCAAAGTCAATTGCGGTTTCAACAGTTGTGGAGTTTATAAAGACAGTGATGGCTAAGAACAACTCTAGTCATTTTTTTCTTGTTCTTTGAGATTATGTTCATGATGTTATTACATACTACATCTGAATATGAGCTTGTGTTTTTGTTCATTTAGTCGGAAAACATTCGGGTATGCTTCAGAAAAATGTCTGGTAATTTTGTACACGGTTAAAAAAAAATGCCATGTAGGTTTACTATAAGCTTTTGGAATGTCACATTTGACATGGCTTTTTTTTGTCTATAATTGAATGAGAAGAAGACACCTAAGCTTTTTAAAAACAAATCACCTCCCTAATGATATTTAGGGGATTAATTTTGATTCTTTATGAAGTTAATGGACTAAGTATTCAATAAATAGCTCATGCTTAATTGTTTAAAGTTAATTGGCTAATTAAATGAGATTTTTGTCATGTAACATTTGATATGGCTTTTTTTTGTCTATTTAAAAAAAAATCACCTCCCTAATAATATTTAGGGGATGAAGTGACAAAAAAAAATTGCAAGTTCACAAGTCAAACCATTTTAAATCTTATTCCTACTTATATTTTTTTTTTCATTCAAATTATGAAGTTTAAAAAAAAAATGTCAATTTTCAATTGCTTTTTCTCCTTCACAAATCCTATTTATATACCGTATATTATATCTCAACATATATCTTATCGTAAAGTGAAATTATTTAGATTAAAACATTTTCAGGCTTTAAAGTTTCTACATTAGAAGGTACGGAATTCGAGTCCCGGAGAATACAAATTAGTAGATAAATAATTTACAGGATATTTCCAACATGGTACAAGGAGAGCCGAAGGGTCCCATATATCAAGGCTAAAATTGTCCGTTGTATAATCGTCCGTGTAATTGTTCTTATAATTTGTAATAATTCATAAATCTAAACAATTAAAAAAAAGGTAAAATTCAAATTTTAATCTAAACAAAAAAGCTTATTATTACAAACCCGTGTGTACGCGCGGATTCTCACCTAGTGATCATAAAATTTTCTTCTAACCATTAGCCCTCTTGACCTTTCTCATGACTGTTTCTTGAGATTGAAGGGTCCCTAAGATGTAATGATTGAGAAGGCTAGCTGACATTTTGTGGTTATGACACATAAACACGTGGGTAAAAATAGCTTCATGACAAAACCCGATCTTATCTTTGTATACGTTTCTTTACTCACATCCTCTATAGTTATTAGTTACTGCGTTTGTGTAATTCTTCAAATGGAAATCAATCGGAGTCACCACATCATCTTCATGCTAAAAGAGCAACAAATCTGAAACATATCCCACGGAAGACTAGTTCTATCGAATCATCTTTCTCTATCTCCAATGGCATCGGAAGCCCTAACACACTCGACCAAGACAGAGTTCGCGAAGAATCAGAAACGTTACCAAGACTTAATCGCGACCTTTCCTCACGCCAAAGGCTGGAGACCGAAACCTCCGCTTACCCAGTACGGTGGTCACTGGATAATGCAGCCTCTCCTTGAAGGTTGCCTTTACGCGCAAGACTACTTCAAAGCGCGACCTATAGACTTTTTCATTTGTACCTACCCAAAGTCAGGTACCACTTGGCTCAAAGCTCTAGCTTTCGCCATCGCTAATCGATCTCACTTGGACGATTCCTCGAACCCTCTCCTAAAACGTAATCCTCACGAGCTTGTTCCTTTCATTGAGATCAAATTCGCTTTCTTCCCTCAAATTGATGTTCTCAATGATAAAAGGAACACTCTGTTTTCCACTCATATGCCACACGGGCTATTACCGGAGTCGATTACAAAATCGGGTTGTAAGATGGTTTACATCTGGAGAGACCCAAAGGATACATTTGTGTCCATGTGGACATTCTTCCAAAAGCAAAATTCACATGATGGCCCTCTCAATAGTATTGAGGAGTCTTTTGATATGTTCTGCCAAGGCTATTCCGGGTACGGTCCTTTTCTTGATCATGTCTTGTCGTATTGGAAAGCTTATCAAGATAATCAAGATCAGATTTTGTTCCTCAAGTACGAGACGATGAGAGCTGATCCTTTGCCGTACGTGAAAAGATTGGCTGAGTTTATGGGTTATGGATTCACAGATGAGGAAGAGAAGAAAGGGATTGTTGAGAAAATAGTGAATCTTTGCAGTTTCGAAACGTTAAAGAATCTTGAAGTCAATACAGGGGAGAAATACAGAGAGGACATTCCTTGGAAAGCTTATCCGAATAGCGCGTATTTCAGGACAGGAAAGGTCGGAGATTGGCAGAACTATCTCATTCCAGAGATGGCAGCTCGAATAGATGGATTGATGGAAGAGAAATTCAAGGGCACCGGTTTGCCTGAACATGGTAAATGACCAGAAGTGACTACTGATCCTTTTTATGCTTAGATTATTGCACAAGCTTTTCTCCTTTTCTTAAGTTTGATTATGTATTAGGTTACATTTTTGAAGAATAAATCTTGTTTCTGTTTTTCCCAAATCCAGTGCTTCTATCAAAGCTTTTGAGCAGAAAATCCTTTAGCAACGGATGCTAAAGGAATTATATGAATCATGAGATTCACTAGACAAGGCTCTCAAATTCTCAATTGAGTCTGCAAAATCGCATTGGACATTTATTTTTGGTTAAATTTTAACTTTTTCTTTCTAAGAAGTACTTAAAAATGATTATGGAAAATAATCATAATAACAAGAAGACTGTACATAGTGCTCTTTGTCAACATTTTTGGGGGCAGAGAAGTAACAGATTTAGAGGAACATAAACATACGATGAATATAATAACATGTGAAGAAGCATAAGTAGGTGCACGTTCTTACAACCAAGTCCAGGGTTTTGTCTTATATTCTTACTCTCTTACCCGAGAATCATTGCCGGGAAGGATCAGACACTGGTTGGGTGGGATATCGGTGGCTCTGGTGCTACAGCAAAGTGCAGTCCCCTGCGTTGGGGCACACCACCGTGTATCATGAAAGCAACTTCTGCGGCAGCTAGAGCAGCTGCTTCCTGATGATTACATAGAAATAAAAGCAGTTCATTGACTTGTCCTGTTAGATTGAGTATTAACAATTTAACACAGTTCGATATAAAAGCAGTTCATACCTGTCTTTGCCTCCGGCGTTGTAATATACCGATGGCCCATGCCATGATGTAACATGGGAGAAGAAAACCAGCCGCACGAAGAAGGAATAACTGTTGAAAACAGAGAGAGCCAACAACAGAATCAGTCACACATTAACAGCAAGAAACCGTATGAAGAAGCATCAAAAGTAAGCAAAGATGTTCATACAGAGAAGAAGGCAGTTGGATCGTCCTCGTCATCTGAGTTAGTTGTGAGATTTAGCGCATCTCGTAACAGTAAAAGTGCCATTAGCTGAAATTACAGAATCAGAAAGCAGGCATTAGTATTGATGAATTACAACTGAAGATGAGACAACCAAAACTAAAAGAACATGTAAGAAAACTATGCTCTCAACAAGATAACTAAGAAATGGTAAGCTTACGATGAGAGCAGCAGAGCGACAAAAGGCAGCTCCGCTTGAGTTAGACTCCGAGTACTCGTCATAGTCAGCTTCCAAGAAATGGCGTTCTGCAGCTGCCATTGCCCGAATGCGTGGGTCGCTCAAGTCCAAGGGAACTCCGTTCTCCCACTCGTCACTGCAGGATATGTTTTCAATATCAGAAACAAGTCAAGAAAATGAGGCTCTAGAATAAAGGCAGCAAGGAAGACTTTTCAAAAGTATCATCTTTCTCATGATGTTACCAATAAATAAACCAACTTTCAGAATCTTAGATGGATAGATAATGTCAGTTATTGATATCCATCACAGCCAATCTAGTACGAAAGAGGGCACATCTTGAATTCTCCATACCATACCAAAGTAAAATATAACTGAATGCATAAACTTAAGAAAATGGATGAGGAACACAGGTCATGACTTTATAAATTGATAGGTTATTTAACACATATAAATTTTGTTATAAATGGTTACGGAGTACGACAATTAATCAAGACATAATTTTCTTTGTTCAAGTCAGTAAAACAGCCAAAAACGTAAAATCGGAAAACTTACCCAATGTGAATTATAGTTTCATCAGGAGGAGGCGCAGGTGCTGTATATCCAGATTGATAAGGCTGTTTATCAAAAAGAACACAACAAATTGTAGTCGGCATTTTCTTGTAGTTAAAAGCAGATAGATGATTAAACACTTGAGCAGCAATTACAAGATGAACCATTCTAAACTAACATAGAAAAACTCCCAAGAAGTAGAAGGAAACAACTAAAGACCTCCAACTCAAGAGAGGTGAGTAACATAGTAACTACAACAGTAATACAAAAATGAAGATTTGGGTTTCACTTGTTCATCAAAGTGTGAAATAAAATTTGCATTTGCGGTACCTTAAACTCTATGAACTTAGACCAATATATTGACATATACAGAGCATTTAGCAGAGACAGATAGGTGAGTCTTGATTCTCATTTTTGGTTACCTGGTGGCATATTTCGCAGGTTATGTCGCCTTTCTCATTACACCAACGCTGAACACATTTGCGGTGCGCATACTAAATAACCAAAATTCATGAGATATATCAAAACCAATACCATCGAAACAAAAAACAATGATACACAATGGATTCCTATACAACTTAATAAACAAAAATTCACATTATTTTACCTTCAAACTGCCATTACAAGCACAAGGAGCCTCAAGGTTCTTAGTAGTATCTTCCTCCTGGCAAATACGACACTCAACAGATAGAAGAAGTGGTTCTTCCTCATCCGCAACAGCGTAGTACTCCTCATTCACAGATGAAGAAGCCAAGTCTGTGCCTTGAGACTTAGAACTTTCTCCAGACGAATCTGGAGACTCAGATTCTGACTTCAAGCTCGCAGATGTTATGAGACGATCCGTACATAAACTCAAATGATCAGCCATACTTAAAAAACTTAGCACCAATGTTATTGATCTGTAAATACCAAAAATCAAAACCATCACTTAAAACACGACATTTGAAACCCTAATCGAAAAAGCCCCAAATTTGAGATTAAGATATGATTCGATCTCAAGAAACAAACCCTAATAATATCTTATATGAAAATCAATCGGGAACACACAAAATTGAACGATAACAATGGAAGAGTGTATGATAATAATCAATCGCAAGAAATCAACATTACCTAGAAATGATTCTTGAAGAAAACGAAATCTGGAACCTTAAGCTCTTTTGTTTTTTGGTTCTGTGTTCGGTCTGAAAAATCAGATAATCTAATCTTAATATATTTCAGGAGCGCGTTTTTATAAATAAATATCTAAAATGTATTGAAAGAGGTTCGGTTTTTACGAACCTGAGCTTCGGAGCATGGTAAGATTTAACGTCTGTTAAACGGCTAGTTGAAAAAAGCTCGTTAATTTAACCAAACGGTAACGGAAGTCGTTGGGTGGAATTTTTTTAATTTATTAATGGTTGGTTTAGATTTGAAAATGTTAATGAAGATTTTCACCGGCCGACAAAAGAAAAATTAAAGATGAGTAAAGATTTTCACCGAAATCAGATACAGGAATTAATTTAATTGGTCCATGTATAAATTATAAAGTTAATGTTATGTAACGGCTGAAAAAGAATTGATGTGACATAAAAATAAATTATTTGCTTCTTTTTCAGTAGAGTAGGCTAAAGGGAAAAATGTAACACCCGCATCTCGGACTATGAATCCAGACCCAAGTGTTAGTCAAAAGTGATATTTTCATTGCTCTAAAATTTCTCCGTTACATTGTATGGTAAATTACAACATAGGGTACTAGATTCACTATGCCTTGGGAAAGTCTTCCTCCGTTGCCCGCTGCTCCCTCCTGCCCTGCCGTCCTATGGTCCACCTGACCGGATATCCTATCCTGCGCACTGGTAAGGGGGTGAGTATTGAATACTCAGTAAGACGGTCTACTCCGTCTCACCACCTAACACTACCTAGCTATTCTAAACCTATAACCCCACACAGCAACCTTAGCACTACTTGCTAGGTACTGCGTCTCACGGCCAACCCATTGGCGGTGATCCAAAAACCTCAACCTCATGCCGGGCACGCTGGCAGCCCATCCTCATGCCGGGTACGCTGGCAGCCCTTTAATTCAACTAGAAAACAGGTTTGCCGGCACGCTGGCAGCCCTTAACCTACGCCGGCACGCTGGCAGCCTTTAACCTATGTCGGCCCGTCGGCGGACTTCCCGAAGTTTGGTACTTCAAACCCTTCTAGCGATCCTTGGAAAGCTAGGGCTTCGTGCCCTCTTTCAGGCCAAACACAAACAACCGGGGGAACGCATACACACGATGCGGCCCTATGCAATATTTAAATGGTGGCGTTGGGAACCTACTATCCTACCGGTTTTAACATGCTTTTACTACTAGACTATCCTAAGGTTCACAACCAAACTATCTACTCCGGTTAATCCTAGTTCTTTATACCTCTAGGTTCTCAAGCAATAGCCGAAGCATTTCAAACAATACCTTTTGCCCCGTATGGTCGGCCCCAGGTAAGCATGGCTATCCCAATACGTTACCCATGACACATCTATGGCCATACGGTGGCCGTCCCTGCAGAAATACACACATAAAACTATCCGTTAATTGTGGAAGACTCGCGGTCCAGCCTTGCCCATCACTGACCTCAGCGTTCCCGCGGCCTTACCTCTAACCCTAGAGTCGTGTGCGGCCGTACGAGTTTGCTAAGCCTCCTTAGCGCTTCTCTTGTTGACACACACCGTCTAGACTAGCTACCAGGTTGACTAAGGCATTCCCGTACAACTATTAAGTTGGCCGGTCACCACCTGTCCGGCCTACGACATTCTCTAGTAGTATGCCGCGGCCTATAAGCAAGCGAACCATCGAGTAACCTTACGGCCGTAGCGTTACCATAGCTCTATTTTGTGGTTCAATGATCGGTTAGTATCAGACCTTTCAGCCTGCCACACTAATCCTCACATTTGGCCCACGGGCTCCCTTTTTCAGAGTATAGCCGGCCTATGCATTTTCTACTATCCTAAACTACATGCGGTGCGAGTCGGAGCTAGACATGATCCTGCCATGCCTAGTTTCCAGTCCGCCAAACAACGAGTCACTCTTGGGCCGGCTTAGACCGAGCCAAGTTTCCTCGAGATACGAGGCTGAGTCTCACGGCAGGACTTCATCACCGTGCACTCTTGCCAAGTTCCATTGTGATAGTTGATTCACTAGGCAAGCTGTGTTAGCCTTGCCTTGCTCCTCTACTGTCTCACCTACGAGTCCATAGCCAGATCGCCATGATCTGACCGGATGCTCTGCCACTGTTGGTAAGCCAAGCACGCTTTTGCTTACCAGGCGTGATTTCAAACCGAGGCCGTGTCGATCACTACCGAAGCCTTTCCGATTCACGGCCCAGTGGTTGGCACTGGCCGTCTAGCTTTCTCTCCGATCAACGATGCCTTCACCGATGATTACCGGTTGTTCATCGCGGACGAACAAGGTATCGTACTGATACACCGATGCCTACACGAGGCTTACTGATGCCAAGCCGCGACCTCATCGCAGCCTGCCCTTGCGGACTGCTCAGTTATCCTCGATGGCCAATGGTGGATCGATCGTAGGCCTCCCCGAGGGCCTATCGACGCGTCCCCATGGTCCAACCGTGAATACTACCTGATAGCCACTCATGGCCCGGTCGGATCATCGATTGTCCGTACTGATGATCGTCTCATCGATACGTCCATCGAGGATGATCCGAGGCTCTCTCGTCCTGATCATCGATCAGCCTCGCTTCCTCACGTACCTCCCCGAGGCACGTTCCTATAGGTTACCCGGGCCCTGTCAAGGCGTCATCGTGCCCTCTAGAGGCGTCAACGGTACCTCGTACCGATGCCCTTGTCGAGGCGTCTCCGATGCCCTCTTGAGGCGTCATCGAGGCCTACCGTTGGTACCCTGGCGTGCTGTCATCGAGGCACCCCGAGGCCATACCGATGCTAGCACTAGGCATACCAATGCTACCGGTCCTTGTACGGATCCTCGATCCGTACACGGATGCTACCGGTGCCAGGCATGGATCACATCCGTGCCAGGCTACTACTACTACTACTACTACTACTACTACTACTACTACTACTACTACTACCCTACTCTACCCTAACCCGTACTACTAAAACTACCGCATGAAAGCTATAAGGAAGAGAATAGAAAGGGAGTATTAGGTACGGATCGCGCTTTACTTTATACCGCTGCTCCTTAGGGTGGGGTGCCGAGTTCCTTCTCGAGCTCCTCCTATTCTTTCTCTCTTAAGCGTTTTTCTTTGGCTCTGGAGAGAAGAGAATGTTTTGGTGTGTAAATAATGAGCTCCCTAGCCCTCTATTTATACTAAACCAAAAACCCTAAGGAGAATATCCACTTTCCTTATTTTTCTCCACTTTCCTAAATTCTCTCCACCTCCTTACTTCATGGGCCGGAAGCCCATTTCTCCTCCTTTCCTTCCCTTTCTAGTTCCCTCGACCGTCCTACGTCCCTTAGTTACCATTCCTAAGGCCCGTGCCTTTGTTTTCCTTCTAAGTTTTTCCCAAAGGATCCTCACTCGCGGTTTGGGATGTTACAAATTCTCCCCCCCTTGAAATGGAGCCGTCCTCGGATCCAAGACGAGTATCGACCTTGTCGATCCTCAGTGGGAGCCTAGCTAAGTATTGTCTCTCGAGTATTTTACTCATTTCAATGCTTATCCTAAACTTAGTCTAGAATAAATATCGAATTCTTTATTGAGTAAAAAGAAAGACAATTGACTTTAAGCTAGT